>CM033792.1:32521090-33072786 GCA_019656835.1 Rhododendron ovatum | reverse complement strand
ACACAAACACGCACCATGATGCGAACATAACACCGATATATGAACACAAAAATAACATTTGATTGAATACATGAATAACATAGATAACATTTATATCCAATTGTATGAATACAAAAGGCTGTTATTCTAAATGTAACACCATATATACCTTAAATCTTATTTATCATCATCATTCACAAAGTATTCCAACAAAAAGCATTTCATTAACTATGTGCCCTTATCGTCAATAGTCACACAAAGAGAAAGGACCTTTCTAGGCTTTAACAAGAGTCTTAACTATTTCGTTTAACACCCCCAACGTGTCTTGCGAGTGTCCGGAGTATTTTTTTAGAGTGTCCACACCAAACATGTTAAGAAAAAATAAGACACTTCGGATGAGTGTCAAACATGTGTCCAGAGAGTGTCGGTGTCCGAAAAGTGTCTGACTCCGGTACGTGGACTCCAACGACGTGCATAGACTTCCACTAAACAGCACTATAGCAGGCTCATGAGATAACTTCTGTTCTTGTTTTTGAAGATCTTTGTGTTTTACCCTCAGACTTGCTCTGACACTCCAGATATGCATCCAAATGTATTTATTTTTCTAGATTTTAGATGTTTAGCTGGACACTCTTCAAATACTTTGGGAACACCTAGTCATCTGCTAGAAATACAAAGTTCATCAAAAGTTTGAGGAGAATGGCTGAGGTGCCTACTATGGAATCAAGATTAATGTGGATTTGTAGCTGTTAATTCCTCCTTTAAGCCTTTTGATTTTGGGTATTTAAAAGCCTAAAACTTACCATTAGTTTGGTAATTTAGTCTTTTAGGTATATATTAGAACCTTTTGTTAATTTTTCTCTTATTAAAATGGTCTTTTACTTTATTGGTGTTCGCAATATAAATGTGATTGGAGTGTAGTGTTGAAATAATATGGTGTCCTAATCTTCTGAAAATTGCAGTGATGACATGTCCACATCATCTGGTATCTGTGTTTAGTGTTCCGTTTCCCTGCTTCTTATACTCATTCCCTTGTCTACAAAAGTTTTAAAGTTTGAAATGTCCATTGAGGCAGACACTTTGTCATGTAAATTTTAGTGCATGTTTCTAGTCTACACCTCCGATGTCTTTTCGACAGATCTGAAACTTATCTTGTAGAATTTGATGTGTTGTCATCTTTTCATTGCTCCGTTATGCTTCGTTACAATGCTTCCAATGATGTCACATGATCTTGCATTTTCATTATGCAATCAAAGCCTATGTTGTGAAAATCCCATTTTTGCATATCATTGTTATGAGTAATGACGAGAATCCACCAGAAGCAACATCTGTAGACCTGTAACTTCAGAATATTATACGCAGTCTAACCTTTATAAGGATTTCTTGCAGGAAACATGTTGCTTTTTGGTTGTAGTTGTTTAGAAGATAGAAGAGAGGATATAATCTTTGAATGAGTTTAAACTTTCAAGTAAATGAGAAGAAAAAAGGAGAGAAGCTCTTGAATGGTATAGGCATTTATTTTGAGTACGAGCTAAGAAGTATTTAATTTTGCTGCTTTATTTGTACACTAGTGACCTTTTGAGCATGGAGAGGGACTCAAACATGCATACAGACACGTGAATGTCAGAAACTCAGGAAACAGATACGGTGGCATATGGCCAAATAATACATTTATGTATCTTATTCGTTATTCCTGGTGTTACTGTATCCACGAACAATGAAAAAATAGTGGAAATTCAACACCGATGGTAATTCAAGATGATTAACAGAGGGTAAAAAATGACAAACCAAAGAGCACAAGACAAGTATGAAAAAATATAATTATTTGGCCCCCGAAATATGTTTTAAAAATTGAAAACTAACCCCTTTCGAGTCCCTCTGGTGTCCCCGAGCATGTTCCCTACATTTTCCGGATTCCCAGGCATGTCCCTTCCCTTGTGAAAAGATCAACAAATAACATGGACTGCCCTGTTGCATGTCCCATGCGTGCTAGCACACATGACCACTTAGATGTGTAGTGCTTCATAGCGAGTCAAAACATCATTGATACAGAAGGGGTGGGTATGACTTCTTTTAAAGGAGGAAGGAATTCTCGAGGAAAATTGAAACTAGAATATGAGATGTATTTGGAGTGGACATGCCACATGGTGGTTCTTCCTTAACAAAGCTATGGTGATGCAGTTAATTATTCCCAAGGAAATGATTGATATTACCATATCAAATATTAGCAAAGAAATGGTGTAGGACAACATTTACTGAATCGAGTACTTGCATCAATGAAATTAGGCAATCTGACTTTGTCAACACTATGCTTACTGAAAAACAAGTGAATCACAGCTTAAATCTGCTTTCAAGTCAAATTTGAGGTATCACAGACTGTATTAGATTGTTAACACTAGAGCGTAATGCCATAGTTTGTTTTGCTCTGAATGTTGCCAGAGCATAGAAGTAAGATAAGCCTAGAAAAGTATTGGGATAGGAATTGAAAATAATACGAGCAAGATGAAAACTTAAAACTTCCCTGAGATTCTAATGTATAGTATACTTGTAAATAATGCTAGTGCTTATATACCTGTAAATAATTCTAGTGCATATATATACCTTCAATGTGGACTGGTGCCAGGAGAAAAAGGAGAGACTGCTAGTCAATTTCAAACATGCAGGTTTCTTTGCATAATTTGCAAAATGAGGTGAACCAGCAATCTAGGATATGCTTTTCTGGTTGTGAAGGCTGCTGGTCTGGGTTCTAAGATCTTTCTTGGACTACCCAAATTTTTTTTTCATTATTTGGAAGTCAGTTGTAAGTTTTGCTGCTTAGTTCCTGTAAATATCTTGATGCTTGGAAGGTGTATCTGAAATAAGGAGAATCAATTTCCAATCCTTGTTCTTTTTGATTGATCAGACTTAACCGATCTCCTTTCATGTGGTTTCTTTGGGGTTTGCATCTTGACACTTTTTTAAGATGCTAGTGCTTGAAACAGTATGAAGCACCGACACCTCTAGAGGTTGAAGTATCGCAGTGTCGGACACGGGGACACGTATGGCGTGTCCCATAATTTAATTTAAATTTTTTACGGGGACACGGGGGGACACTGATGGGGACACGGCAGGGGCCAAACTGTAATTTTTTAAAAATTTTGGGGCCAAATTGTAATTTTTTTAAAATTTCTGGGTGTCAAATTTAAATTATTTATATAAATAAATAAATATACACGTGGCGTGTCCCCCGCCGTGTTTGTGTCCCCATTTTATTAGAATTCCCGTGTCCGTGTCCGTATCCGTGAATCATAGTTGAAATTTATATTTCTAATTGGCTAATATGATGTGACGAGCTTGGTTTGTATTGGTTTCAATGTCATATTGTAGTGTTCTCTGACTAGTATCTTTCAGGTTTGTGTATCGTCCTTCGCCATACTAAGTGGTTTCATTATTTGAATTCCTGTGGCCGTCTAAAGGACCCGTTACCTTATTTTTCAACTCAGTCCTTAAGATGACAATTATACAAGTGATCTTTTGGGTGGAAAGTATTATGTTTTACTTGTATGATTTCTGTAAGCCCATTATCCTACTCTCTGATGAAGCTTGGATCTCTCTAAGTTTCTAACACACTCTCTATTCTGCCTGCAGGGTTGACTGTGCTATTGTCTTCTGCAGCAGGGATGTTCTTGAGTAGTTATAATCTTCCTTTTCCTGGACATGTTCTGATACATGGTCCTCCGGTGAGTTCATTTCTTCAAATCCCAATTTTCTAAATTTGGTGATTCTGTTAACTGGTCGCATCTTCACCCATGTATCTACCATGGAAATTCTAGTATACTAATCTGCTTTACATTCTTACACATAAGCCTTGGTTTTAATGCTCGTTTCTTAGAGAGAGATAGAAGTATAGAAAAGAGAGAGACAAGGGAAAGATTTTAAATTGCCTGATTATAGGAAATAAAATATTGCAGGAAATGTTTGAACTAATTGAATTCTATTAGTCAGTTAGGGTACTGTTGGGTTTATGTATTGAAGGACGGAATAACAACAAACATTAAAATAGGACTTTTTTACAAGCATATCCATTTAATGGGACCCCTAATTAAGTTACCCTATAGAATTCATGGACTGGAATAGAGGTTCCAAAAGCTGGTTCTTCAAACACGCATATACGATGCAATTATTGGTTTATTCTTCTTCGATCTGCACAACTCTTTTCAATTATCTTGGAGAAAGTGGAATTACAGTTGTGAATCTTGTATTTGATGTTGATATTGAGAAGCAAATTTATTTTCTAGAGGTATTAACATTACACATTGATGGTGCGGCTGCGGCTCCAAAACTGTTAACATGCCTTGGTGAAAACTGTTTCTTAGTTATTCTTATTGGTGTGTTTCTTTGTGTTTTAGGGTTCGGGGAAAACATTATTGGCCACAGCTGTTGCAAAATCAGTTCAAGAACTTGAGGACATCTTGGCTCACATGTAAGCTATTCTACTATGCATTCATAGATTGTCAGTTTTTGGCGGACACAGATGTTGAAGTTAGTGACTTGTTTGAGCCGTGATCAAGAAACTATAGCACCCTAATGAATATTGGTTATTTCAGAGTTTTTGTACGTTGTTCTAAATTGGTGTTGGAGAAGTCGTCAACTATTCGTCAAACACTTTCTGGCTTTTTATGTGAAGCATTGGATCATGCACCTTCTGTTGTCATTTTTGATGATCTTGATAGCATAATGTCTTCTTCCGCTGACTTGGAAGGGTCTCAACCTTCATCTTCCAGTGTTGAACTGACACAGTTCCTTACAGACATTATGGATGAATATGCGGTAAGATATATGTTCACTCTGTCCACATTTCAAGATGGCAAAAAAGAACAAAAATGTGCCTTTATTCTACATTTTTGTTTATCTGTTTTGTGACTGCAGGCATGAGTGGAAGTTGAACTTAATTTCTTAATTAGTATGGAACAAGCTAGACCAGTTGGAATATCAGGGCTAGAGTTTGGGATTTTCTAGATGAATCAAAACTGATAAACGATACTGGATCTTTATTCAGCTACCTGTGAATCAAAGTATTTAACATATAAGTTGTGGTTTTGAGTATCTTAAATTTCTCTTGACCAAAATTTAGACCTTTGAGGGACAATAATCAAAGTGCTCAGAAATGAAAAAACAAAAAAATCTACTATGGTCTCCGTTGGATAACGTGTTAACTGTTAAGTTTTTGGTTTTCATGAGAATTTCTATTTTCTACAAACTGGAAATTCATTTTGTAATCAGTGCAAAAAAGATAATTGAAACATGTTTGGTGTCAAAAAAATATTGTCATGGTCTCCAACGCATAGCAGACACTACCTACTGCCACGACCCGCGCCAGCTGACCCGCTTTACCTTTTGCCTAATCACGTGGCTCAAAAGGTTAACCTCAAGTTGTACAGTAGCTTGACGCGTTTCATTATATATAATATCATTTTCCCATTATTGGGCGTGTGGGACTCTCCCACCAAAGTGGGTTCTCACAATCTAGAAGTGTCTATGCTTCTTGGGACTTCACCTTGCCCTTATCCATCCAATTCTTTCCACACTCGATGTTGTGCCTTAGAATCTTAATACAGTCTTGTAAATAGCAGTTCTCAACCAGTACGTAGTTCTGATTCACCTGTAGCTTCTCTGCTTCTGGAACACCAACCTCAAGTGGTCAACTTGCTCCTCTAAGTTCTAGCTCTCTAACCATTATATGGAATCGCATTGATCATTACAAACTTATCAAGTCAATCATGAAACACCTGGTTCGTGAGGGTGCAAAAGGTCGGACAGTTATACCGCAGTGAGTCACTCATTTAGTCTTTGCTTGCAGAAGTGAGAAGTAGCAATGGACTCCAGCTTATTTTCTTGTGCTTGTGTTGGGTTAAAAATGCTTCTGTGGTTATTTTGAGTAGTGAATTGTGTTTAGGTTTAATTAACCAGTGTTAATCATTGTTGAAGGTATTAGCCTTTTAACTCGTACAATTTCCTTGCACTTTGAGCAGGAAAAGTGGAGAAACTCCTGTGGTATTGGCCCCATTGCATTCATAGCTTCTGTCCAATCACTCACTAGTATGCCACAGGCATTAAGCTCTTCTGGTAAGTCAGCTTCTCCCTCTAGATAGGTCCCGTTTTCTACTAGGTAGCAGACAATTGATATGCAGTCAGAGACTGGCTCTCTCTTTTATCTTCTGGTTTTAATGTTTCATATTCTAACCCTGTATTTTTTTTTCTCCAATTTGAGTCAGGAAGGTTTGACTTTCATATTCAACTGCCTGCTCCTGCTGCCTCAGAACGTGGTGCTATATTGAAAAATGAAATCCAGAAGCGTTCCTTACAGTGTTCTGATGACATCTTGTTAGATGTAGCTTCCAAATGTGATGGATATGATGCATATGACCTGGTATTTGGATAATTTCTAAGTTTCTTGTCTATTTGCATCATTCTTCAATTTTTTTTTTTATTGCAAAATCAACTTTTCAATCGGGTACTTGGTTTAAACTTATATACTTGATATTTTCGTGACTTCCTTTCATGCTCAATCCGGAAAAAATTACTATTTCTTAAATACGATATTTGTATACAAGCTTTCATCGACTACTTTTCATAGTGGTAGAGTATTTTTTGTGGCAGCATTGACCAAATAAAATTTAGATCTAGAAACTTGCACCTTGATGCATTGTGTTAGGGATATGGAAGTTCCAAAACTTGATTTTGTCTAGAAAAAATCAAAGTAACACAAGTACTGCAAAAAAAATTCTGAGCTCCTGGTGGATCAGTCTGTGAGAACATGTTGGTTGCAAGAATACTTTAAGGTGGAGACAGTCACAGTCCTACTATTTAGTAGTGAGTACTGATTCTATTTTTGACCCACCTACTCTGTAATTATTGCAAGTATCGAGAGGATATTTATGTCACTGATGTGCTGAAAATTTCCATTGTCCTGTCTTAATAACCATGGATGAATTTTAGTACCAATTTAACTGGTTTACTTGACCTCCTATAGCTGCAATGATTACCTTGCTAACCTTGAGTTCATCTTTTCTTATCTCTTTCCGTTACAATTGGTTTGGTCAATATCCAATATTGAATTCATCACTTCATTCTAGTGTTATTTGGTTTCATCCCCCCTCCACACACAACACTTCCCCACCACACACAAAATTATCTTTTTACTCCATGGATACATTACAACAGATAGTAGAGGGAGTGACACAGATATCGGTTCTCTTTAATTGTTAGGGGCTATTTTGAACACTTCCGTTGTGCTTGTATATATACTCACATCTATAGATCCACCAAGAATGTGCTTTTGATTCTTTAATGTTTGGGTTTACAGTAAAAACTTGAGACGTAGTTACCCTTGTGACTCTGGTCTGAGATTGCTATGTAGTCATTTTTCTCATTGTGCTCGCATGTTGCAATGATGCAATCACAACCAACAGCTTTGCATAATCATTTGGAGACTTGGAGTTGTACTTTAGCTGATGGACTTATCTATGTCGTGGTTATTTTTGATGGGCAACAGAAGTATATAATAACAAAGAAGAAAAAAAGAGTACCAAAGATGGTCCACTAAAGCAAAGATAAAAACACGTCTGCTAAGCTACTAATCAACACACCACTCACCAGTGTCGATTTATCTGAAAAATAGGTATTCCCTAAAAGATGAAGATACCAAAACCAATGAAACCAATTTCACACTCTAATCCACAAGGACTCAGTATTCTCAAATTTATCATGAAAAACTCGTACCCTGCGCTCCAACCAAATGACCCAAAATGATACAGCTCAAATCACAGTCCGACAACCTTTGCTTTCTTCTTGTATCCAACCTCAAAAGTCTTCCACAAAAAAAAATAGTAAGCAATTGAAAAAGCTGACCATAACGTCAGGGCAGCTGGGCTATGATTAACTAAGTGGTCTTGCAACTCATTTGTCCTTCTATACATGATGCACCACAAACAAACAACAATTATAGAACCCAGCTAGTCCCCAATATTGGGGTTATGGGTGGGAGAGGGTTGGAGACAGACCTAACCTTTGGCAATATATGCACAAAGTGGCTGCTCTCAGAATACAACTGAAATAATGACCCCCCTATACCTCCAAGAACCGAGAAGCTAAATGGACGTTTTGCTGCGGAACCAGGCCCCCCTACACATGATGCACTGTTTTCACTATTATGGAAAAGTGTGTTAAGAGTCGCATGGATTATTGATTTTTGTGCATGGATGTATTTTCTGATTGCTCGAGATTAGATTAGCAATTGACTGCTTGCGAACAGGGTCTTCTGCTTTTGGCTGTGGTCTAAATTATACAAAAAGAGATATCATCATAGCACCTCTCTGTTGCAGGAAATATTGGCTGATAGGGCTGTTCATGCTGGCGTTTCTCGGTTTTTGTCTTGTGATATTGCTTTTCAAGAGCATGAGAGGCCTACTTTACTTAGGGATGACTTTCTGCATGCAATGCAAGGGTTTGTTCCAGTTTCCATGCGTGACATTACAAAGTCTGCTCCTGAAGGTAGTCATGCTGGTTGGGAGGATGTTGGTGGTCTTACTAACATCAGGAATGCCATCAAAGAGGTACATCTTGTCCTATTATTTTAGGCCAAATGTGCAATCGTCAAATTTTTACAGAGTAATTAAATTGCTTCCTATCAAAATAAGAGGATTCCTCCTTGACGGGATGCAAATTCCAAATTTAAGCCTTTAAGCTTTGAAATGGAGATAATATGCTCTCATGGGCACAGGCGTGCTAAACGAATTTGGTTTGTTGGTTAGAGAACTTATATCCCATTGTGGCTGGTTTTTGAGTATAAACTAAACCAAACTGTGCCAGAAGTCTCAATCAATTGAGGTCGGCTACACAAATCACTTTTCTCCATTAAACTACTCTGTCGAGGGCCTCGTGTTCCGTCATATTAAAAAAAAACTAGATCCTTTAGCACTACTGCCTCTAAAATCTACTATACAAAACATGCCTGTAGTTTTTTAAGTTGATTGTTTTGTCTGTTGATGGGTGTCATTATTGTTGAGATTTGTTTGTAGCATATCGTTTGTCTGAACTTTAGTAGCATGGCAGCTGGTTGCTTATGGTTATCAAACATTGTGGTATTTTAAATTGGATCTCAAACTGTAAATTTGAGAATCCCATAATGACATGAACACAGTTAACATATATTTATGTTTCATATTTTGTCTGGTATCTCATGAAGGTGCACACATCAACTGGGTTCAGTGAAGGGGGCTTCTAATAACAAGTATAAGTGCTGTTTTGTCAATTTTTACTTGGGAGTTATGCATTGTTAAGAACTGCATCAATACGTTTTTCACCAGTGCTGCTATGAAACGGTAACATGCATTATTCAAATGGGTTAGAAGCATAACCAGGAGGCTTATGTCATGGAGACTGACTTGAATGAGTAGTTTTAAATAGTAAAAGGAATACGAGTTGATGCCATTGTCAATTTGGATTAGGTTATTGCTATTTACTGATTTGAAGATAGCCATTGTCGGTCGGCGCTTCAGTTTTCTTCACCATTTTCTCAAGATCACACTATTCAAAAGTTTGTACGAGTAGTGGTATGCTGACAAAATAAGCGTCCAGGAAATATTACATAACAATGAATCGTGTAATCTGTAAGGATTTTTCTTTTGTATTGAATGCTAAGTGAACTACGAATGTGTGAGAACTTGTCATGTTAGTTTATGTTGTACCATCTCTCTTTCACGTATTCAGTTGTTGTCTCCCATATTTCTTGTGTTTTATTGGTGATAGGATTGTTTTCCATTTTTGTAATGACTTGATTTCAGATGATTGAGTTACCTTCAAAGTTTCCAAAAGTCTTTTCAAAAGCTCCCTTAAGGCTGCGGTCAAATGTTCTCTTATACGGCCCTCCTGGTTGTGGCAAGACACATATTGTTGGTGCTGCTGCTTCTGCTTGTTCTCTGCGATTTATCTCCATAAAAGGTCCTGAGCTGCTGAACAAATATATTGGTGCTTCTGAGCAAGCAGTAAGTGGGAAATTAAGCCTTATTATAATTTCAATCTGTCCCCCATTTCATTCTGGTGTGTTTGGTAGCGACTAAATTTTTAGTCCTCTCAGTTGATTTTTGTTAGGTGCATTTATGGTTGAAGCATAGGGACTTCTTACTGATAATATGATGACGCTACTTTGATGAATGGTCCACCCAATGATGCCCATTTATTGTTTCAGGTTCGTGATATTTTCTCAAAAGCAGCTGCTGCAGCACCGTGCCTTCTCTTTTTCGATGAATTTGATTCCATCGCACCAAAGAGAGGACATGACAATACTGGAGTGACCGATCGTGTCGTTAATCAAGTTAGTTTTTTCTCTTACTACTAACTTATGTTCTCATGAAATCAATCATGCTTATTACAATATCCTTCTTTTCCAGTTTCTGACTGAATTAGATGGTGTTGAAGTTTTGACTGGTGTATTTGTCTTTGCTGCCACCAGGTATGCTCTTGTTTTTCATAAAGTTGTCTCGAATTGCTGTATCTCTGCTTAAAAGTAATTTTGCATAAGAAAAGCCTTGTCAATGGTGTAGCATATACAGGTCAATGAATCGCATGCCATACGGTTGTAAAAATATCCTTTTACTTTATGGAGAGAGTGATTGTTGATTTGCGTTACGAAATATTCAGATCAATACAGTGTTCTACTTCAAAGAGTCATGCAACTATGTCATTTCAACTTGTTCCTGTTTGACTGAATCTTGTATTTTCCCTTCCATAATTTTGTTGAAGCTTTTTTCTGCATCATTTTCTTTAGTTTTGTCCTGCTCAGTAAAAGTTGACCACTTAATTTTTCAACCTAACAGTCGACCAGATTTACTTGATGCTGCACTATTGCGACCTGGTAGGCTGGATCGCCTTCTGTTTTGTGATTTCCCATCAGAAAAAGAGAGGAGGGATATTCTTACAGTTCTCTCTAGGAAGGTTAGCTAATCTCTCTTTATATCATCTACTAAATTGTATTCCTTGGGGATGTATTAAACGCCCTTCATCTACTTTAATGAGGTTCACCTGGATAGTTTCCTTTTGGGATAAATGCGTTTACGATTATTTACTTGCTTGGTAAAAACATACTAAGGCAGAAAACTGTGCCAGGCTGTGTGCCCACCAACTTTTTAGTTCACTGCTTGTGGATTTAAAAAAACACAAGAACTCTTGTTCACGTGTGATGTAATACCTTGCCCCACTGAAATATTTTTTCCATGCTTGGTTATTTCACATTAAGGCAACACTTGAAAAGGGGGCCTTGCAACTTGTTCAGGAGACAAAGGGTTTAAATATGCTCTGCAACTGTTTTACTGACAAATCAATGAAGGTTGGGCAAGCTCATCCTGAGTACTTGATCCTCCATACCAACGAAGTGTAACTTCTGTAATTGAAAAATGGCGTGCCATCATTTTTGGTCAGTGTTTTGCATCACCACCTACTTGTATACTAATTATTGATTCCTTACTCAGAATTGATAAAAAAGAAGAGTTTTTTTTTTTCCCATTTATATCCCTCCAACTATCCACCATTTTTCTATTTAGTCCTCGAACTATTAAAAACCTTAGTCCTCCAACTATTCAATTGCGGTCTATGTTGTCCAAAATTAACTTCTGTTAACTTTTCTCACAGAAATCCCATATTTAATTTTGTATACTGTTTATATATATATATATATATATATATTAAAAATTATGATTAAAAAATTAAATGCTCCAATTTTCGATCTGTTTGGACCGGTGCAGAGATCTTATTATTCTGATCATATTATCCTAAAGGGTCATCAATAATTTTTGTTTCTATGGCTTTCATTTAGGATCTTGTGACGAAATTAAATTGTGACCCTTTAGAATAATATTATTAGAACAATAAGATCTTCACAACGGTTCAAATGGATAGAAAATTGGAGCATTTAATTTTTGATACTGTTTTTATATTAAAAAATGGTTAAAAAATAAATGCTCCAATTTTGAATCCGTTTGAGTCGGTACGAAGATTTTATTATTCTGATCATTTTATTTTAAAGGGTCATAATTAATTTGTGTCTCTTACTATTCTGATCATTATTATTTCTTTGTCGTCGTCTTCATATTTCTACAAAGAAAAGCTAGACCATATCCGTTTTGTATCCCGCACCCATGTGTTGAGACAAATACTTCGTTCAAAATGACAGATCCATGCAACATAGGTGAGCTCCCATCTATGATGCGTCTCAAGATAATTCTTTCCTTCACCATAAACATCCAATATCATAGGACCTCGACTAGAGTTGATAGCACATAGGTTTCAAACCTGAGATCTAGGACATAGGAGGTTTCAAACTTGAGATCTAGGAGGGAGCAAATTGCTGAGTCCTAGGCCTTTACTGCCATGCCAACCCCTTTGAAAATAGTTATGCTTGAATCTAGTTGTTTCTGTTGAATAAAATTTTTCCCTCGCGCATGAGTATTCTCGCACACTTTTATTGCTAGTAGGTCCTAAATTGCCATTTTATTTCAATTATGTTTACATGACCTGTAAGCTTGCCTGCAATATAGCAAAATTCATGGACGTGGAAACTTCTGACATTCTTCTTCATACCAATTCTTGATAATAAGTTGTTTGCACTTGGAAAATTTGTCAAACGGATCATGTATGTAATAGTAATTGTATAGCATCTATATGGACCACTAACCCTGCAAAAACTTGAGAGGAAAATGTAAAATGCAGATATAGAAGTAGAGGAACTTTTCTGGAAGACTTGCAACCAATTTGGTGATTGAAAATTTGCAGTTACCATTGGCGAGTGACATTGATCTAGACGCCATTGCTAGTATTACAGAAGGGTTTAGTGGGGCCGACCTCCAGGCCCTTCTTTCAGATGCACAGCTTGCTGCAGTTCATGACATTTTGGACAGTGCCGAGAGCGACAAGCCTGGAAAAATGACGGTGGTCATCAAACAGAGCCTTTTGCATTCCGTTGCATCCAAGGCAAGACCATCGGTGTCAGAAGCAGAGAAGCATCGGTTATATGGCATTTACAACCAGTTCGTGGATTCGAAAAGATCCGTTGGTGCACAGGTCTCTCTCTCTCTCTCTCTTCTCTTTGACATGTGCGTCTGATGCAGCATCTACTTGGATTTAGTTCTTTCCTTTTCCGAATATTGCTCCATGGCGTGACTAACAAATAACTTGTTTTGCAGTCAAGAGATGTAAAAGGCAAAAGAGCGACTCTAGCTTGATCCCGAGATTATGCAGAATTTCCCATTAATCAAGAAGTGGACTGGGCCGGGCTGTGCAGTTGAACTGTCGAAGGAAGATACACAGGCATGCGAAGTGGCTATTCATATTTCGTATTTGCTTCTCCACATCAATGAGAAGTGGATTTGGGACGGGTGGTGAGGCTGTGCATTTTAGGTTTAGCATTTGTATCGTCGTCGTCAATAATAAGGGCAAAATAATTATTGTAAGTAAATTAGGACGTGCTCTATAAGGGCAGAATAACTAGACTATAAGTAGGGAAAAATAGAGTCCTACTATGGGTACATTATTTGGTGTACACCAAATGTACACTGGGTTGTGTTGACCCATTTCGGGGTCTCACACAAATGATCGGAGTCGGTCAATTTGTTTAAAATATTTTTCTTGGGATTCCTAGAAAAAATCATCCCAATCGAATATTGGCTAGGGCTTGATTTCTTCGCTCAATTTCTTGTCATTAAATTGAGCAAAAAATTGATCAAGCACTTATCGACATCCGACTTAGTTGATTTTTTACAGGTAGCTTCAAAATATTTTAAACAAATTGAGCGGCTTCGATCACTCTTGGGAGATGGGCTCACAATCCGTAGCTCATCAAATGGGTGTAGCCGTATTTTTTTTTTTTTTTTTTTTTGGGGGGGGGGGGGGGGGGGGGTTGGGGTGGGTGGGTTGTGTGGAAATAACTAAACTAATGTTGTGAATACATAGGGACGTATCCAATGTTGTAGTTTATTTTTATTGTGCAAACCAAACATGGTGTTGGCTTAGGCATGTATTTTTTTTTCTCTCGGCGAAAGTCACTCTGTTAATTTTAGTTAGTGAGATTTGAATCCCATTCAATTGCACATGAGTACATTTACGTAGTGTGCCCACTTGAGGCATGATGTTGGAGATATTATTCATTTGAAGTCTTTTAAAGTAAATTCTCTCCACCTTAGATGGAAACTCAAAGGTTTCAACCACCGCCACATGTGGGGCCCACTGTGCGTTTAGTGCAGTGAATAGTTTATCTTGTAAAGCTAAAGCCTCATTTGATAACTGTGATGGATGTGGTGGGATTCATAATGAGATGGGATTATGATGAGATTCGTAATGAGATGAGAATAATAGTGAGGTTGTTAAACCACCCTATGGTGTTTGTTTTTCACAAGATTAGATGATAGGATTGTTAATATCATGTTTGTTTATATTCGGATGGAATAGGATTACACCATAATTTTCTTTTATACCCTCGAACCATGACCGTGAGCTTGGGATAAGTTGGGTAAGGAAGTAATTTTTTGGACAGGGAGCTTGGGATAGGATTTGCTAATACCTGGTGCGAGAAGGTTTTAGTAATCCTACACAATGGTGGGATTGGCAATCCCATGTGATTAGTAATCCCCTCCACATTTATGCAAACAAACAATCGATTGCTTTAGCCACAACATTAGTAATCCTGTCCTAAGACCTAATACACTTATCATAGATGGCCAAGAGAGTAGTATATGTTCGATACTCAAAAAATTAGTTTGATCGGACATTGATAGATATATAGATAATTGAAATTTTGGTTTATAAAATGAATGGTCTGATGTTGTCAATAAGTTTAAAGTTAAATTGTTTGTGATTGTCTAATTTATGAACCACAATTCAATTTTGATGTATCTATCGATATTTGATCAAGCTGATTTTTTGGTGAATATACTATTTTGTGTGCCCTTCAAGATGAATTATTTAGATTAATATAAAAAATGTACGATGGGGTCCACAATGGGTGGTGGAAACCCCAATAGGTGAAAAGAATATCTTCTTTTTTGCCCTTTGGGCGGTTTCCGAATGCTTTAATATCCAATAAATATAAATATTTTAAGGTCAAGTTGAAAAATGAGAGAGGCTAAATAATGTAGGAATATTTTTATCATTTAGATGCGGAATTAAACTGTTAAAGTAAGGGAGAAAAGCATAATTACAAAGTTGGATACTTAATTAAACAATGATTGGATATTTATACATAGTAGTAATAGTTGGAGTCAGTAATATAAGGTCTTTTTTTCAGGGTGAAAATTTATGTCATATCTACAAAACTATAATAATGGGACATCAACAACGTGATAAGTCTAAAATAACCAAACAAAGACTAATATTCTGTTCACCAACTGAATATTAGAATGGGGACGAAGGAAAATTAAAATGTACATATAGGGCGCACGTCAAAAAAAAAAAAAAACACAAAAATCTTTACAATTTTGTTCTTGTAATTAGGACGTGCATGTACATGGCCGTTGATTCTAAGCGGCATCAATTTTTTATCTAAAGGCAATGATTCTCTTCGAAAGAGCCAACGGCACTTCGAAAGAATACAATACAAAGATAAAAAGAAGTTTTGCCATGTTCGGTTTGGGTTTTGAGGGGGGATTTTTTTTAGAATAGTGAATAGAGAGAAAGAAAGAGATTGAAAAAATTTATTGGAGACCGTGCCCAGAAATTTTGAGACTCCAAAACGAACAAGATTGAGACACGAGCCTCAAGCCTCACCAACGACATTAATTGATTCTGCTACTTGTGTCAAGATAGTTTCCAAGCTCTACCACCTTTGTTGCCGAAGTTCTTAAGCCTTCCAAAGAACATGACAACAATGAGTATAAGTTTTCCCTTGTCACTCCACCTTCCAACAAGTCCAAACCATTTATCTTCACAATAGCTATCGTACTTCACCCGCCGTTTACAACTATATCCGGTTGAGAATCCCACATTTCCGTATGCACTACAAAAAAAATCACACATTTAGTACAATTGATTAGCCTTGAGTCTTACTCTTTTTTGAAGGGCAAAAAAATTTAATTTATCTTTTAAATTGTTACAAAGATTAATAGGAACAAGAAGACAATATCATATTCAAAGAATAATTCTATGTCTAGTCCGAGACCCAAAACCTCGGTTGGCAAAAATCAACCAAAGACAGCCCAGAGTTTATACAACAGAATTATTGTACGGAATTACTTCTTCCGTCCCAAAAAGATTGTCCCACCAGCAAAATGAGGACTTTAAAAAATGCATTTAATCACAAAAAAAAATTTTGAACTTTTTTTTTGGTTCCTGATGAATTGAAAGAACTCATTAATATTTAGTAACTAGCGTCAAAAAGATAGAATTTTTCCGACAAAGACACATTATTTTTAAGTTCTCGTTTTACAGACTGTACAATATTTTTAGGATGTAGTATTAATTTTTTTACTTTAGAGTCCCCATATCCTATTATGGTGACCTTTTTCTAACGATAAGGAATTTGACAATTTCAATTCATTCCTTGAATTTCTATGCTCAAATATGTATTACGCACAACTGCGTGGCATTTTGAACACACATTTATTTACTTGAAAATAGAGCCCTTTTCCGTTAATAGATGGTACTGTGCACATTAGTCCAACAGCCATAGGGTGGTTATACGATGATAATCAAATGTGGTGGGGTGAAAAAGGACATGGGCCAAAACCACAAGGGGCTAAAGTAAATTTTTTTCTCATCTTTTTTGGGCGGGCCATAAATATAGAAGAGCGCTGCTATTTGCAGCCTTTTATTTTCTCTCATAGCCCGTTAAAAATTTTCAATTATACTCGACAGTTAGTTACCGAAATTGAGATATATTTTCAGCATTCAATTACCGAAATATAATATTTTTTTCAACAGCTATTTATCGAAAATATATGTTCGGCAATTGTTTACCGAAAGTTGAATATATTTTCAACATGTAGTTACCGAAATATAATCTTGTTTTCAACAGCTATTTACCGAAATGTTATGTATGATTTTCAACAACCATTTACCGAAATGTAGTGGGCTATGAGGGAAAATAAAGGGCTGCGAATAGCAACACCCATATAGAAAGTGTGAACTCTTTCTTTAAAGCACGGTAATAGAATTTTATCGCCAGAGAGGATAGCCATTGGGGGGACATAAAGCCTCCAATACGTCTTCTGAGTACCTAATAGGGATTGTTTAGCTACGGCTTGGGCTACCATGTTGCCATCACGTTTAATATGCATGAAATTTACAAGAAGCAAAATTGGATACTATGCAATCTAGCTAGAGTACGTAATCGAGTCACAGTATGTCCACATAAATCCTTACCCGGCTAAGAGCGTAAGTAAACTGATCTAGTAAAATGGAAAAAGTGATTTGAGAAATTGTACCTTATTGTTTCCAGGGTGATGTTTAAAACATTGAAGTTGAGAGGGTCTTCCTTCAATTTGTCTCTCTCGGTGATGCA
This sequence comes from Rhododendron ovatum, assembly GCA_019656835.1. Classification (NCBI taxonomy): domain Eukaryota; kingdom Viridiplantae; phylum Streptophyta; class Magnoliopsida; order Ericales; family Ericaceae; genus Rhododendron; species Rhododendron ovatum. The sequence continues at coordinate 33,055,283 of CM033792.1, read as the reverse complement.
GATAAGAGTGACGAAGATGGCTAAATAAGAGAGCTTCGAAAACAACAAGTAGTCCACTAACTTGTTCTCTGTCTTTGTGCTCTTTTCCTCGCGAGTTGGGAAGAATGAAGTACGAGGTGGAAGATACCTATGCAACAAAGGAAGAGAGAAGAATGAATTTTCTTGAATTCCGGATGTCCAGATCAACTTGTGCGCACACACCTCGACTAATTCCGGAATCTTAAAATTAACGACAAGGCAAACCAGGGTTTGAATGTTTGGCTTCCATAAAATTCGAATGTGCGACCTCATGGAAGACTAACACGTTTTAGTTTTCTCATACTCACTCAGCCAAATCTCTTGGGTTCCCAAAATAAGGATATTAGCACCAAATCTATCTCTGATGTACAAAAAAAGACTGAATATTAGCAGTATGTAAGCCCAAGAGTCAGTCTGATTGGTTGGGGTTTTGCTCCCCATACATTTGATGAGAGTTCAATTTTTGTAGTCATGTGACAAGAAAGTAATTTTTCGTGAATCTCATAGACCCATCACCCGACTTGAATAGCTTACTTTAAACCAGACCAGGGATGGGACCAATCAACCAAAAAAAGAAGAGAATATTAGTACATAAGACTATTATTAGTACTACATAAAACTATTTCTCATGAAATTCCAATTTCCAAAATAACAAAAAAAAAAAAAAACTATTTCCCTGTACACAAAAGAAGAATATTCCATAAAACAAGATAAATTATGTTACTAAATGAAAGAAACTTTTTTTCCTATTTTTCCCATGCTTACCAAGTCACAGCAGGGTGATGTGCTCTCTCGATGGGTCTATTTTAGCCCCTTTGTTCATTCTATTCGAGTCATCGAATTTGTCATCAAAGTCAACATTGAGATTGATTAGACATCGGAATGCACATGAATACGTACATCATAGCTATTAAAATTTTATTTTTTAAATGATTGCGATTAAATTTCTTCCTAAGAAGAATGCTTTTTGTTCATGTTGATGCCGATGTTAAATTGAGCAATAAACTTAACGAGCTGAATAAAATTGACGGTTCACGTTATTTTGGGGCTACTTTCCGATCAGGCCAAGCTAGTTGGATTGGGCCATGGATTCGTCGGACGGCTCCGGATACGGCGTACTGCTTAAACAATGCTGAGCGGAACCGACTATTGTGGAGTATTCTAGAAGTTGCTTAAGGGCGGTACAAGAGTTCTAGCCTAGAAGGCGACAGTCTTGATTGGAGAAACTATCTTGATAAGCGTTGTCCAGTATCCCGATAAAGATGGGACTCCGGAGATATAGTGATAATAGAGTATCCCGGACAGGCTAGACATCTTGGTTGCCAAAGGGAAACCTTCAAAAAGGGGTTTCACCGACGACTGAAGGTGACTTGAGCATCAGGGGGGGTATTCCAGCCAAACTCCGGCGGGGCAACCTTACAATCTTTGAGGCATGAGGGTTCTCACGCCAAAATCCCTACTCGTCAGTCGTCACTACTTTCGGAGGCTTGCTTTCCCAAATTGAAAACGAAAAAGCCACGGCCACCAACAAATTGAGTACAGATTCTCCACCGACGGCCACACAAGGCCCACTCTGGGTCTCGCACGAAAAATCAAGCCGTTCAATAATTTAAAAAAAAAAAACCCAAGTGAGCCCATAAAAAATCAGCTCAATCCGATATATATGGATATTCGATCCAATCTTTGTAATTTTTCATTTAGATTTCAGGATCATGTGACAGTTAGTGGAGAATTGATACTCAACTGTTTTTTTTTTAATATTATTGAATTGCTCGGATTTTTCGTACAAAATCCGGAGTGGACCCCACATGACCGTCACGAGGGTTGGACTCGTTCCGGGACTTAACCCAACACCTGACACCAAATTCTAGATTCCAAAATCGACACAAGTAAGAGAATAAAGTTTCAAAAAAGACAACATCTGAAAAACTGACGAGTTGACAATTTTTTCATATGCTGTTTGATTGCTATTGCTTATTAATCGATACCCAAATGGGCCATGGCTGTAGAAGGATTCAATTGAAAACTACCACAGCATAGGCTTAAAGTTAAAATTATTCAGTGCCGCTAATGGGGCTCATTACAGAAATGCTAAAGGGTACAGCAAATTCCGTACAGTAGCCGCGTATAGATTGTTTTGGGCCCATTTCGGGTCTCACAAAGATGATCAGAACCTCTCATTTTGTTCAATATATATCGTTTAGGGGACCTGTAAAATTTCATCTCAATCCAATACCGGTAAGGGCGTTTACGAATCATACAATTTTGCTTCTAAATTTGGCCTGAATTTCTGAAGCAAAGTTGGATAATTCGTAAATGCCTTTATCGGTATCGGATTGAGATGATGTTTTACAAAGATTCTAAACAATATATTAAGAACAAAATGAGCGGCTCCGAACATCTTTGTAAGACCCGAGATGGACGTAAAATGGATCTATACGCGGCTGCTGTACGTGGATTACCTGTAGCACAACTGGGCTCCTTAGGACAGCACAGTACACCCGACTCAACAGGGCCGTGTCCAAACCGTGTCCAATAACGAGTGGTGCATATTTATCTTTTTGGGGGCCACAAAGCAACCAAAAAGACAAAAGGACACTGCAGCACAACTAGGTTCAAGAACCAAACTTCATTAGCTGGAATATATGCCAAGAATGGGGTGAAAAGAAGCATATGCAAACTCTCACATTGGGCAAAGAAATAAAGTACCCAAAAGCCAATCCAAATCTCTTTTTATAAAGTAGGTTCCGATTTCTTTGGCGACGGTGGAGTCGGCGACGGAGAGGGAGGATGGTATCCAACACCAGAACTTCTTTTTGTAGGGCATGCATCAAAAGATTCCGGATACCATTGTATTAGGATTTGTGCATCAAGATTTGTGTTCAGTGACTTTCCAACCTTTACCAAGATATCATAGTGGTTTATATTATCTAGCCTAGCTCGAAGTCGCAGAAGAAGGGTGTTGCTAAGAGCCATGAGAAGGCAAAATTAGGACTCCAAACGAGTCAAATCGAGCTGAGTTTTGAAGTGTTTAATATCGGTTCACTCAAAATTAGGTGAGCTCAAGCTTGACCTCATTACTATTTTACAACACGAGTGTGGCACGAGCTTGAGTTGAATAAATAAAAATTAGTCAAGCTTAAATCGAACAAATATAAATGACACAGGGCTCGAGCAGCTCTGTAAGAATAATTTATAAAGTAATACTCCTTCCGTTCTTTATTTATAGTCCGGTATTTCATTTTGGGCTGTCCCTTAATAAGTGTCCATTTTGTAAAGTTAGTGAGTAAAAGTTGGTGAATTATCTATTTTATCCCTAAAAGTAGATTCCATTTTAAAAAGTAAGTGAGTAAAAGTGTAATGATTATGGGTAAGTAGGGAAAGTGGAGGAAAAAGTTGATGTGAAAGGTATAATGATGATGTCTTTTTAATAAGTTGGAATTGTGAAGCAGGACACTTAAAAAGGGACGAAGGAAGTATGAAATTACTACATACTATATAACTAAGGTATTGTATAAACTACATAATTATATGTTCGTGTTCACGAGCCTACTCGACCTGAATTTCGCCTCACTCAAGCTCAGTTCCTATACGAAACGGGCCTCAAATTTACCTTGAACTCGTTTAACTTAGCGTGCAGGGCCCTTAAGGGTCCCAAATGAGCCCTTATCGAGTTGAACCTCAAACTGTCCGTGAATGATTCGGTTCGTTTGTAGCCCTTGGCAAAACTGAATCGAGTACAATGAAGGCACTATCCCACCTAGCACTTGTGAGGTCTTAATTCGCCTTCCCCTAGTGGAGGTGTGGGTAAGACTGCATGTCCTTATTCCAATTTATTTCTCTACAGCTGCATGGGGACCAAGTTGGAATCATTCAATCATTTTATATAAAACACCACCACTAAACTATTCTATACCTGCTAATCATGCCAATAGTACCTTGTGCGCGCGCAAAAGTTACGGGTGTTGTCAGCTCATTTGTTTATCATGTTGGAAATTTTCAGATGAGTGAATGAAATTGGGGCACTCGTAGGATCATCAAGACTACCGAAGGGTCCTGATTTTGGGTTCATTGTACCTGGACGACATCCTTTAATTTCCAGCAGTTTTTAGCAAGTTATTGCCCCATAAAAGTGTGGTTTATGGCAGATTTCAATCACCAATTTACTCTGGCAGTTTCAGTATTGAATTACCCTATTCAAGGCTGTGAATTGAAGGCCCTAAATTCATTTCTGGAAGTTACAAATCCTTCCAAAGGTGTATAAATAGGGCAGTCCCGTATTGGATTGATCACAGTTCCACAAAAATACTCCAAGTATACTCTGAGTTCGTTCTTGTGTGAGAGAGAGGCAGACGTAGTATTCAGTTCGCCAAGGCGGCTTTCCGGTGGTGTTCCGATAGCCGTGGTCTAATCATTTTATCCTGGGAGACAGACGCCGGTCAACCTCCAACACCCAACGGTGAGGTAGTGAATCTGTTTTAAGGAGACTGATTCAGGGCTCGGTTCAGTGTAACAAATTTCTGTATTATCTTTTCTTATTCCGTTTCTGTTCATGAAATAACAATCTGTAATTCGTTTTGTTATTAGTGAAATCGTACTCTGGAATTCCCGATCATATTGCACATGTTTCCTAACATATCTTGCGTAGGAATATTTTTCTCCGATCTTCGCTTACAGATGAAGTCTTCGAATCGATCACCGAATACGGAAATCGTTGTGTATTCATGGTGTAATTTAATCTTGTGATTTTAGGTCTTTATATGTAAAAGAGAGGGATTAGGAGAGACTTACATCATGACAATGAACACCACCAGGATTGCAGGAGAGAGGAGAGAGAGATTCACAACAATTTCACCTGCATGCCTTGAGTTCACAACTTGAAACAGAGATCCCACCAGTTTCTGATAAGAATTCAGACCACTCAATGCCTCTGAATTCCACTCCAGGGAGCAAAACAGCACAAACTGAACCAAAATGAACCCAAAAACAGTGGCTGCCAAGCACAAACAATTCATGCTTGATAACAAGTGGTCATATCCCAGCTCCCCATAGTTCTTCGAAAGGTAACCAAACTCCTCTCTCTTTGTCACCATCTCTAAGACCCATATCACGAGCCGCAGGCACGGCCCGTATAAGGTGTTTCCAAACAAGAGCAGAGGGATGAGAAGCAGGAGGAGGCCTGAATTCTTGTTGAAGACGGCCATGTTTTCATTTGTTGGGATGAAACCGCAGTTGGCGAACGTCGCGACGGTTGTGAAGACAGAGAATATTTGTACTTGAAGGTCTTTTTGCTTCAGTACTTGTCTAGCACTTGGAACAAGGAGGATGTATAGAGAAATCAAAGTGGAACCACCTAAGTGAAATATTAGGAGATAACAGAGGACCACACGGCCCAAAAACCTGATGGAATTGTGCTTCAAGTACACATTGCCTAAGGATTTGATCCCAGATTCTAAGCTGGTATTTGGATTTTCATCCAAAATCTGTGGATTGTTTAAAAACAAACCCAACTCAATTTGAGTATGGGAATTTTCAGAATCAGGATTAGTTGACACCACTCTATTTTCTTCACCAGTATTACTTTTGCTTGCCATAAATAGGAGGCCGAGAAAGGAAGTGAACACTTCACCACCAACAAACATCAAAAAGGTCAAAATAACAAGTTGGGTATTGGAAAAAACCTCCATTTCAATGGTTGCCATGCTTGAAACTGTGGTGGCAGAAACAGAGGTGAAAAACAAATCCAAGTCCTTGGGACTGAAGGCAGGCGCGGTTTTTGGCTTCGAACATTTCAAAGCCAAGAAACCGACCATGGAAAGGAAGACAAAGTAATGAAGCTGAAACCAGAACGGATTCAGCCGGGAGATTCGGGCGCAGAAGTAGGAAAAAAATGAGCAAAATATTGTACATGAAGAGTTGAAGAAGGGCTTTACTTTGTTGGCAAGCTCAGATAAACTGTAGAATGGATGGTGACTAAGGGAAGCTAGTTTAGAGCAACAAGAGTTGAAGAGGGGTTTTATTTTGTGAGCTAAATGAACAAGATTCGACATCTTGTTGTTTGTGAAATGGCTTTTGAATTGCGATGGTCCTTTTAAAGGGGGGAATGACACTCCAAATTAAGTAATGGGATTTCCCTGTGGAATATGCAAATTGTACAAGAACAGGTCAAGGCCAAGTCTACTAAAAGAGAGAGAGAGCGCGCACGCATATTCTCATATCCCTTGTGTGATTTCTCATGTAATGCAAAATGAGACTCATCAGGATCCAATTTGACGATCCCGACGGTTTATTTTGTAAGACTTCTTTGGGGTGATCCACGCGAAAGATTGCGTTCATTGGGTATCGGCATCCATAAGACAAAAAGTCATATATGTTAGGACAGCCAAAACTCTAATTGCACATTCAGCTTCTGATGATAAGAAAATTAGTTCAACCAAGCTTTTATTGATGTTCAATCGACTTAATTTTTTTCATGAATGATCCAAATCGTTCATTTTGTGAGAATCGTTTTCTTTATAATCGCTTGAAGAATCACGTGAAGTTGTTAATCAGAAACGGTTTAAGCACTTGGCAAACATATCTAGCAACCAAGAATATAATCAGAACATTATGAATAAAATACTAAATAATTTTCATGGAATTCTTGAGAAAGATAAAATTCCTAAAGATGAGGGATGGAAAAAGCTTATTCCTCACCAACTGCACAGGAGAAGGAATTTAAAATTTAGACCACAGGTTTGGTAGAATTATTACGTTGTACTCTTCAATACGGAGAAAGCTTCAGAATTTAGACCACAGGTTTAAATTGCACAGTCGGATCCGTATAGTAGTCTAGCTGTAGGGTTGTTCCTCGGTTAAAAAAAAAAAAAAAAAAAGAGCTCCAGGATTTTGTGCGGAATATCTAATACCTTGGCATAGAATATATACGTGGTGATCATAATTTGAAAGGTCGCATAAGCAGGAGAGGTATTGGCCGGGATGGGCATGAAAAAAACAATAAGTGTTTCTATCCCATGAGGTCGTATGTCCAATCATGCGGACGCCAAATAGTTCACACCTAGGGGCCACTGGAGGATTTGTCTGGTCATTTAAGTTTAAGGCTCCAAAATTATTAAAGTGCGCACAGATTGACCCGGACGTACATCTAGTTTAAAAAAAATGATAAGAATATGCTTTGATATCACTGATGATCTTGATAGTTACTAATAAATTCTAATTATGAGGGGCCCTCCGTCGTTATCATGCATGTGATGGAGTATATTATAGCGCCCGTTATCCTATGGTTTTTCTAAACAACAATGCTATGTACATTTCTATCGGTCACTCATCTCTTACATATGTATCGACTTCACATAATTAATTATGGGATGGACCGCACATATACGTGAGAGAAGAGTGGTCGGAGAGTGGCCGATAGGTGTGTCCGTAGCATTATTGTTTTCTGAAAATCTGGTTTATCAAATGATTTTGGGGATCAATACTACTTCTCACTTGCGGGGGTCCCAATTAAAATAAAAACAAAACTTTACATGGATTCACTCCAAATGAACTGATAGCACCTAAGAGGTTTTGAGCCTAAGATCTTAAGAGAAAATAAATTTTTAAATTCCAAATCTTGACTGCTAGACCAACCCCAAATAGTTTAAGCCACCCAATAATTATACTACATGAAGTCCACTCCAACTAAACCGCGGGGAGAGAGAAGACACAATAGATAACCCCCTCCAAGTTGCGCCCTATCCTACCTTCAAGAAGTTGATTGTTATTAAGGGGACGTTAAACTAAATCAACTAAAGCATATGTTTTCATGAATTTTTAGGCAGGTCATTAATCTTACATACATCAGTTAAAATTTCATTTAGTGAAAACAATTTGACTATTGTCATTGGCTTATAGTCCAATAATATAGCAAAAGCGCACCCTGAATTAAAAGAAATAATACCACCCGTGGGCTTGCCCCAGTGCAAGGGGAAGGCCCTTGCCTACCATATATTGGGCAGGGTTCAACTCCTCTCTAGGGTTGGTGCCATGATTTACATGGCATGTCCGAAAAGTGGTTGCTTCAGGTCGTCCGGAGGTGTACGCTCTATGGGTAGGTCCAATTAGTAGATGATGCCCTAAACCATGAAATTTGGCCAAATTTTAGATGTGATCGCACTAAAGAAGTGACCTGGGTATTCTTAGGGCTAATCTAGTTGGCCACTGTTGTACAATTTACACTCAGAGAGGTACAATTTACACTCAGAGAGGTCAAATGGTTTCCAACACTAGAGCTTCTTTTTCGGCGGGTTTTATTTTTTCATTTTCGTTTGTGCCTCTTTTTGGATCTAGATCTTTTTTTGTGCTTTTGTGATTTATTTAGTTTTTATGCTGTATTGAAATTCTCGTTCTTCCAACAAAAAAATCTTTATAAAGTAATGTTAGGTTCACTGATTTTGGTGCACAAATTCAGATACAAATATGTTCAAAACTAGCCGAATGTCCTATTCACGTGGAACCTTTTTTGTATTTTGTAGGGCATGCATCGAAAGAATTCGGGCACCAATGTAGTCGGATTTGTGCATCAAGATTTGTGTTCACTGACTTTCCAACCTCTACAATGATATCATCAAGCTCTTTGTTAAGATACTTCTAAAATAGGCAACAATTTTATGGAAAATCAGGGTTTAATTGATGTAATTATTTGCCATGGCGACAAAAGTTAATCATTTCTTTTTTCTCAGACTACCTTAGTGGTTCATATTACCTAGCCTAGCTCGAAGCCGTAGAAGAAAGGTGTTGCTAAGAGCCATGAGAAGGCAAAACTATGGCTCCAAACGAATCAAACTGAGCCGAGTTTTGAAGTGTTTAATATCGGTTCATTCAAAATTAGGTGAGCTCAAGCTCGACCTCGTTACTATTTTACAACACAAGCTTGGCAGATGCTTGAGTCAAATAAATACAAATGAGCGAAGTTCAAATCGAACAAATATAAATGATCAGAGCTTGAGCAGCTCTGTAAGAATAATTTATAAAGTAATATGAAATTACTATATACTATATAACTAAGGTATTGTATAAACCATATAATTATATGTCCGTGATCACAAGCCTACTCGAGCCAAATTTGGGCTAATTCAAGCTCAGTTCCTATGTGAAATGGGCCTCAAATTTTACCTTGAGCTTGTTTAACTTAATTAGCGTGCAGGTTAAGGGTCCCAAATGAGCCCTTATCAAGTTGAGCCTCAAACCGTCTATGAATCATTCAGTTTGCTTGTAGCCCTAGGCAAAACCAAATTGAGTACTACGAAGGGGGATGTTGCCGAGCGGCATCCGGCCGTTTGTCTTGTCACAGATGACTCGAATTGAATTTGGGCGCATATAGATCTAATCCGTCCATTGTTCGGTCAAGATCCAAGCCATTGATTTACGAGATGAGCGACCGGATCGACCGCTTGACACCGCTGCCAAGCACTCACGCTTAGCGACATCTCCCATTCTATCGCACCTAGCACTTGTGAGGTTTTTATTCGCCTTCCCCAAGTGGAGGTGTGGGTTAGATACCAACTGGACTGCATGTCCTTATTCCAATTTATTTCTCAACAGCTGCATGGGGACCAAATTGGAATAAGTCAATCATTTTATATTAAAAACACCACCACTAAACTATTCTACAACTGCAAATCATGCCAATAGTACCTTGTGCGCACGCAAGAGTGACGGGTGTTGTCGGCTCATTTAATTTAGGAATATTTTTCCCAATCTTTGCTTACAAATGAAGCCTTGAAGTTGATTTCCATACCGAATACGGAAATCGTTTCGTATTCATGGAGTAACTTTATCTTGTGATTAGGTATTTAAGAAAGAGAGAGGAATTAGGAGAGAGAGAGAGTTACATCATGACAATGAACGCCACCAGGATTGCAGGAGAGATGAGAGAGAGATCCACAACACTTTCACTGCTATGCCTTGAGTTCACAACTTTAAACAGAGATCCCACCAGTTTCTGATAAGAATTCGATCCACTCAATGCCTCTGAGTTCCACTCTAGGGAGCAAAACAGCACAAACTAAACCAAAATGAACCCAAAAACAGTGGCTGCCAAACACAAACAATTCATGCTTGACAACAAATGGTCGTACCCCAAATCCCCATAATTCTTCAAAAGGTAACCAAACTCCTCTCTCTTGGTCACCATCTCCTAGACCCATATCTCAAGGCGCAGGCACAGCCCGTATAAGTTGTTTCCAAACAAGACCAGAGGGATGAGGAGTAGGAGGAGGCCTGAATTCTTGTTGAAAACCGCCATGGTTTCATTTGTTGGGATGAAGCCGCCGTTGGAGAACGTCGCGACGGTTGTGAAGACACAGAATATTTGTACTTGAAGCCCTTTCTGCTTAAGTACTTGTCTAGCACTTGGAACAAGGAGGATGTATAGAGAAATCAAAGTAGAACCACCTAAGTGAAATATTAGGAGATAACAGGGGACCACATGGCCCAAAAATCTGATGGAATTGTGCTTCAAGTACACATTGCCAAAGGATTTGATCCCAGATTCTAAGCTGGTATTTGGGTTTTCATCCAAAATCTGTGGATCGTTTAAAAACAAACCCAACTCAATTTGAGTATGGGAATTTTCAGAATCAGGATTAGCTGACACCACTCTATTTTCTTCACCATTAACTTTGGTGGCCTTAAATCGAAGGCCAAGAAAGGAAGTGAAGACTTCACCCCCAACAAACATCAAAATGGTGAAAATAACAAGTTGGGTATTGGAAAAAACCTTCATTTCAATGGTTGCCATGCTTGAAACTGTGGTGGCAGAAACAGAGGTGAAAAACAAATCCAAGTCCTTGGGACTGGACTGGAGGCAGGCGCGGTTTTTGGGTTCGAACATTTCAAAGCCAAGAAACCGATTCTACCTTGATGGGAAGTGATTATAATATTCATTAAGGAAACTGGTCCTCTCTCTGCCTATAATAGAGTGCTTAGGGTTCCATCAAATTGATGTGATACTAAACGACTAGAACGAAAGATAAGGGAGAGAAACCCGTCTTCCACCTAGAGCTTTATGCTCTAATAAAATTATGGTTGCTTCAATCACTTATTGGATCGTTCCAGTTTCACATGAATGGATTTGGGTAAGCCGTTCTTGATTGGATTACGCCTAATGTTTGTATTGTGATAATCATGATAATTTTAGACCTGGCATAATTGTAGGCTGTTAATTGTGTAATACCATTGGGAATAATTTTACATGTGATATCAAAGCCATAGGTTTGAGAACATCATGATTTTCCAATAACGCGTAGATTAGATTGTTCATCCAAATTTATTAGATTAGTTTCAAATATATAAAATTAGAGGCTGTCCCTGTTTTTTAGGTTTGATTTGAACCCAACCCTAAAATATTTTACTGAAAGTTGGAAGGCTCGGATATATTGCGTACTGACTTTTGTGCCCCTCACCCTCACCCTCTATCTATTCTGCACCTTTCAACCCACCTTGTAGAGAGAGAGAATGGCGAACACAGACGACTTCAAGCCCGAGGACGAGGACGGTGCCGTCGACTCTCTCTCTCTCTCTCTAAACCACTCCCAGCAACTACCCGATCGACGGCATGTCCACGGCCATGGCAGTCGTTTTCTCTAGCGATGACCGCAACCGGTGTATCAGAGGACTCGACAACAATGACTTCAACCACCTCTCAAATCACCAATCGTACCTTTCTTCTCCGGCGGGATCACCACCTCTGTCATCACTCCCTCCAGCCATCCGACGACGATGAGCTCCACCTCGGTATACTCTCTCTTTCTCTGCTTTCAACCTTCTCACCGACATCAGATTCACTGGCCCATTCCTTGACGATGTCATCCATGTCACCAACGTGGTCGACACCAACACCGACATCAGATCCACTGGCCCGTGCTAGAGTGAAACAGTATTCCGACTGTAATGGAAGAAAAAGAATTGGTATATAATATATATACCTAATACTTTTAAGTATGCAATTTTTTTTGGTGGGGTTTGGGATGGATATCGCGCAAACAGTGAAAACAAAGGTGAGTCACTGAGTCCTCACTCTGTATTGTTGGCAAGAGAGAATTGTATTTTTTTTTTAGGTGAACTGTGTGCGTGAATTATGTGAATTGAATATTTTAGTGTGTGATGGATTATGGGAACTGCATATTTTTTATGAGAATTATGTATTTTCTATAAAAACTATTTATGAGAATTGTATATTTTCTATGAGAATTGACAATTCACATAGCCAGTTCTCATAACTCAGTTCACATAACCAGTTTTCTATGAGAACTAACTAGAGACTTGGCAATTAAAAATTCAATTCTAAATCAATTTATTTCCTATGTGAACTATTACTTTTTTTTCTTTGATTACTTTTTTAAGACATGGCGGTGAGAACATTTATAACTATATTTGATTTTGATTACCTTTTTGTTTTTGTTCAATTTTTGTATGTGTGTGTATTTTCTATGAGAACTACGTATTTTTCTATAAGAACTATGTATTGTCCATGAGAACTGTCTATTAGAACCGTGTATTTTCCATGAAAACTATATATTTTTTATGAAAATTGTGTATTTTAATGTATAATAAGACTATGTGAACTGTGTATTTTTCAGTTCGCATAGTCCAATTCTCATAACCAATTCACAAAGCTAGTTTTCTATGAGAACAGTTACTTCTCATAGCCAATTCTCATAGAACTGACTATAAAAACTGGCAGTTCTCATTGACTATGAGAATTGACAGTTTACATAGTCAATTCTCTATGAGAACTGAGTAGTTTTCATAGAACTAACTATAGGATTTGGTAGTTCTCATAGCCAGTTTACATAGCCAAGGATATTTTTATCCGAAATAATATAATTCAGGAATTGATTCTAAAAATGTAGCTCTCATAGTCTCAATTCTCATAGCCATAATTCAGGAGTATTTTTGTCCAAAATAATATGTTAACTCGGGCTATGTGAACTGGCAAGAATATTTTGTCCGAAATATTATGTTAATTGGCTATGAGAATTGGCAATTCTCATAGCCAATTCATATAGCCAAGGGTATTTTTGTCCGAAATAATATAAGTCAGGAGTTGATTCTAAAAATATAAATTTTATTAAAAATGGGCATGTACACAAAAAATTAAGAAGAATGGACAAAATAGTAAAAACGCATGAAAAGTAAAAAAAAAAAAAAAGACTGAAATAAAGAATGAAAATTTTTGTTAGGACTAAATTAAGTCCGAACCTACTTTTTGGGACTGGCCTCTAAATTCCCCTTTCAAATATTGAGTATACTCTTATAGCTATACATACCGTTGATTTTTGAAATCTCGCCAAGATAAAACTGAGAACCATAGGTTTAAATTAAATGGATCCTAAATTAAGAACCTAGCAATACTATGAACTTATGTCAACTTACAAAGTAGTAATATTGTTTCGGGATAGTTTTTTTTTTTTTTCCCTCTGCAAATGAAATTTTTATAAACTCAAAAGGGGTATATAGAGGGGGGAACAAGATAAGTACATGAACTTATTCAAATGAAAAGAAAGTAAAACAAACATCCAACAGAAAATTGGATGTAAAGACACTTTTATAAACTCGGAATGGTTATTTGTCAAAATTAAAAACCCTGAATCGTTATATTTTAACTAAATGAAATTGATCCCATAAAAAAGTCCAATTGAACTCAAATCAATACTCCTACATGTTAGAAGTGTTTTTTTTTTTTTGGTCAGGCGATATACATCTGAGCCGGAAGTAAATATAGTCTTAATATTTGAACTTCTCTGAGAGGCGAGGGTGAGAGTTAGTGCAGTGTTAGGGTTAGCACAAGGGGTTTAGAAGTTATCCATAGTCCTGGGCCCCAAAGCCCCGCCACTCGTAGGACTCGAACCTTGGTTTCCACTGGGAGGAGAGAGATGAGTTATCAGTTTCACTCAAAATGGTTCTGTATTGAGAGAGAGCTAGAGAGAGAGAGAGAGAGAGAGAGAGGAGAAGTTAAAGAAGAAGAAGAATAGAGTGCTGGGAAAATCATTTGGTGCCATTGTGTCATGGGTTCATACCCAATTTTTATGGTGTCAACCATTAGTCCCTCAGAAAACAGTACCATGGTATCTAGGAGAGAATTTTTCTGCCATGGGGTCAAGCAACGTACCCCACAGCTCATACATTAGCGTCGCCACTGCATGATGTACACACCGGTAATATATACAAAGATAAGAACCTAATACGTCTGTACATACATACGTTCCCATTACACAAAGCATATATCGATACATATGAGCCTTAGCTGAACGTCGTCACCGGGGCATTCAACTTGACTCTACTGCGTACCAGTGCATGTTATAACTAGGACAGTTTCCAAGCTCTACCACCTTTGTTGCCGAAGTTCTTAAGCCTTCCAAAGAACATGACAACAATGAGTATAAGTTTTCCCTTGTCACTCCACCTTCCAACAAGTCCAAACCATTTATCTTCACAATAGCTATCGTACTTCACCCGCCGTTTACAACTATATCCGGTTGAAAATCCCACATTTCCGTATGCACTACAAAAAAAATCACACATTTAGTACAATTAATTAATTAGCTAGCTAGCTCTGATCATCATTCTATACAATATACAACACAATTATTGTACAGAATTGCTTTCTTCGTCCTAGGATTGTCTGGCTCGCAAAAGGAGAACTTTGAAAAATACATTTAATCACAGAAAAATCCGAACTTTTTTTTCCTGATGATGATAAATTGAAAGAACTCATTGATATATATATATATATATATATATATATATATATATATATATATATATATAAACACACACACACACACACAAAACTTCTAATAAGGGCTCCCTTACCGTATTACGGTAAGGACGTCCCTTTCCCGACCAATTTGCAATGATCCGAGCTACTCAATGTGTTCAGAACGTGATTTTAAAGTACACCCAAGAAATTAGCCAAAAAAAAAGACCGAAAAGGGCTTGATCCGAGCAATTTTTGTTTGTATTTTATCGAACGGTTCAAATCAAAACTGCTCAAATCAAGTTCTTTCCGGTCATTTTTTTTGCTGATTTCTGGCGAGTACCCTTAAAATCACGTTCTGAACACATTGAGCGGCTCGGATCATCAAAATTTGGTTTTATACACACACACACACAAATGTTCAAGTCTATAACTCTTACGGTCCACACCATCCACACCTCTCATTTTCCGATCAATTTGCGTTTTATACACACACACACACACACACACACAAATGTTCAAGTCTATAACTCTTACGGTCCACACCATTCACACATCTCATTTTCCAATCGATTTGCGATGATCCAAGCTGCTCAATGTGTTCAGAATGTAATTTTAAAGGAATTTGCAAGAAGTCAACAAAAAAAAATGATCGAGAAGGGCTTGATCCAAGCAATTTTTTACTGAACCGTTCAATAAAAAACTGTTCGGATCAAGCCCTTCCTGATCATTTTTTTTTTCTAATTTCTCGCGAGTACCCTTAAAATTACATTTTGATCACATTGAACGGCTCGGATCATCGAAATTCGATCAGAAAATCGGAGGTCCGGACCTGAAAACGACTATATATATAAACGGTACTGTGCACATTAGTCCAACATAGGGTGGTTATACGATTATAATAAAATGTGGGAGTGAAAAAGCACATGGGCCAAAACCACAAGGTGCTAAAGTAAAATTTTTGTCTTTTTTTTTTTTTTGGGCATGCCATGATATAAATACAAAAAGTATGAACTCTTTTTTTAAACACGAGAATAGAATTTTATTGCTAGAGTGACGATTGGCCTCATGGCCCTGCTGGGGCCATTAAAATCCATCAGTGCCGGAGAGGATAGCCATCACGCGACATCGCCCCCTCCAATACGTCCTTCGAGTATCTAACCCTGTTGTCATCACGTTTAATATGCATGAAATTTACAAGAAGCAAAATTGGATACTATGCAATCTAGCTAGAGTACGTAATCGAGTCACAGTACGTCCACATAAATCCTTACCCGGCTAAGAGCGCAAGTAAACTGATCTAGTAAAATGGAAAAAGTGATTTGAGAAATTGTACCTTATTGTTTCCAGGGTGATGTTTAAAACATTGAAGTTGAGAGGGTCTTCCTTCAATTTGTCTCTCTCGGTGATGCAGATAAGAGTGACGAAGATGGCTAAATAAGAGAGCTTCGAAAACAACAAGTAGTCCACTAACTTGTTCTCTGTCTTTGTGCTCTTTTCCTCGCGAGTTGGGAAGAATGAAGTACGAGGTGGAAGATACCTATGCAACAACCAAGGTAGAGATATGATCCAAATCACACACAAAGACAGAATATTCGTAGTACATAAAATTACTCCCGATGTGCCCGAAAGAATGAATTTTTCTTGAATACCAGATGTCCGGGTCAACTTGTGCGCACGCACCTCGACTAATTTTGAAATCTTAAAATTAACAACGAGGCAAACCAGGGTTGAACAAATTTTTTACAGTACCCCCTAAAAGATTATCTTAAATTTTATTAAATTTTTTTGTATTTTTATCAAACCAAGGTAATCCCCACGTGAATATAATGTAAATCAAAAATATAATGTAAACGTGTAGTGTACCCCTTCCCCTAGTGGAGGGGTGGGGCTAGATACCAACTAGACTAGTGGACTGCATGTCCTTGGTCCAATTTATTCCTTAACGGCTGGGGGCCAAAGTTGGAATGATAATTCAAAAATGCTAGGGACAAAGAAAATTTATCCCGAAAATAGCAATCAATGGTTGAGATTCACTTTGATATGTGTGACCCAATCATCAAAGTGATTTTAACCATTGATTACTGTTTTCGGGGTACTTTCGAGGTAAGTTTTCTTTGTATGTAGCATTCCCCATGATAATTACTCCCTCCGTCCTTAAATAAATATCCGGTGCGCAAAATTAGACTTTACAAAACATGCATATTTTTTATTAAAAAAATTAATTTTATTTCACAATCTAATAGAACTCATTGCTATCTATTAATTTATAATAAAAAAATAATTTTTTTAACAAAACAAATACACCTTTTTGAAAATTTAATTTTGCGCATCAAATACTTATTTAGGGACGGATGGAATATCGTTTTATATTTCACTTGAAACACCACCGGTAAACTATTTCACAACTGCTAATTATGCTAATAGTGCTTGCTTTGAGAGAGAGAGAGAGAGAGAGAGAGAGAGAGAGAGTTACATCATGACAATGAACACCACCAAGATTGCAGGAGAGAGGAGAGAGAGATCCACAACATATTCACCACTATGCCTTGAGTTCACAACTTGAAACAGAGATCCCACCAGTTTCTGATAAGAATTCAGACCACTCAGCGCCTCTGACTTCCACTCCAGGGAGCAAAACAGCACAAACTGGACCAAAATGAACCCAAAGACAGTGGCTGCCAAGCACAAACAGTTCATGCTGGACAACAAGTGGTCATATCCCAGCTCCCCATAGTTCTTCAAAAGGTAACCAAACTCCTCTCTCTTTGTCACCATCTCTAAGACCCATATCACGAGCCGCAGGCACGGCCCGTATAAGGTGTTTCCAAACAAGAGCAGAGGGATGAGAAGCAGGAGGAGGCCAGAACTCTTGTTGAAGACGGCCATGTTTTCATTTGTTGGGATGAAACCGCAGTTGGTGAATGTCGAGACGGTTGTGAAGACAGAGAATATTTGTACTTGAAGGCCTTTTTGCTTCAATACTTGTCTAGCACTTGGAACAAGGAGGATATATAGAGAAATCAAAGTAGAACCACCTAAGTGAAATATTAGTAGATAACAGAGGACCACATGGCCCAAAAACCAGATGGAATTGTGCTTCAAGTATACATTGCCTACGGATTTGATCCCAGATTCTAAGCTGGTATTTGGGATTTCATTCAAAATCTGTGGATTGTTTAAAGACAAACCCAACTCAGTTTGAGTATGGGAATTTTCAGAATCAGGATTAGCTGACACCACTCTATTTTCTTCACCAATATTACTTTTGCTGGCCTTAAATAGAAGGCCAAGAAAGGAAGTGAAGACTTCACCACCAACGAACATCAAAAAGGTCAAAATAACAAGTTGGGTATTGGAAAAAACCTCCATTTCAATGGTTGCCATGCTTGAAACTGTGGTGGCAGAAACAGAGGTGAAAAACAAGTCCAAGTCCTTGGGACTGAAGGCAGGCGCGGTTTTTGGCTTCGAATACTTCAAAGCCAAGAAACCGACCACGGAAAGGACGACAAAGTAATGAAGCTGAATCCAGAACGGATTCAGCCGGAGGATTCGGGAGCGAAAGGAGGAGAGAGATGAGCAGAATATTGTACATGAAGAGTTGAAGAGGCGTTTTATTTTGTGAGCTAAATGAACACGATTCGACATCTTCTTTTTTATGAAATGGCTTATGAATTGGGTTGGTCCGTCCTTTTAAAGGGGGAAATGGACACTCCAAATTAAGAAGTGGGATTTCCCTGTAGAATGTGCAAATTAGAAAAGAACAGGTTAAGTCCAAGTACTTTGGCCCGATTTATTTGTCCATTTTTTGACTATTAAATATTGCAAAATGATTGTCCATTTGACTTTTTAATAAATTAAATATCCTTTTTACCCTTGTTTTTTTCAAATAAAGTAACTTTTAAAAAAAGTTAAAAGGGTGAATATTGGAAAGTTAAATGTTTATAAGTGTAATAATTATGTCCTCTAAAAAAGTTAAGTTCCCAAAAATGGATAAATAAATTGGAACAGAAGGAGTACTAAAAAAGAGAGAGCGCGTATATTCTCATATCCCTCGTGTGATTTCTTACGTAACGTAACATGAGACTAACCAGGGTCCAATTTGACGATCCTGGTTGTTTATTTTCTAAGACTTCTATTGGGTGATCCACGTGAAAGATCACGTTTATTGTACCGGCATCCAGACGACAAAGTCATACTCCCTCCGTACCAAATTGATGGTCTTGTTCAGTCTCTGATGCAATTTTTTCAATTGTTTATATCTTTCAATTTATAATGTCTTTAAAATTTTTAAAAACTTTATATAATAGAACTAATTTGGAACGAAAGGAGTATATGTTAGGACGGCCAAACTCTAATTGCACATTTAGCTTCTGATGACAAAATTAGTTCGACCAAGCCTTTATCAATGTCCGATTGACTTAAATTTTATGTAAATGATCCAAGTCCTTCATTTTGTTAAAAAAAAATTCTTCGTGATCGCATGAAGTATCATGTGAAGAACCTTTACCTAAGTGAAAGTTGATTGATTAGAAACTTTTTATGATAAGTCATTAAGCACTTGGCAAACATATACCTAAGTGAAAGTTGATTGATTAGAAACTTTTTATGATAAGTAATCAAGCACTTGGCAAACACATCTCGCAACCAAGAATATAATCAGGACATATAATGAATAAAGTAATGGAAAAGTCTTTAATACACACCCTTTAAGGTGTGTACCATATGCACTTATTGTGTGATTCATATTATGCTACCTCATAAAAAATTGTAGGACCGGTCATTCATAACATTTTATTTCGTATCGTAACTTTTATACTAAAAATTCGTAACTTTTCATCAATATGATTCGTAACTTTTTAACAATACATTCATAATATTTTGGGAATCATACCATTTTGGTGTGTTTCAATAAGCGTACATATGATACACACCCAAATAAGAGGTGTGTATTGTAGTACTTTCCGTAAGTAAGTAATTTCATGGAATTCTTGAGAAAGATAAAATTCCTAGGCTCCGTTTGGAACTTATGGAAAGGAAAAGAAAGGAAAGAAAAATAAAAAAGAAGGAAAATGAGAGAAAAATAGGAGAAAAAATTTACTGTTCACTATTTTCTTCTTTCTTTCTCTACAACTAAACAATAGAAGAAAAAATTCTTTAATTTTCTTTTCTTTTCTTTTCTTTTCTTTTCCCTAAGTTCCAAATAGAGCCTAATTATCAGGATTGAAAAAGCTTATTCCTCACCAACTACACAGGGGAAGGAAGGAATTTAGAGCATCTCCAGCATTTACCCCCTTTTTTTATACCCAATTTTGAGTCAAAATTTGGGTGAAAATCCAATTTTAGGGAGAGCATCTCCAATGGTGAAACCCATTTTTTACCCAAATTTATTATTATTTAGTTACTGAATGAATATATGTGTAAATAAGAGAGAGGAGAAGCTGAATCGGACAAAACACGGCGGCGATCAAAGCTCTGACGGCGAAGCTCAGTAGCTCCGGCAGAACTCAGGTACAAAGCTCCGACAATCGACGAGGTCCATCTCTCTCTCATCTCGAACAAATCTTCGACTGGGATATAAAATTTGGCCCGTGTTTGCTCGAGTTTCAGACCTCAAAGGGAACAAAAATGGCGGTCTTCACTCTTCAGTCTCTTCTCTTCTCGTCTCATCTCTCTCGCTGTCTCTCCTCTCTTTCTCTCTAAAGAACCGTTGGAAAAATGGGTATGAGTCTGGCTTGACTCAGATTTGAGTAAAAAAATGGATAAAATTCAAAAATAGGAAAGAATTTGGGTCATAATTTCAGATTGGTTTTTAAGGATTTTACCTAAATTTTAAATTTGAGTCTTAAAATAGATCGAGATTGGAGATTATCTTAGACCACTGGTTCGTGAGAAGAGAAAAACTTATTCACAGACGAGGAAACCTAATTCTATTTAGTTGTACGACAGTTAAATTAGAATCACATGACAGAGAGTGCTAAACCATATCTTGCAGATGCAAGGGGAGATCGTACGAGATCTTTGGATCTTATTTAGAGCTGTTAAGCGTGAACTGGTAGAGAAGCACAGTCTAGAAACTCATAAAATGTCTCAGTTACTAGCCCCCACAAACGGATACGAGGGTGTTAATAGTGCACCTTACGCGCTACACGTGTAGTGTAACCGTTTATTTTGGTAATAGACGGCTCGGATTTTCATTCATACAATGGGCGGTTAGAATTTGTATGAGCTCGGATTAAATTTGAACCGTCTATACTGAGATGGATGGTCAGATCGAGTGCACTATACGGTATAATGCGACAGGTGCACTACAACCGCTCTCATTCTCCCACAAATTGGTTCAACAGGTGCCAGTAAAATCCGAGCCGGTTCAGGTGGGGCTTGAATCCCTGATTACCATCCAGTTTTTTACTGTCCATTTTGGTCCATTTAAAGGCTGGGATTTACTCTGACAAATCCAAGGCTCCCATCATGCCACGTGCAATCTTATTTTCCTCCCAAACGGTACTAGCAACTTGCAAACGAAAAACCCCATTCAACGTGAAAAAAAAAAAATTCATAAATGGGCATGATTTTATGGGGCTCTTCTCGAGTTCCACAAAAATAATTTAAATCCTAAGTTGTTCTTAAAATATTTTTTTATGAATTTTTATAAAAGATTAGCTCAATTCAATATCCGTAAGAACTTTTTCAATATTCGTAGGAGCTTTACGAATTCTAGAACACCTTACGAATTCGGAAAGAGCCTTTAATTCATCGATATTGAATTGAGTTAATTTTTTTTCAAAAAAACCCATAGAAAAATATCATAAGAATGACTTGCATTTTGAAACATCTTTGTAGGATCCGTAATAGGTCCCGCAAAAATAAAAAAACCATTGCTCATTTAATGGGTATCAAACATGGAGTAAACTGATTTAATTTTTTTATTTTTACGGTACCTATTACGAATCTTATAAAGATGTTTCAAAAAGCAAGTCATTCTTATAATATTCAAAAAAAGATTAAGTCAATTTGACATCGATAAAGACTCTTTCAGAATTTGTATAAAGTGTTTCAAAAATCGTAGGGTCCCTACGAATGTTAAAAAAATCCTTACAAATATCGGACTGAGCTAATCTTTTATAAGAATTCATAAATAATATTTTAAAAATAACTAACGGTTTAAATAATTTTTGTGGGATCCGAAATGGGCTCGACAAAATCATGCCCATTTATGAATTATTTTTGGGCTTCTTACTGGCCGACCCCTTTTTATCACCCGCTTCCCGTCCGAGCCCACCTCCTGTCAACCATATTCCGCCTAACCCCTGTTCTAGATAAACTACCAAAAATATCCCTCTAGCTGCGACTCTCGTCGTCGTAATACGCGTCCACCTCGTCGCCATAATCCGATCTAACCCTCCGAACAACTCCCCACCGAAAACTGCAACCGCCGCCCACCCTCTTTCCCGCCGCCGCCGATCACCGTCTCCATTTCACTAATGACGTCGTTCTCGTCCCTCTCCTCGATTTCGAACACCACTGTTTAGAGTGAGCTGTTATTTATGTGGAAACATCTGAATAATCAACTGAAAACTTAATCTGTGCATTAGGAACGGACCACGTGTTTGTAGATCTGGTTGATGAACTCGTAATGGAAAATCCGGCAGCTGAAAACTTGCATTTGCCGGGATCGTCGGTGGCAAATACAAGCTCGAGCGCAAGATCGGTAGCGGATCATTAGGAGAAATCCACCTCGGTAAGTTCTTATTCGTAAATAGATATAAATATATACGTATACTTGTTTCTTTTTCTTAATTAATCTGATTGTGATTATTGTTGCGTTTTTTTAATTTTATTTTGTAGCTACGCACGTCGATACGTTCGAGATCGTTGCAGTAAAGATCATGAGTCTCTTAATTGATTTCTCTCGTAATCGTTTCGTTCTTGTATTGTTATAGATTGTTGTACTTCAGTTGGTGTGAATTGATATGTTTAATTTGTGCACGATTGGGATTCAATTGATTTGTTCAGTAAAGATCCCGAGTCTCTTAATTGATTTCTCGTTTTTCAAGGGTGTGAAAAGTATAGATGGGATGCGAATTTTGTCTTTTTTTAAGGGGTGAATTGTGTCTTTTCCAAACACGTGAATTCTTTATTCAGGTGTAAATTGTGTTTTTTTTCAAAGAAGTGAATTCTAGGAGTATGAATAGTGTGAATGGGTGAATTTTTTAGGGTGTAAATTCTACAAAAGGATATGAATTTGGAAGGTGTAAATTCTTACGAAGGGGTGCGAATTCTGAGATGTGTGAATTCTCGAAATGTGAATTCTGTGGTATGAATAGTGCAAAGAGGGGTGAATTCTAAAAAAAATATGTGAAATTTAGGGGTGTGAATTCCGTAAAGGTATGAATTTTACAAAGAAGTGTGAATTCTCGGTGGTGTGAATTCTTGGGAATGTGAATTCTGGGTGTGAATTCTTGGAGGTGTGAATTCTGAGTGTGAATTCTCGGCGGTGTGAATTCTTGCGGGTCTAAATTCTGAGAGGTTTGAATTCTGGGAGGTTTGAATTCTTGGGGGTGTGAATTCTGAGAGGTGTGAAAAGTGATAGGGGCAAAATAATAAAAGCATCTTTAAAAAGGGTCTAGATGGAATAGCATTTTAAAAAAGGGTTTGCATGGAACTCCATATAAAATTTGGGACTGGCCAGAAATTTTCCGATTATTTTTTGGGCTTTTCCGTTTGCAAGAAAATTTTTTTTTTTCCCATTTGCAAGTTGCTAGTAGTGTCATTTGAGAGCAAAAACAAGATTGCACATGGCATGATGGGAACCTTGAATTTGTCAGAGTAAATCCCAGCCTTTAGATGGACCAAAATGGACAGTAGAAAACTGGATGGGTGAATCAGGGAAACACAAAGAAAAGCTAAAGAGACATCTTACCAATCTGAGATAGATACTGTAGCTTTTAAGTGTGGAGTAAATTTGAACACAAGGCTCCGTTTGTTTTGATGTAAAATATTTTTCTGTAAAATGTTTTCCACATTTTTCGTTGTTTGGTTAGACAAAAGAAAATAAAATGTTTTTGGAAGTAAAACTTTTTCCATCCTCCAGGCACAAATGATTTCATCCCAATATTCCCGCAAGTCATTTTCCCCTAGGAGCGCCATTGATAATTTGAGAACCCACTGTTCACATTATCAACATCCAATGGAAGAGTGTTCTTTATCAATCATTGCAACCCCAACTGAGGGGGAGAGTGAGGGGGGATTTTGGAGCCCAACAAGCAATTGAAACCAATTAAATTGTGAACATTATTGAAACCCGCACACCTGAACCAATTGGAACCGTTTTATGTTTGTACGTATATGTCGGTGATATATTACATTTTGTAAAAATTAAAAATATTTGAATTGAGAGAGCGTTTACTCGATTAAAATATTTCTAAATCAGCAATTTGCCATTATTTTGAAAAATATTTTTCAAGTGTCCCAAACACCAGAAAATAAAAATTTAAAGTTTATTTTCTGAAAAAATATTTTACATCGAAACAAACAGAGCCTAACTTTCCAAAGTAGCTTTCTCAAATTGCAATGATAGTATTTGGTTGAGAGTTTAGTTTAATTTAGTTTTGGTAGTGGATAGAGAGAGAAATAGAGTAATGATTGAAAATAGGGGTAATGATTGGAGAGAGATAGAGAGAGATGAGAAAGTAATAATTAGAGAAATAGTTTAATGATTGGAAAAAGAAGTAGGATAATGATTGAAAAGAAAACTAAAACTAAAACTAAGTTGGCAACCGAACAAAGCCAAAAATTGACGATAAGTGCACGGAAATCCCCTTTACGAATTATTACTGTCATTATTTGCGTTGCAACTTGTCCAATTATTTGTGTTTTTTATTTAGATAATTCCAGTGAAATGATTAACTTTTAAGTTCCATAAAAATATGAGGGAATTCGGTTTCAGAGGGAGATGGGGTAAAAAAGGTCCCAAGTGATGGGACAAATTTTTATGGAATTGCTTAGTTATGAAATGGACAAAAAGAAATTCTCCATACATGAAGTTGGTTTGTAGTTGAATATGAGTTTGAACCTAAGTTGCCGATTATATGGACCTAAGTTAGACCTTCTTTTTTCAAAGTAGCACATGAGAACGACTGAATTTGAACCTAAATTGCTCCAAATCCCCATGTATTTTTTTAAGTAGCACCTGAAAGTGACTAAATTTTTCGAAATAGCACCTAAGAACTAAATTGCTCCAAATTCTCCATACATGTCTGTTTCATGTATGGAGAATTTCTTTTTGTCCGTCTCAATTGTTGTCCTGAATCTAGAGCAATTTCGTTCAACTCAAAGTGCAATTGTTAGGACACAAGGTGCAACTTAGGTCCATACAAGGTGCAACTTAGGTCCAAATTCAATCGTTCTTAGGTGCTTCTTCAAAAAAATAAGGTGCAACTTAGGTCCATACAATGGGTAACTTAGGTCCAAACCCAAATTTGACTACAAATCGACTCCATGTATGGAGAATTTCTTTTTGTCTCATATCTGAGCAATTCCACAAAAACTTGTCCATCACTTGGGACTTTTTTACCCCATCTCCCGCTGAAACCGAATTCCCCCAAAAAAAAATATGGGTAAATCCATAAATTACAGAATCACCCCTGAGGTTTCTAAAAATTACATATTGCCCCTCACATTTGGATTATTACAGAAATACCCTCTTTTGCTTAACAAAAAATTGGAACGATGCTATAAAAAGAGAGAAAGGGGCGGCTATCTGGTGGGAGTTGTTACGGTTGTATGCCACGAGGTCCCTATGGACAAGGGAACATGTGAATCAACGCTTTTGGGCACAAGCATCCCTCAACCAGCTATTCCATTGCATTCCATCGTCTCGTATTGTACTGTACCGTATCAGACCAGATAGATCTATTGAGTGAGAGAAGGCAACGTAGTAATTTTATATAAGTTTGTAGCAGTCTATAGACTTTCAATACATCAGCCCAATTAGCAAATGGTGATTGATTAGAAACATTTTACATCAAGTAATTAAGCACTCAGCAAACATACATAGCAACCAAGAATATAATCAGAACATAATGAATCAAATAAGTAATTTTAGTACATAATGAACAAAATAAGTAATTTCATGGAATTCTGTAGAAAGATAAAATTCCTAGTGATTAGGGATGGAAAAAGCTTATTCCTCACCAACTGTATGTGGGAAGGAATTTAGACCACAAGTTTGGGAGAATTATGTTGTACCCTTCAATACGGAGAAAGCTCTAGAATTTTATGAGGGGTATCTTGGCATAAATATATACGTGGTGGATCATAACTCAAAAGGTCGCATAAGTAGAAGATAGATGCGCGTGGAGACACGAGTGGGCATGGGGAAGAGAGAAGAGAGAGCCGCACGCATGGGGGATATGACCTGGTGGGAAAGTAATTGTGCGCAAGGACCTGTTGAGGCATAATCCACCCATATAGGACTGGTTGGGAAGAACTCTTACATTGAATGATCTATATTTACTTAAAATGCCAAGTCTTGTAAGTGGTGAGTCATTCAATTGTAATTAAGGTACGATCGTTTTTCTATTTATCCGATGTTGAACTCAATCCTTCACACATGTTCGCAACAATAACCAAATGTCTAAGTCAACTTGTGCACGCCTCAATTAATCTCATTTGCAATCTTCCCTCTACAAATTGTTTAATTTGACACAAACTATTTTCCCTTTAACCTTCTAATACGAGTGTGAGACAATAAAATAAATACTCTTTCAAAAACAAAATATTCTCGCAAGAAAAACCGTGCATATTTACTACTCCTTTGTCTCTTTTTAAGGGATTCGGGGGGCCTATGGTGACCCAACTCACTATAAGGTTGTAGTGCTCCAAAACTGTGTCATTTTGGGGCTGCAAAGGGTGGGGAAAAAGGCTGCAATGCTTGGTTTGGGGAAAGCCGAGCAAAAAGATAAAAAATGCTCCAAATTTTAATTCGTTTAAATCGATGCGAAAATCTTATTTTTTTCATCATTTTATCCTAAAGGATCATAATTAAATTTTGACTCCAGAGCTCTCATTAATTAGTCCTAAGAAAGTTGTAGACCAAATATCTCTTAGGGCTAACTAACGAAAACTCTAGAAACAAAAATTAATTATGACTCTTTAGGATAAAATTATCAAAAAAATAAGATCTTCACACTGGTTCAAACGGATTGAAAATTAGTGCACTTAATTTTTCAACTATCTTTAGACAATTAATATATTAAAAAATATGGTTAAAAAATTAAGTGCTTCAAATTTTAATTCGTTTGAACCGGTCCGAAAATCTTATTTCTTTGATAATTTTATCCTAAAAGGTCATAATTAATTTTTGGCTCTAGAGCTATCATTTTTAGAGAAATAAGATCTCGTTAGTTACCCCTAAGAGCTATTTGGTTTTACGACTTTCTTAATGCTAATTAACGAGAGCCCTAGAGTCTTGGCTTTTCCCCAAACCAAGCATTGTAGCCTTTTTTTCGCCTGCCCCTTTCAGCCCCAAAACGACACAGTTTTGTGGCATTACAACCTTGTGGTGAGTTGGGTCATCACAGGCCCCCCGAATCCTTTTTTAAGTGCCCACTACAGTTCTGCGTGTCATTTTCAATCGTCTATATCTCTTAACCCTAAAGTCTTGGCTTTCCCTCAAACCAAGCATTGCAGCCTTTTTTTTCCTACCCCTTGCAGCCCAAAAACGACATAGTTTTGGTGCCCTACAACCCTGTGGTTTGTTGGGTCACCACAGCCCCCAGAATCCCTTTTTAAATGTTCATTATGGTTCTGCGTGTCATTTTCAATCGTCTATATCTCTCAATGTATATTGTTAAAAATATGGAAGGAAAAGCGAGCATATTTATCACTTAATACTTCGCTGGCTAGAAAGCGGGCTAAATTACGGGTTGTCAGATTGGGTAAATGGGTGGAGCTTGCGGGCAAGGTTCAATCCATAAGCCCAAGGCCAGGCCATACAATATTCGGGCTAGGTAGCCGGCTTGCAAGATGGGTTCACCCGACTAAAGCCCAATTGGTTGGGTGGATTTTGGGCTGCACTCCGAATGAATGGCCCTTCATGCGATAAATTGGTATTTACCGTTACGTTTGGTGATTTTGTTAGACAATGTAGAAATAACAAAAGTTGACACAATAACAAATATTGGTATTTTTTTTTTGGCATAACAAATATTGGTACTTTTCAAATAACAAATATTGGTAGACATCTCCCATTCTGGATAGATAGGCAGATGTCTAGTGACTCCGATAAAAAGGATTTGGATAGGTAATAGGGGTATTCAAGAAATTGATATATTCGCTAAACTTATTTGATCTGGTTTGAATTGTCGTTTATGATTCTAAAAACTAAAGAATCGATAATTTCTGATAGGTTATATGTTTTCCACTTTAAAACTATGGTTAGAACCGAATTGCACCGTTTAACTACTGCATGGATTGTTTTGGTTAAATTTTAGGAGTTCCTTTAGGGATGTTAAATTGTGAAGTATTTTACAGGCCATGCGAAATTTTGGATATTACTGAAATTCCTATAGTTATTCTATACGAGTTGTTTTATGCTCTAAATTACTAAATTATTTTGCGTGTTCATGTTCTTGTGAAGAAGTGTTTCGATGCTAATCATGTAATATCGGAACCAAACCAAAATCGGTTTTCATTCTCAATTTTCTAAAATCAACCGGAATTGTCCATTTTGGCCTCGTTCCAGTTTTCATTTTAAGTACTCATTTTTTAAGAAGGTAATTTCTAGCTAAAAATCATGTGTTTACGCAAAAAAAATTTCTAGCAATATGGATCTTGTTTGATAGATTTCATTGAGATCTTTTATACGGTGCAAAAAAACTATTATTTTCATTGTATTTGAGTTTGAAAATTAAACACAATACCAAACACAACCTTTTACATACATGTGGGCTCCATACACACTACTATGTGTGGACCCCACATGTATGTGAGAAGTTGTGTTTGAGTGATTGTGTAAGTAGCATTGTTGTTATTTTTTAAGAAGGGAAAGTAGAACGGGCCTACTCCCTCTGTTCGGACTTAATAGTCCTTTGTAGGAGTTTGTGCTACTTTTCAATTAATTATATCTTGTAATTTATAATATTTTATGTAATTTGGAAAACGTTATCTTATAGAATTAATCGAGATCTATCAAACAAGATCATATTGTATATAAAATTCATTACTAATTTAAAGATATAACTAATTTTTTATCCTGTTAAAATTGAACGAGGAGCTATTAAATCTGAACAGAAGGAGTACTAGGTTTCCAAACAACCGTTCTAATCCGAACCATATGTACCCTAGTACTACATTTTATAAAATGAAAAAACAAGAAATTATAACTCAAAGCTGCATGTCATAATTTTTTGTGATAAAAGATCAACACAACATCAATTTAATTGGTTGGTGGGTTTACTTCCTATATAATTGACTGGATTCGATAGTGAAATTCTTGTGAATTTACTAGTTTTGGTGTGAATGATATGCGTTTGACCGGACCAAAAAATATATTAGTTAAGTGTGTGTAAGTTGGTTCGAAAACAAAAAATAAAATAAGACCCAATTTCATCAACACTTTTTCCTTTTCTTTTTTTGATTTTATCCTTATTTAATTTTTTTTCACTTTTAGTTTTACGTCTTATTTTTTTACTTTTCCGATAAAACGAAAAAAGTCCTAAAAATTCCCATTGGAAGAAGCTCTAAAACGAAAGATCAAATGCTAGGGCTTTGTTTATTTAGAGCATCTCCTACCCATACTCTATATCTCTATTTGAGAGTATCAAAGTATTTCAATCCATCCTCTCAACCCTCCTCCATTTAAGAGTATTGAATTTTGATACTCTATATTTAGAGGGTAAGAGAAAATATAGAAGATCATCTCTATAACACTATTCAATTTTTTAAAAGATATTTTTTTCCTTGTAAGCTTTTCTCACTAAATTTTTATACCAATTATATCTTTATGAGAGTATAAAAATTTTTTTTTTTTCGTAAAATGATTTTAGAGAGAAAAATAGAAGATTTGTGATTGGAGTAAATAGAAATAATGATTTCTTCTAAAATTACTTTATAAATAAATTAAAATATTTTGATACTTTCAAATAATCTATTCTAATATATAAAGGGAGAGCACTCTTTGGTGTCCCCCTTTTTTGTCATGTATTTTCATTTTCAAAAATACCCATCAAATGTGTGAACAAAATGTTCAAAAATTCATGAACAAATATGTAAATTGACATGGCAGTTACCAATCTTCTCTCTCCCCTCCGGGTCTCCTCCTCTCCTCTCTCTCTCTCTCTCTCTCTCTCTCTCTCTCCATGCAATAACTGATTGGACAAAGTAGTGCACTCTGCACACTACCCCATGTATAAATGCAGTTACTGAACTCTCAACAGTTATCCTCCCTCATAGTGTAAACTGTAGAGCAAAACCCAAAAAACTTTGGCTGCCATCGTCATTCATCCACACTGCAATCTAATCATACCAGGTACTATGTACTTTTCCAAATTCAAGTTTAGTTTTCTACTTCATTCCTTTTTATTTTCTACTCCGTATTTACTACTCCATACTAAATTAAGACCCACTGGCAAAATTCACTTTTACCACCGAATTCCACTGTCTTTTTTCTCCATGTTGAGTTTTTTTTAAGTATCATACATCAGTTTTTGAAGTTCAAGAATTAAGTGAGAAAGAGAACTTATGAAGCAGTTTGATGATGAGGTAGAAATAATTAATAAGTCTTTCTTTTGTGTTCTTTTTTTGGTTATCATGCATCAGTTTTTTCCGTCAAAATCAATGTTAGTTTCAAATTTTGGATCTGAGTTAAAAATTTAACATACATGCTCTGGGATGAATTCAATCAGTTTATTAATTCTTTTCTCCCTTCTACTTTTTTCGGTTGTTTAAGTATTCTTCTAATTCAACCAGTTTAAGAGTTAAAAAAAAAGTATCGCACAACTGTACTATAGAAGGTTTTTTGAGCCTGCAGCCTTTGTGTGCGGTTGCATTTTTCTATTTCCTAAGGTATAGAAACAGAAAAAAAAACACAATTACGCGCTTTAGATTATTTCACTAGAGGCCGGGGCACACGCAATCGGATTTTCACAACATTTTTGTAAAAATGCTTCCCACTTATTGTTTGATTAAATTTTCATAAATATTAAGAAAATTCAACTTGTACACGCATCGCGTGTGCCCGGCTTCTAGTAGAATATTAGATTGGAGACGCTGTTGGTGTAATCGCGTCAAGGATTATTTGTGGCTCCCCAGCCCTAAAGACTCATCCGTCGATCACAATTAGAACGACCTCGAAATCTATCTTGAATAGAACGAAGCTCCGGCGACCGTAAGAACTGGTACTTCTCTCTCTCTCTCTCTCTCTCTCTCTCTCTCTCTCTAGGGTTCTGCCCTTCATAGGTTTTCTTATTTGTGTCGGGTAATTTGAGTTTTTGTGAGTTTCTCCCGTTGACAGGTACCTGGAACCAAGGGTTTATCTACAGATTAGGCAATTGTAGGTGATTTTTATTGCAATTAGAATGGTCAGAGAATTGTCAGAATCGAGGCGTTCGAGAAGTATCGACAGTAGGGACCGAGACGATTCTCCGGCGGGGCGAGAGAGATGGGAAGGAAAACACGATGATTCGGAAGAGAAGGATCACAGGAGTAAGCATCGGAGTAGTAAGAGCAGCCGAATGAGGGAAGACAAGGATCGTAGAAGTAAGGACCGGGAACGGTCGAAGGACCGAGAGAGAGAAGGCAATGATCGCGAAAAGGATAGGAGTACTACGAAAGATAAGAGGAGTGAGAGAGACTATGATTTGGAGAAGTACAAGGATAAGAGGAGCGAGAGAGATAAAGACAGTAAGGATCGAGGGAAGGAACGGGATAGAGAGAGGGATAGGGAGGCGGAGATGGATAAGGAGAGGGTGAAAGAGAAGAGCAGGGAAAGGGAGAAAGGGAGGGAAAAGGAGAGAGATGTGGCGAAATACAGGGACCGGGACAGGGAACGGAAAGGTGGTGATAGAGAAAGCGAAATCGACAAGGATAGGGATAGGGATAGAGATACGGTTGATCGAGAGAAGGGAAAGGGGAGGAGGGAGAAGGAGAGGGAGAGGGAGTTGGATCAAGATAAGGAGAGGTCTAGAGAAAGAGATAATAAAGCGGGTCGGAAACACCAAGAGGGTCATGACAGGGGTAAGGATGGAGGAAAAGATGATGGGTTGAAATTGGACCGTGAAGGTGGTCAGAATGGGGATGTAACTAATCAGAGGAAGAGTTCTCGTCATGACGAGGATGAAACCAGGTCCACTAAGTATCAACAGAGTGCTGCTGGCCAATTGGGTGGATCAAACCTATCAGCTTCGGAGGTTGAAGATCGCATTTCAAAGTAAGTTATGCTTCCTAAATGCAATATATTTTTGGTGTCATATGCTGTTCGTTATTTTCTCTACTTGCTAATTACTTGATGGACCTTTGTGGTATTGTTCTGTATTAGACTTTGATGTTTGACTTGAGATTTGTTTGTTTTCTTGGATATCCGAAAGCAAGAGCTCTTAGTTGTATTTACATGCTTCAAATTGCTTATTATCACCATTGGAGAATCGTAATGTCTTTATACCGAGTGTTTATGATGGGAACCGAACGCAAGTATAGTGCAGAGAAAAGGAGATTCTCTGTGTAAGAAACACAAGTATTTGTATAGAAGAGATATGACACATCGCACATGTTGGTGTACACACACACACTTTGGGTACTCCTAAATCACAATGTCGTAACCTAAACATCAAGATCATAATGTCAAATAATTCACCGATACTTCACGTACTCTTCGGCTACACTTGTTGATCCCTCCGAAAAGAACCTATGTGATGATTCTCTTTATAGTCACCAGAGCAGAACTTGTGCCCTTATGTGTATCAACTATCAAGAGACCCATAATATAGATACACTTACATCACGGATATTACAACACAAGTGTAATGCGAAAACAGGTTGATATTAACGAATGGAGTGTATATCTTTTTAGTTTTAGGTAGTGTTACACTGCTCTTTCATGCCCTTTGAGGTAAAGGTAAGGGTGGAGAGGCCTGGGGCCCTGGGCCACCCCCAACGTTGCTAAAATCACCTTATACTATAGTATAAAACACACAGTAAATATTCATAATGTACTATATCGGCCTCCCCAGCCTTAAAAAAATAAAATAAAAAGTAGCTACATAGTGGAAAAAGTTACTTCCTTTTATGTGTGCTTGTATATTTTACCATGTATGAATAGGAATGGGCTATGGGTTTCTTGTAAAATATTGTTCCTTAGATTGCATGCTTGAATTTCAAACTATTTGTAAGGAAAACTTAAAAATTCAACAACCATGTAAATATGTGATATTCCAAGTTCGAAGTTTCGGTCTCCCATTTATGTAAATCCTAGCTCCGTCCTTGCGTATAATCAATTTACTAAAATATAAAAAGCTGTAGTGCACTCCCAGCTTGTCATGTCATGCATTTCTAAAAGTACTTGTATGGTGTGTAATCAAGGACGGAAAAATAATTTCACATTATGGGGGCGAACGTATTTTCCGTAAAAAGTACTTAATATAAACTATAAAGTCATAAACATAATAATTACTCGTACACATGTGCATTTCCACCCCCATAGTTGAAGAAACCAGTAGTAGTTTTTTTTGATCGGCAAGAAACCAGTAGTTTTCACCAAAAAAACTAGCACGTACTTGCTGAATGAACTGGTACATATGGGTACCAGAAGTCTTTAAGCCCATAAAACTTTGACAAAGTACTTACATAAGCGTATGTTTCCAACATTGAGATTAACATACTATCATGTACAAGATAGTTTATGCATATATGTAGGTATATCTTGCATATATGTAAAATGACAAAGGTAGGCTACATGCCTACATGCACCTAAATTAAATGCATTCTCTTCCCCTTAACTTTATTAAATCACATTTTATCCTCTTAAGTGTTGAACAAAGGTATCATTTTTCATAATTTTGCATTAAAACCGATAAAGAAATTCAACCTTTTTCCAAATCACACTAAGTGGCACTTGCGTAATTAATCCCTGCAAACATCATTTTCATTATTACTTCTTACATCATTAGTAAATAAGATTCAGGTCCCATTGATGCGCACACTTAGTGGGCTTCATATAGCTGGGCTTTTTTACCTTTTTGGTCCCCAAAGTATTCGCGAGCTGTCAATTTCGTCCCCAATGTACATGTTTAACCAATTTCGTCCCCAATGTTTAAAATGTGTGTCTAAATGGTCCCTGGCCCTAACTCCGTTTCTTTTTTCCGTCAAAATGGGGGGTATTCTTGGTATTTCACCATCCTTAATTGAACCCAGAAACCAGAAGCACCCATAATTGAACTCCACCATCTCCCTTCGCCGTGAGGCGATCTGAGCAGCTAGACCAATACACCCATCCTCGATCGAGGAAATTGAAATTCCACAACAAACTGTTCTTGTTAACCCAGCCTATGGCTTACCCCAAGCTTCTGCGTAGAAGACATCGACGGCAAGGATTTTGGCTTTCGGAGACAGAAATAATTCAGATTTGCACACGAGAAAGCGAAAGCATAGATGGGGAGGAAACCGAAAAGTTGGACATGATATCCACAGAACTCTGTTTGTATTCATTGAAGAACTGGTAATAGAAAAATAACTCTTTTCCACTCCATATATATACTTTTTTCACTTCTCCAGTGGCCAAATCGACTTCTGCAATGTGAAAAGGATTATTGACTTGTCTGGTGGCCAAGTCGGCCAGCGATTGCGAGGTAAGAGAAGCGGGTTTTCTGACGGAGTTTGTTACGATTCACCATTTCTTCTTCCAAAATGCTCTGTAATCCCTCATTTGATTAGTTGAAATGGAGCCCGGCGGAGTCATAAAGGATATCCGATTACGACAACTTCGTTGAATTCAGGTCCTTCCCGTGCATGCCAGAGATTGAAACAGAAGCAATTCGGGGCTTCAATCCATTTACCCCGAACCTCGACAGCTTGTTCTATCGTAAACCACCGGACATCCGCCGGGGAACATTTCCGCTAAATCCAAAACCACCTGCTGATCCAGAATCACTACAAACCTAAATGCCATGGAAAAATCATGAATCATTGTCGCCTTATAATTTATATTTTTTTTTGAAGAGATTCATTCTCCATTTGTCGGTATTTCCACAGGTGAACCGTCAGTCGTTAAAGGATAATAAGAGGAAAGAGTTTACATCGTTTCCTCATGTTCCAAACAGCAAAAACGTACTCCGAAATGACGTGTTCTTTTGTTTTTGTTTTGGTACCGGGCTTCCGAAATGTTGTGTTTCTTTGTTTTGGTACTGGCTTCCGAAATGGCTGGGGGTGTGGGAGTTGATTGGAGGAACTGACTTAGGGTTTGGGGTTTGAAGAAGATGAGGGTGTGTGAAATACCAAGATTGTCCCCTGTTCTGACGGAAACAAGTAAAGGCGTTACGGCCAGGGACCATTTAGGCACACATTTGAAACATTAGGGACGAAACTGGTTAAATGTATACATTGGGGACGAAATTGGCAGTTCGCTAATACTTTGGGGACCAATAAGGCAAAAAAGCCCATATAGCTGCTTGTATTTCTTGCTGATTTTAGTTGCTTCTTATATTCAATGTAATTCATTGGCTTTTTGTGATCAAGGCTCCCAAATATATTGGAAATTCTGACCCCAAAAGCAATTCTAATTGAAGATAGTAGTGAGAGACATTGAAAGAATGTTCTGAGTTGTCCCGTATATTTTTGCCTTTTGTGCTGCAATTGAACATATTACAAACCAAAACAAGCTGGCTTTGCATATATCTGTCATAGTCAGTTTAGCAATTGGCATTGTCTTCAAGTAGGGAAATGCTAGCATGAAATAATCTGTTGAGCTTTTGTTACAAAAAACGGATGTGCTTTTGTGCTTAGGCACTTTACGATTCTCACATACTTGTCGAAATTTTTTGGTCGAGGAGATTTCCTTTATGTATTTTCTGCTCTTTTATTTTCCCTTAGGATGAAGGAGGAAAGACTGCAGAAAAAATCTGAAGGAGCTTCTGAAGTGCTCGCATGGGTTAATAGGAGCCGCAAAATTGAGGAGAAAAAAAGTTATGAGAAGGAGAAGGCCTTGCAGCTTTCAAAGATTTTTGAGGAGCAGGTAAGTTTGATTCTTTTGTGATTCCTTTCTTCTGTTTTGGAGTGAACAAACGGTTGATGTTACGTATAATTGTTTGCAGGACAATATCAATCAGGGAGAACTCGAAGATGAGGGTGTAGCCCAGCATTCTGCCCGTATGGTTCCTTTCTCTCTCAATTATTAGGAGCTCTGTTATTATTTAAAGTTCATCAGAACCTACTATTTTGGGTGGATGTCAGTTGAAAGTTGGGTCAGTCTATTGTTGTTAGATGGTATATGAGCACAAAGTTACTGGTGCAAACTGAACACATTCCTTCAGTTCTGAAATTAGCAGAAAGGAACCCCTTGACAGTACGGCAGTCTAAAACCTTAATGGAAATAAGTTCCAGATTGATGAATTTTGTTTTTGTTGCATATTACAACAACACCCCCCCCAACCCCCCCACCCCCCCCACCCCCCCCCACCCCCCCCGCGTCCGTTTATGTTATGGTCATTGGTTATTGCCAAAGCTTCAATTTCATTGTTTAACTCCAATGTGTTCAATTTTGTTTTGCATATCCATTTACAGGAGACTTAGCTGGGGTTAAAGTTCTTCATGGGCTTGACAAAGTAATTGAAGGTGGTGCAGTTGTGTTGACACTCAAAGATCAGAGCATACTTGCTGATGGTGACATCAATGAAGGTAAAGCTTTTTTTGTTCATTTATGCCCCTTCCCCTCCATCCCACCTTTCTGCTATAGTATTTTTTGGTCCAGATATGCTGAAGTTGATGTGACATTCTGTATAATAGAGATGGACATGCTTGAAAATGTGGAAATTGGGGAGCAAAAGCAGAGAGATGAGGCTTACAAGGCTGCAAAGAAGAAAACGGGAATTTATGTTGACAAGTAAGAAAGATATTGCTGTCTTGTTAGTGTCTATATTTATTTCAGATGATTAACTACCCTTTTGTTCATTTTGTAAATTTTAGGTTCAGCGATGAGCCGGGTTCTGAAAGGAAAATACTCCCACAGTACGATGATCCTATTGTAGATGAGGTTAGGTTTGAGTATTAATGTTTGTAGGAATTGTAGGTCTTCAGTTTTTATAGCTCTTTTGTAGTTAGCACTTTCTTACTTTTGCAGGGGGTAACTCTGGATGCAAGTGGACGTTTCACTGGTGATGCAGAGAAGAAACTAGAGGAGGTATTTATTCTTTGTTGATGCTATGTTAAGAAAATGCTATTGAGACGCATATTTATTGTAATCTTACTGGAAGTGCATGTTCTTTGCCAGCTCCGAAAAAGGATACATGGTGTTTCAGCAAACATCCATTTTGAAGACCTAAGTACTTCTGATAAAATCACATCATCGGATTATTACACTCATGAAGAAATGGTTCAGTTTAAAAAGCCCAAGAAAAAGAAATCATTGAGGAAAAAGGAGAAGATAGACCTAGATGCCCTTGAAGCGGAAGCTGTGTCTGCTGGATTGGGAGTTGGGGATCTTGGTTCACGGAATGATGGGAGGAGGAAGGCCATTAAAGAGGAGCAAGAGAGATTGGAGGCTGAAATGAGAAGCAATGCTTATCAAGCCGCATATGCTAAAGCTGACGAGGCATCCAAAGCACTGAGACTGCAGCAAACTAGCACTGTCAAAACAGAGGAAGATGATGATACTCCAATATTTGGGGACGACGATGATCTCCATAAATCATTAGAAAGAGCTAGAAAATTAGCTCTCAAGAAGCAAGGTGAGGTGGCAGCGTCTGGTCCTCAGGCCATTGCGCTCCTGGCTGCTTCAACTGCTAGCCATTCAACTGCAGATGACCAAAACGCCACTTCTGGGGAGACGCAAGAAAACAAGGTTGTCTTCACGGAGATGGAAGAGTTTGTGTGGGGTCTTCAACTTGATGAAGGTATTCTTTTTGTGCCCTGAACCAAGTGAATGCAAAGAGGAAATATTAGAAGTGCTTGTTAGAGGTTACAATGACAAATATGTCAGGTATCCTGTCGAGTGCTATTTATCAAGTTATCGACTCAAAAGTAGATAAAATGAAATTGGATTTAAGTCTTTACTTTTCCCTTCTAGCTATACTGTAGATATATTGTATGCAGATGATAGGCATATTTTGTATCTAGGCAAAAATAGGTGTAACCTAGTTATCGACTCAAAAGTAGATAAAATGAAATTGGATTTAAGTCTTTACTTTTCCCTTCTAGCTATACTGTATTGCTCTTAGATATATTGTATGCAGATGATAGGCATATTTTCATCTAGGCAAAAATAGGTGTAACCTTGTAAAAGATATTAGGAAGTAGCCCTGAAGTGATACCATTCTATGACGATTTACACTATCTGGCAATTAAATTAGGAATATGTTTTTTCTATTGGCAACTTCTAAATGTGTTTCATCACGTTTTCACATTTTCTTAAGTAGCTAAACAAAGTAGCTCTGCATTGCTCTGCTTTCTTATTGTCCTGCAAGTAAAATGCCATATTCTTTGTTGATGAATCCATATGCAGTCCTCAGAGTAACATATGTTTGTGTTTTCAGACTTATATTGTATTTCATATAGATGGCAGTTCCTTAATTAAACAATTTACAGTGTCACTTGTACTCTTTCAGAAGCTCATAAGCCAGATGGTGAAGATGTCTTCATGGAGGAGGATATAGCACCGAAAGCCCTGGATCAAGAAACAAAAGATGAGGATGGTGGTTGGACAGAGGTAAAAGATACTGACAAAGAGGAACACGCTGCTGATGACGACAAAGAGGAGATACTTCCAGATGAAACAATTCATGAAACAGCTGTAGGGAAGGGATTATCTGGTGCTCTTAAACTGCTTAAAGACCGAGGAACACTCAAAGAAACTGTTGAATGGGGTGGCAGAAATATGGACAAGAAAAAGAGCAAGCTTGTTGGCATATATGAGAACGATGGACAAAAAGAGATACGAATTGAAAGGCTAGACGAGTTTGGACGACTTGTAAGTATTATCTTGACAAAAAGAAATTGCTTCCAATTTTTAATGTCTTAACATTAATGTGCTTGTGGTACGCAGGACTCGGGCATCTCGCATTCACCTTATTGCATGAAAATGAAAATTTCTAGGTCTCTTTTATTCACTACCATACTTGTTTGCTGACTTAATTTGTCAAGTTTTGATCTTTTTGAATGCAAATGAATTTATAGCTGTAAAACAGGTATTACAAAATATGTTTGTTTTCATATTTATTTTAAGTTGAAGTAGAATGTTTCTTCTATTTTCTCATGTCTGATATCACTAACTACTATGGCCAGAAAAGCATTGTTCATAGATTGTTAAAAAGCTCCACCTTTAGCAGCCCTTGGGTGAGATTTTAGGAAGGTGGCTCTTTGAAGAGCACAATAGGATGCATTTCTCTACTTAATGAATAGAATATTTGTCACAACTCACAAGCACCAAGGGCCATAGCTCAGTTAGGTAGAGGACCTTGTTTTAGATGCCCGCTAGTTAGGTATACTTCTGCCAAAGTAGTAGAAATGAGGTCTTACACGAGTCCAAGGTGAGACGAAACTTGCCTGAATGGCTACATACACTTAGCCCTAGTTCTCAGTCCACAGTAACCCTTTAATCATTTTTGGTTGTCTAAACGCTGGGGTTTTCTCCTACCTGGATCCACTATAGCAGGCCAAGCCAAATCTTTGTCATGTACAATTGGTTTTTTAAATTGGTAAACTTGTGTGGTTCCAAAGGATCCAGCTACAGGAGATTCAAGGACAGAGAGCTTTTCCCCCTTTCAGCCCTACTCTTTGGTCTTAAGAATGCTGGTTTTAAGAACAAGTGATAGGTATAACGAAATGGTCGAATTGTTGATGAATGAGGCCATAGCTTAGGGAAGCATTCTGGGATTTGTTGAGCATCCATGATTACATAGTGCTTCAAGCCGCCAAAACTGGAATCTTTCTTCTCTCTCAATTCCAGCCATATCACAACCTGAACCTGCCCAGTCCTATCTTTCCTTCAGGTAAGTACGTAGTGGGAGCAAATTCTACTGTAAGTTCAACACCGTCAATCAT
The DNA here is from genome assembly GCA_019656835.1 of Rhododendron ovatum. Classification (NCBI taxonomy): domain Eukaryota; kingdom Viridiplantae; phylum Streptophyta; class Magnoliopsida; order Ericales; family Ericaceae; genus Rhododendron; species Rhododendron ovatum. The sequence goes on along the minus strand of CM033792.1, from coordinate 33,015,274 downwards.
ATAGCCGACATCTCTTGAATTCCTTGTTTTGAAAAGCCTGCAAGCCTTTGACATCATTTATCTGGTGATCGGGAATTGCAAATTGATCAAGGTCAAGCCAACTATTTTAATGCTTTACTTACAGCTATAAGACTTTGATGGTCTGCAGTTGGAATGTGCAACCATGTTTGGTCTGTACTCTGGTTGTTTGTAACTTCGCTGTAGTTATGTCATTACTAGTTGCTTAGTCGCTTCTCACGTTGAAACTAAAAGTTAGGCCATGCAAGCAAAAAAAAAAAGGGAAATATTTAAAGAAAAACCTAAAATATAAGAAAATAGAATACTCTCAAAATTATATGTTGAACCTATATATAATGGTCATAGTATCTTTTGAAATAAATTCATGCATTTACTGGAAAAGATTTTGTGGGAAAATGTCAAAATTTGGAAAGAAATAGCTCGATTGTTTGATTTTGGATTTCAACAATTAGATAAGTTGAGCAGGAATGGAAACAATTAGATGTGAATTTGGAACTCCGTAGTGTCTGGGCACTCTTAATCAAGGTCTGAAAGTCTAGGTCTGAAAGTCTCAAACTATCAATTGAATGCGCAAACTCCTCATACAAACTCTGAAAGGTGCCTTTAATAGTAAAATTTGGAGGTTTTAAATGCTGTTTATATACAACGAATCTGTTCAGTTTCAGAAGACATTCTTGTCAAACATATTTTGTTGGAATGTAGAGTCAGTTTGTTATAGTATCATTACAAGACAAACATTATCGTTTCCAGTGTAATAGTCTTGATACAGTCAGTTGTAGAGTGAAATGTGGCAGCAGGCCGCTACTTGTAGTAAAAAATCATATGATGCAGGGAGATTGACCACTGATCTGGAAAGCTGCAACTAGTGGGAGGAGACATATCAATCCCTTGAACCTCTAGCCCAAGGTCTACTCAATCACACTGTAACCAACTTCAGCCTAGGGTGATGGTACCACACCTAGAGATGCCCCTGCATCACATGCCATGGATATAAGACAGTGTTTGACATGAGTAGGATGTGTCCAACATGAATACTTTTTTCCATCTAGGGACAGAAGAATAGAGGTTGTGACCTTAAAAATTATAGAGTTTCTTTACCATAGGCATTTGTACAGAGTCTAATGAATGTGTAATAGACTAATAGTAAATCTACTCTTTAGCGTCAGACGCTTCATTAAATCCGTTATAGACTTTTTGCTAGAATATGTAGTTCTTAAGCATTACCAATTGTTGACTGCTAGCACGGAGACTTCTAGACTTAAACAACTTAATGGCTACTTTCTGTTTGCTGTTATGGTTTCACATTTTGGTTGCGGGCATGTCTATGCTAGTTTGGTTTTACTGCTCTTTCTAGGTATTAAAACAAGATGTTCATCACAGGCAGAGTCTTATAATTCATTTAGATTCTTTCCTTGTGTTTTCCAGTTGACTCCAAAGGAAGCCTTCCGGTTGCTTTCACACAAATTCCACGGGAAGGGGCCTGGGAAAACAAAACAAGAAAAGCGCATACGTGAATACCACGAGGAACTGAAGGTAAAGCAAATGAAGAATTCAGATACACCATCAGAGTCTGTGGAGAGGATGAGGGAAGCTCAAGCTCGATTAAAGACACCCTATCTTGTTCTCAGTGGGAATGTCAAACCAGGGTATGCTTTCTTTTTGTTTACTTTTATTTAGTTCTTTGTTTTTTGTTGGTTTTTGATATTTGATATGTGTTGAAATTTTAAATGAGTCAAAAGTGGCACTGGTAGGGATAGCAAGAATTCTAAGTGTCATTTTTGGTGCTATATCAAAGAATTTGGTATGGCGGTTCCATGTAGGTATCTAGCCTTCAAAGTTTTGTAACTGCTTCCTCCTTGTATCCTAGTGCTCTCATAATTCTATCAGCCAAAAATATCCTCATCCTTGTGCAGTGTTATTTCTGTTGATGGTGGGTTGCTTACTTCATTATGGTTTGCTTAAGCTTATTTGTGTGTCCAAATGCTGGACGGGGTGCCTTTGTATTTTCTACCTCTCACAGCAATTGTTGAGTGAAATTCCTTCAATTTTATGCTGGCTAAAATTCTAGATAAATTTGATTATTTGACTATCTTACCATTGGCTCATGGTGTGATCTGCTGGTTAACATTCTCCCTTTGGTCTGATGATCTCATCTGGAACTTCTGTATACCTCCAAAGTTTTCTTTTGGGGACTTCTTTGCTGGGTAAATAATTGAGTCCTGCCCACCCTTGGAAATTATATGGTTTCTTTTCAAACCTTGGTTGTATTTATTTGCAAAAATAAAAGACGAGAAGAAAAAGCACTGTTTGTGAGCCCTATGTTACTACCGTATCAATAGTGATTACAAACAACTTGACAAAACCAGATCAAACTTTCTTTTTTTAAAGTTGGTTCTGGCATTAGAAAGTTGAGTCGTGGAGGTGATGAAGAGGATCGATTGATCATTCTTATTAATTCTGGAAATAAATAGTCCAGAGCTGTTAAGATCCCATGCTATTACTTGTTGAAACTTGATGCTTGTTGCAAGACCACTAGTTATGCACATGATCATCAACTGCTTAATGAATTTCAGGATCTGTATACCTGATCATCAATCATATATCCTTTTTAATTATCAAGCACACCCTCTTCGTTTCCTACATTTTAGGTTCAGGCTTCTTTTTTTTTTTGTGTGTGGAAATTCAGCTATTTTTGCATAACTTGACCACCGCATGAGGTGCAAAAAGAGGAGGGGATAACAGATCAAAAAGATAGTGACAGAAATGAGAAGTGGGGAGTACGGTAACTTTTCTGGGTTAAGTGCAACAGGGATTAATCATGTTTCTGCGGTGATATTGACTAAGTTCATTAAAAACAACTTTTCCATTCTGACCTTCCAATAATGAAAAATTCATGTCATTCTGTCACTGGAACGAGCACTTCTTAATGATGAAGCTTAACTAGGGCTATATTTGCCATCTGTCTGCAGATATCCTTCTCACTGCCACCTAATCTGTTGATTTGCTTTTTGACACTTTTTTCTTTTCCTTTTTCTATTTGATTGCAGGCAAACAAGTGATCCTAGCAGTGGTTTTGCAACTGTTGAGAAGGATCTTCCTGGGGGATTGACGCCCATGCTTGGAGACAGAAAGGTCAGTGTAGCTTTCTGTTTTGTGTACTTTTTCCTTGTATGACTGTGAACTGATTAAGCATATTGAGGAAGATATATGGTTTTTGAAGAAGTGTTGTGTTGTATTTGCTTGACTGTGGCGATAAGTGTGCTTGTTGCTGGTCCTGGTTTACACACTACGCCACTTTCTCAGGTTAATAATTTAGTTGTGTCATGCCTGCAGCCTGCTATATGTTATATTTGTGTGAGAATAACATTATTAGCATAGCAAGTTATTCTTGTTTCGGCTAGATATCATGTCAATCAATGAGTTGAGTGGTAAATCAGTAAAAGACCATTCTCTGGTTAATACTGTTGGGTTAACCAGTCTGATAGGAAGGTCGTCATTTTAGCAACCTGAGGGGAAATTTCGGTCATTGTTAATATCCTCAGGGGAGGTCAATTTAATTTACCCGAATGATGACTACTTGTTTGGTTACATTACACTGAGAGTTATCATATCCAAAGGGGAGGAAATTATTATTACAGTCCATACTAGAGAAAAAGAAGATAACATAATTCTACAATTGACAGTCACATTATCATTAGATCACGCACCGCTTTTTTTCAAATTCGAATATCTTTAGTGATGACACATGTTTCCCCTATGTGTCTGGTCGAGGAAACAGAAAGATAACATGACCTGTTGGCAATTGAAAAAAAGAAGATAATATGACCCGTGAGGCAAGTGTCGGACACAGCATGCCTCTTTTTAAAGGTACCATGATTCTTAGTTAATGCCATTATTGCCATCTAATTCCACTTGGGTCTGTTTTGGCTTCTTCCTATTTGTTATAGGAATAGGTTGCAAACTTTTAGTTTATGCCATGACCTTTAGACTGGTTCCCTTATCATATAGATCCTCAGCTTTATGATTCTCTGTAACACACAAGTTCTTCAGCATTGTTCTGAGTATGATTTTATTACTATCTTGTTCTTTTTCTCTCATTTATTTAAGAAAAATTTCACCTTCCTCCCCTTGCGTCTGACTTTGAGGAAATGGAAACTAGATCCCAAAAATTTTAAGAAATAGGCGGGGACTTCCCCTCCCATGATGAACACATATTGAAAACTATGATCTAGCCACCACCGATACCGGGTACAGTAAAGCCATTGCATCTGCTTCTAGTGGAGGTATGTATATCTAGTATTTCATCCTGGTGCTGAATTTTAGCCGAGGTTGAACTCCATGATGTAATTTAAGTAGCTTATAGAAGGAGGCGAAAGAAGCTGTGAACCAGTTTCCAGACCTCAAGAAACTTATCAATATGGTGGCCTATTGAGAGGAAATGGTGATGTATTAAATGTATTTGGGGTGATTTTTTTACGGATGTGGTTGTGTTTCTCTCTATGAAATTGATTAGGACTTGGACATGGAAAGGAGAAACTTCTACTTCTTTTTGACGTATTAAGCGACCTGAGGGAGTTGAGCATGACAGAAAGGAAAAGATGTTGCTCCTTTTTTTTTTCTTTTTCTGGCGATTGATTGGGATGTGGAAAGGAGAAGTTTGTTTTTTTCGAAAAAAAGCCTTAATATCTTTTCTGGTTTTTCTTTATTTTCTATTTCTCGCAAATAAGTAATTTACCCTTGTTCAACCAACTGCTACTAAATGAGCTTCACAGCAAAGGAGCAACCAGTTAACTTAGTATTGACCTAAACATTAGGATCTCAGCGATATCATTTGTTTTTTCAATTTACTCTAGCGTTTCGACTTGTAGGCCCTGAAGAATGTGGGTTTGTGGCATTTGTTCGTTTTGTCTTCTGTTGGCATGGAGTGCTATTTGAACTTGGGAGATAAATACTCTTGGGGTTTGGAATTGTTGTAGTTCACGTCAGTTTTAAAGAGAACTTTGATTTATCTTTATTGTACGTCATTTCATTCCCTGAATGTAAGTTTTTGTTTATTGTGGTCCTGTGGCATTTAGGGAAACCTTATAATGATAAAACTTGGTTTCTTCTCTTATAACCGAAAAGATTCATTTGAATTCGCATCTGCTGCTTGGAATTGTTCGCATGTATCATTGATGAACATTGGTCACGATGTTGCAGTTTTGGGTACATTTCTTCGTTTACTTTCAGATCGGTTTCAGACTCGATTAATCATTTGTGTTTGGTCTTTCAGGTTGAGCACTTCTTGGGAATAAAGCGGAAGGGTGAGCCTGGAGATATGGGCCCGCCAAAGAAGCCTAAAATGTAGACATTCCTGCCAGGACGCGTGCGAGTTGGAAGGCATTTATTTTGAGTAGGAAATGCGGGTGCACGGTTGCGTGATTTCCCCATGGCTGCAGTCTCGGGTTGGGTTGCACTAGGTTCTAATTCAGTGTTCTCCCTGGAGCATGCTCACCTTCTGCCAGTTTTCTGATTAATGTTCACGTAAATGTACTTATATGAAGGACAGAGTACTGATTTAGTTTGGCCAAATTTTTGTGCACGCAACTTCTGGATATAATATTACTCTTAAAAACAGACCCCGAAAGTGCAGTATTCGGTTGGATATTGTCATGTTTAGCATGAGAGTTTCAATAGACAAACAAGCTAAACTTTGACTTCTTTTCTTGAACCAGTGTGGCTTGGGAATTACGTGCATCATTCTTGAATTTTCTAGTATTGTTATTTCCGGTCAGAAAGAAAAATAGGGCCGAGGATACAAATTAATCTTCTTAAATACACATAAACATCTCCATTGAGTAGTCCTTTTCGAAGTTGAAGTTTTTTTGGTTTGCTATGGCGTCATATCGTCGAATTTTGGCAAAATTTAGTGGTCCATCAATGTCACACATCACATGAATTTTGCAGCACATCAATATCACATATTTTGCATTTGTTTGGCATTTAAACCACGTATCCAAAAGTAAAACGTTCACATCATGATGATGTGATCACAAATGATTTTACGATTTCTTGAGTCAAACTCGTACATTCCAAATTTATTTGGGGCTTAAATCTTCGCGAACTGTTGGATTATGGTTATATGGCGGCTAAGAACCAGGTTTATAAGTCTGATGGGCAGAGCACCTTCAGTGTATGGCGTGAGAAGAAGTGTGCCTGCCTTGCTAGTTAAACTAGCATAACATAAAATAAAAGCTTAGTTTTTTTTTTTTTTGCTCGGCCAAAAATGAAAGCTTGTTGCTGAAGGAGAAGAGGTCCAACAAGATGGAGAGATGATTTCTGGGATGAAATCGATGCTTACACGCTCAATTCGATTCGGTTAAGTTTTGGCCGATGACGTGCTTTTCTTACTTTTGTTTTTATAAAATATAAATCTATTTCAACTTTTAATTTTTTAAAAACAAAAAACTGAAAAGATTACCAAATGTACCCTAATAAGCAAGTAACTTATTTTTGCCATACCAGCTGGCAGCACACAATAATGTAAAACAACGGACATAGAAAGGAACATGTCATCCGAACCCTTGTCCCGTTACAGACTACACTCCATTTATATATACATACGGAGAATAAATTTTTTACACCGTCAGTGTAAATATATGTTTTCTTAAAATCAATTACATTACGACATGTGTAAAAACAGATATACATATGGAGAATAAATTTTTTACACCGTCGGTGTAAATATATGTTTCCTTAAAATCAATTACATTGCGACATGTGTCAAAACAGTCTCAATTAATAAAACATGACGACGTAACGCAATGCAATTGATTCGGAGGAAACAAATATTTACGTTGGCGGTGGAAATAATTTATTCTCTTATAAATATTTGTTTGATTCGATGAAAGCTGAACACCTTGCCAACTGTGAAGAATCCCGAATATTTCCAGCTTCTCCCTCTCCAAAGGGCCAAAGGTACGACAGGTTCCTTTATTTCTTTTTTTTATTATTATTATTTTTTTAAATAATTTAAATGTCTGGTCAGTTTACGCGCACACAACCGGTTTCTAATCAGATCTGATATTTTCTCGATTCTGCGATTTCCGTTTCCACAATGTTCGAGTTTGTTGTTCATTTTTAAAAACCCTAAGACTCAGGTTGCTTTGCTAAACTGTGTTGTTCTACACTTTGGCGTGGAATTATTCTTCTTCAGATCGTAGTTTCCTGTCTGAATTTCGGTTGATTTATTGGATTTTCCTTAAACAGAATCGAAACGGTCGCGAAGCTCCTGCTGGGTATTTTTTGAACCACGAGAACCATGGGTTCCCGAAGGTTAGTTGATCCAATGATCTTCGCCTTTATGCTATTGTAATTTCCTCTATTGGATCAGATCACTTGTCGAATTTAGGCAGACTTTGTGGGTCTTTTGAAATACATGTGGATTTCGATTGAAGTGATTTCGTGTACAATTGTGCTTGATGTGGCTACTTGGGCGAGCGAGGAATTGTAGATACTTTGATGGGTCGAGATGTCATCGCCCAAAATTATGATTCTTGTGCTTGATGTGGCTCATTTGGCGAGAGAAGGGTCGTATCCTCTCTAGTTTGTTTAGTTGGGAGTTGATGGAGAGCAATACTTCCCTTGATCAATTTCCTGACATGTTAGATATTTTTGGCGTGTACAATGGGGTATATTGGGGATTCCAGAAATGATGAATGATCCGCTATAAGCAATGAATAAGGGGACATTTCCCCAACCCAAAATGTTTTTGCACACATGTTCCGGAAAAAATACTCGAAACATAAATGTGATCTTTGATAACCGTTCGATGCGTGTGTACTCCATGTGCATCATATGAGACTCACATGCATCGAACAGTTCCCGACACTTCTATTTGGTTTCTACACTAGGAATTTTTTTTACCAGATCTTCCATCAAGTTTCTCAGCAATCAAGTTCCAGTTTTGGGGACCAAACTGGGCAAAAAGATCTTTGAGCTTAGCATATTCATGAGGCCTCCAATGCCCTGTTGAATACAGCTTACTATGTCCAAATCTCTTCTCACCCAGACCCACCTCTTCACTACCCTCACCATTCAGCTCCAAACTAACAACCCCAACCCCTCTTCTCTCACCTCCAAATCCCTTTTCCCTTTCTCTCTCCTCCCGTGATGTATGAAACCTCCATGGTTTCTTGTGTTGCTCCACCAATGGAGCATTCAGAAACTGAGGACCCTTTATCTCTCCGAAAAATTAAAGTGTATTCTTGGAAGTTTAGCTTTTCAAAACTCAAAAGTAATTGTTCTGTTTCCTTAATAAGTTGGAATTTCAAGACTGGACAAACAAATTGGGATGGAGGGTGTACCTCAATGGATTGGTTTACTTGGATGAGGTTAGAAGCCTAATGACTTAATTACCCCTGTCATCATTTTGTTTCCCTTAATAAAGATGATTTAAATGAGACTTTTGGGTAGCATCTCCCCTATGTTTTAAGCTGTCCAGAACAAAATTCAGCACCAGAAGTAAAGCACAACAGATTTCGGCACCAATTTACATTAAAAAGGTTGTCCCAAGCATATCTTAGAACCAATATGGATTGAAATTTTGATTTTGGCTTCACAATATTCAATAATTAAACAAGCATTTCATTTGACTTTGTCTTGCTCCTTTGTGAGTCGTTTGGAGTCTTTGTTTGTCACATGCTTTCTTCATTGCTGCAAACACCACCTATGAGTTTGAGTGGTGTCTCCTGCCCTCTCTAAAAGTGGAGTTGGTCTGTCGGAGGATTCATATTTATTCAGTCTTCCAGGTTTGCAAGTCTTGCTCACAGTAGTAGCATTTGTTTTCTGCCAAGTGGGAGAATTTAGTTCAATAAGTTAATCATGCAACATGCAGTGTGCTTACTCTAGAGTACGTGAAAAGATATGTTGTTGACTTTTCGTTCTGACCGTGTTTGAATTAAGGGCACGATGTTCATCTTTTGCACTTTAGTACACAATTTTTTGGTCTGCACATTCTGCACCAACTATCATTTCAGTTTGTCATCCGTCTGACACTTCCAAGTGTTTTCCGTGGATGCAGGGATCATCGCAACAATAGAGTTGCACTTTTTGATGGCATTGAGGAGGGTGGTATCAGGGCCTCGTCTTCTTATGCCTCCCCTGAAATTGATGAGCATGACAATGATAGAGCAATGGATGGATTGCAAGATCGAGTCATTATGCTGAAAAGAGTAAGTTGTATCTTCTGATTTCGAGGTTTCTTTCACTTCACTTGCTAATTACCTCATAAACCCCTCCTCACCGAGCTGAAAACTGCTTCCTGATACTTCCATAATATAAGGAGATATCGAAATCTTAGACCTATATAGGCTTCGGTTGCAGATGGAAGCACATTCCTCCAATTTGTTTTGGTTATAGGCAATATACTAAATTTACAGTGGCATAAATGATGATAGTTTTGTGGCTGTGAAGTGGTTATGTATTCCTGTGCTAATTTCGTTTCCTTCTTGTTGGAAAGATGTTATTGTATGGTGATAGCTTCCTTTATACTATGCTGTTGTACTTAAGCATTGAGGGAAAAGGTTCGCTGAGTAGATTAAATTTGATGTGTGCATATGGCTCTGTATGCACACATGCAACTTTTTTTCGTTGGGAGTTGGAGCGCACATATTAGTGAGAGTAAATTGAATGAATGGTTGACCATCTTTGATATTATTCTGAAGCCAACTTCAGTGTCACATCCTTCATACATTTTGAGGGAATGATTTTATGGTTTTATCAAAGAAAAAGTGCATCTTTTGACACTCAGAGCTTCATCCATTGTACTTCCAGGCAAGAACTAATTCCCGATACTTCAACAGTTGACAGGTGATATACATGAGGAAGTGGAGGGTCACAATCGTATGCTGGACCGTATGGTGCGTACGCTGCAGTCATTAAGCGAAATCCTGTAATGTAGTTACTACAATAGTTTTCATTTGTTAGAACTGTTGGGATATATGATGAATGGATTGTTTTTTATCATTTAGGGCAATGAGATGGATTCATCAAGGGGAGTCCTGTCAGGGACTATGGATAAATTCAAGATGGTACCTTAACCATTATCTTTAGTTTTTGTTATCCATTTTCTACTCTCTCTTTTCCATTGGTTCAAAAAATCTTCACCCGCTGAGCATGAGCATATTTTCTGCAGGTATTTGAGACCAAATCCAGCCGGCGAACGTTTTCACTTGTTGCAGCTTTTGTTGTTATTTTTCTGATCATATACTATCTTACTAGGTGACAAGTTTCATATTTTACTTATTTTTTCTTTCTTTATCCGCCAATTTTATGCTTAGAACTGGAACCATGTTTCGGTTTCTTACTATGATGGATGTCAATGCTGCAAGTGAAGACTTTTTCGATTGGAAATTGTGCAAAAACTGATATTTGGATGTTGAATGGATTGTAATTCGCATGGCTTTTTGTGTATACACCAGAACCTCTTTGAAAGCATGTTTCCTTTCTGTATGAATGTGCTATGTCATTGTTGTTTCAGTGTACAGTTTTGCGAGGAATGGATTAAGGTGAAGCTCTCACACAAACCATTCAAACCGTCTGAGCCAAGTGTAGCTTCAAGCCTTCTAATAAATTAATGACGGAGCTTGAATTGCGCCATGAATTTATCTTTCCTTGTAGCTGGAGAATCTTTTCAGTGTGGGTGAGCATGGATCGGATTGATCCAATTTTTCTTGAATCAAGGACCAAACCATTGCTTATGCGTTAGAATTTTTGAGAACTAGATCAACCCCTGGAACCAAACCAATCTAAGCCTTTGGAGTACAGTTCGGTACCATTCAGTTTTGAATTGCGGTTCGATTGAAGTTGAGATATCATGTTTACAAAATATTCAAATCCTTCGAAAATTCGTTAAAAGGTTGGATCGAACTTATGTTTAAATCAATTCTATTGAAACCATCAAAAGCCATCGAAAATTATCAAAAACAAATATGACCGAGTCTTTTCTCGAGGATTCCTCAGCAGAAGAATCGGAGTATCGCACATATTCGTCAATGTATATGCATACAACTGTTGTCCAAATTGATTTGGATCCCAAAATGTCTGCCTAATTCAACCAAACCATTCTAACCAAGACCAAACCAAGCAACCGAAAACTTCGGGCAGTTGCTTGGTGTGCGGGCAGTTGCTTGTAGCAATTGTCAGCTGCGGTATCGAAAGTTAAGAAAAATGGAGTTTGTAGGAGGACCAGAAATGTTATGTTCTCCCCATGTAGGTAGGCAATTTCCCTCCCTTGTGAGCATGGGTCAGATCCATTCTCTACCTGAAAACTCCAGTTGTCTCAATTGTGACACCTTCTTCTCCACCAGACTCATGCTCACACTAGGGCCCTAGAAGGGGGATCCGGCGATGCTCTCGAGCAGCTCCCTGCCGACCGGGTGCAGAGCGGCCGATCCGGCCGTTCATTTCAGCATGGATGGCTTGGAACGAATTTGAGAGCAAACAACTCTCATACAAATTTAAACTGTCCATTGCTCAGTTAAGATCTGAGCCGTCGATTGCTGAGATGAGTGGTCAGATGGGCCGCTCTACACCGTTTTGCTTGGTGGCAGCAACTCCCATTCTTAGAAGGGAGGGAACTCGTCCAGCTAAAAAGCTAGGTATACTGTAACCAGAAAGTGACGTCTTCGTATTTGTCGAAGAAAGAATAGACTTTTACCTACCTACATGAGAAGGAGTACATAATATTTCCTCAATATTTCCTGTCCTCCCACAAGTAGCGGCGCTACATACTCACAAGGAGTGGTGTGTATATCAGTATATATATATATTTGCCAATGTTGTATTGTTGGCAAGGTTTAAGAGGGTGTTAGTCAACGGGAGACTCCGAGATTATTCATAGTCTTAAAATCCCAACAATCATTCTACTATTACACATATTTACACACCCAATTATATACTCATATTCATAATAAGAGTGGAGCCCGCACACACTACACACTTAGTGTGTGTGGACCCCACTTTTATTGTGAGTATGAGTGTGTGATTAGATGTGTAAATGAATATGGTGTTAGAATTTTTCAAATTCCAAACCCCACCCCTCGTGGAGTTCGAACATTACCTCCACAGAGGGAGGACAAGAACCTACCACTAATGAGACGCAGGGGGGCTGCTGTCTCAATTTTGGGTCCCATGCCGGTCTCGCTCCGATAATCTGAATCGTTCACTTTGTAAAGCTCATCGAGTAGAACAACTATGCAAAAAATCAGCTTAATTGGATATCATTAAGTATCTGATTGGAGCCCATATAACTCTCAGTCCATGGGTTACAGTGGATTTGATCCCGTGTTTCGGATCCATTTTTTTTAAGATAAAAAGGTTCCGATCAGGTACTTAATGATATCCAATTAAGCTGATTTTTTTGCATAATTGTTATATTTAACAATCTCTACAAAATGAACGATTCAGATTATCAGAGCGAGACCGGAGTGGGCCCCAAAATGGGATGCAGCAGCCCCCCTCCCTCGCCACTAATGTTAGCCGGTAGTTCTCGGACGCGGGGGGGCTGCTGTCCCCTTGGGGACAGCAGCGTGCTGCTGTGCCCATTTATGGGCCCACTCCGGTCTCGCTCCGATGATCGGAAGCGTTCACTTCGTAGAGCTCGTCGAGTAGAACAACTCTGCAAAAAATCAGCTTAATTGGATATCATTAAGTGTCTGATCGGAGCCCATATAACTCTCGGTCCATGGGTTCCAATGGATTTGATCCAGTGTTTCGGATCCATTCTTTTCAAGATAAAAAGGTTCCGATCAGGCACTTAATGATATCCAATTAAGATAATTTTTTATACAGTTGTTGTACTCGACGAGCTCTACGAAGTGAACGCTTCCGATCATCGGAGCGAGACCGGAGTGGGCCCCGAATCTGGGGACAGCAGCGCGCTGCTGCCCCTAAGGGGACAGCAGCCCCCCAGCTCCCGTAGTTCTCGGAGTTGTGTTAATCAATGCTCACATGACACCATCCTTTGAATCCAATTATGAACCTATGGATCTATGCGTATGTCTATTTCTCATGTCAGACTAAAGCAACTAAAAGATGGAAAACCTACTAAAAAGGGCTGCTCTGCTCGGACGCGGGGGCTCTGCTGCCCACCATGGTGCAGCAGCCCCAACCCACATTCACACGGCACCGTTTTATCAAAAGAAAAAAAAATAAATTCTTCCGTTTGCAATCTTATAGAGCAGAAACGTAATTATGAGAGTCTTAGAGTTAAAATTTAATTATGTCTCTTTAGAATAATATGATCAAAATAATATGATCTTCACGTCAATTCAAACAGATTTAAAATTGGAGTACTTAATTTTTTAATTATATTTTTTAATATATAAACTGTCTAAAAAATTAAGTGTGCCACTTTTTAATTCGTTTGAATAAGTACGAAAATCTTATTATTCTAATCATATTATTCTAAAGAGATATAATTAATTTTTGTCTATAGGACTCTCATAATCACGTTTCTGATCTACAAGATCCTAAATAAAGAGCAGATACTTAATTATAAGAGCCCTAGAGACAAAAATTAAGTATGATGCTTTAGAATAATATGATTAGAATAATAAGATATTCGTACTTGTTCAAACGAATTAAAAATTAACGTACTTAATTTTTTTTTGACAGTTTATATATTAAAAAATATGATTAAAAAATTTAAGTGCTCTAATTTTCAATCCGTTTGAATTGACGCACATATCTTATTATTCTGATCATATTGTTCTAAAGAGACATAATTAAATTTTAACTCTAAGACTCTCATAATTACGTTTCTACTTTATAAAATTGCAAGCGGAAGAGTTTTTTTTTTTTTTCCTTTGATAAAATGGTGGTGTGTGAGTGTGGGTTGGGGCTGCTGCCCACCATGGGCAGCAGAGCCCCCACGTCCACTCTGCTCAAACCTATCCTCTATAAGGAAAAAAAAAAAAAAAAACCTATCCTCTTTGTATCTTTTGAATGTGTATGTTTTGAATATATCAGTACATAACAAAACCAGAAAGTCTACACACACATACAATTTGTGTACAGATTTTGTTATGAGGCCTACTACGGGTCCCATATAAATCATCCGAGCTGTTCATTAAATGTAAAATATTTTTTCAAGGGTCCCCGTAAAAAATAATCTCAATCTAATACTTATAGGTGCTCAATCCAATCATATAACTTTTCATTATCCGAAAATCTGAATGAAAAGTTAGATGGTTGGAAGCACCTATAGGTATTGGATTGAGCTTATTTTTTACGGAGACCCTTGAAAAACTGTTTTACATTTAATGAACAGCTCGGATGATTTGTGTGAAACCCGTGGTGGGCCCCACAACGAAATCTGTGCACAGATTGCTGTGGGTAGCACAGTTCTAACAAAACTCATCAAGTCCCCAATTATTGAGACTATGGGCAGAGGAGGACTACAGACAGGCCTAATCTTTAGTAATATATGTACAAAGTGACTGCTCTTAGAATTCTACTAAAATAGTGGCCCCATATACCTCCAAAAACCGAGGAGCTAAATGGACGTTTTTTTGTGAAACCATGCTCCCAAATTAAAACTAAAAGGTATCAAAGAGGGCAGCTTAGAAATCCAAATCAATTTCCGTGCACATTACCGTGTTTTCTTCATTCATAATCCAGAGCATCGGAAAACACCACATATAGTCCAGAGCATCAGAGAGGGCAATATCTCTTCTTCAATGTACAAGGACTAAAATATATTTTACTCCACTATTAGTATTCACATATTTCCGAAAAGGTTTTGCACAGTATCTGCCAACCCTAAGATTCTTTCAAGCAAAGTGGAAAGCTCTGAAAATCGATTTGGAAGCTCAAAGATCCGAACAAAATCAATGGAGCAATTATAAGGGAAACAACACAAGGGAAACAAAAATGTCTCAGGGTATTCGATTATATCATTAAATGAATTCAATGGAGCAATTTACATAGCATTTCATAAACAGTTGCAAGAATGTACTCAACCAATCAAATTACATGAGCGCAATCACCCACAGTTTGATGCTAACACATACTTTTGATAACTCGGTATCCAAACCACGGACAAATGGACTGACTAATTTGGGGGACCAATCTCACCCTCCACTTGGTATTCCACTAGATTGACGCAATACCTAAGCAGCAACATCTCTGGGAATATTCAATTCTGCAAACTGAACGCACAGTTTTGCACCGCATTTTATAAGAGGTGCAAGAATACGAAGTTTTTTTCTTCTCTTTTTCGAAACAGAAATACTCAACAGTCAAATTACATGAGCACAATCACCGGGATCGCATATTAGAACTGCTTTTTTGCTGTTGATTTGGCTTGCCAACTTGGGTTGGAGCTTTTGGTATTCATTCCTAACGAAAGATGCAGCTTCATTTGCAGAATCAGCATCTACAAATGCAATACAGCACCCTCGAAATCCAGCACCGCTAAACCGTGCTCCGTACACACCAGGAGCCCTTACAAGGATCTCATACAGCTGTATCAATGGCTCACAACCTGAACGAGTCACAGAATTTTAAAGACAATTCAGTAGCAGGAATCCTGCTGAAAGACAATCCAAAGAAGAAGATTGAACTAGAAGAACCTTACGTACGTCTGTGCCGAACAAACCCTAGGGGAAGGAATGACATCCGCATCAATAGTAAAGTAGAACTTGACTCATTTATTGATGTTAATTTTAGCTGAGCGCCTTCAAATAGTCTCATAGGTCCACCCTAGTGCCAAATGCCATGCCAAAGCAGAAATTTGGCATCAAGAATGGCAATTTCAAAGCCAGATTTTGGCAATGCCATTCTTGATGCCACATTGAGCATCTACTTTGGCACCTACTGAACTTGCCACATCACCTTCGAAGTGTGGGAATAATGGTTGCAGAGGGAGAAAGAAAGGTGGTTATGCCAAATGACATACACTGGTGGATCAACCCTGCTTTTTTTGGGCAAAATGACACTGTAGCCAGCCAAAATATAGCCTTGCCAATGCCATTTTGTCAGCAACAAGTGGACTTGCTCTTTCAAGCGATAACCAACAGATGGAAATAAGAAAAGACAGATAGTCTTCTAAGTTTTTATTAAAAAAAATATAAAACTAGTAAAGTCCTAAATACCGAAACTGGTTGAGAGTCACTTTGAAATGGCTCACGGCAAGAAGACTATAACTATAATCTCACTACTTAGATTATTGGTTTCTTCCCATTGAATGGAACCATAACTTATCACAATGTTTACAATAAGTTCTTTCCAAAAAGAAAGGAGATTTGGTTCTTGATATTCTATAGTCCCTGGACTAATTGTTGAAGTCAGAAAATGTCTCAAGGTTAGTTACAGCAAGGGGTGCCAGGATACAATCCATGTGCAAGTGGGGAAACTTTCTGCCCTTCTTCTTAGTAATTTTTACTTAGGGCCCGTTTGTATGATGGGACTAATATGAAGAGATATATAACCCCCATAGGATATTTTAACCCATCAGGTTAATAGTGATCGGAAATACGATACCCCGCAGGGGATTGTACACCGAACATTGTTGGATTATACATCTAGTGGATCTTTAATCCAGGTCAAAAGCAATTACCAGATACGTGGTCACTTAATCCAATCCAACGCTCATATTTGGTCAAACAAACGGGCCCTAAATCTCTGGAATGCCCTTTTTAGACTAGATCTCATTTACTGGACATCTCTCTCTCTCTCTCTCTCTCTCTCTCTCTCTCTCTCTCTCTCTCGCGCGCGCGCGCGCGTGCGCAAAATGGGCAGGAATAAGCAGAAGAAACAACAAACAACACACCATCCACACAGAATACAGATGTGAGATATAGGAAAAGAAGATCACGCCATACCACATTCGTAATTTTGGATGGAACTAAGGCCAGAAGCTGAGATGAGCTTCCCAAAATCTTCTAACTTGCCAGAAGCCCATGCATCAAGTCCTAAGTAAATATCACAATAGTAACACAACTAATAAAGCGATGGATCACAAAACCAGGTCTGATGCAAGAAAGATTCAAACTATTAATTCATGAGAGTCCATTAACTGAGTAGTACCTTTTGCCACCCGCACGTTTTCTGAGAAATAATGCTCTGCTCTTCTAGCTAAAGTGGGTTCTAATTTGCTCTGCAGAAAGACAACTAGAGTTAATGACTACAACTAGAAAAAAAGAAAACCATACCAAGCTGTTGAATATAAATTGTACACAGTAAATCAACAAGCTAATTATTTCTCTTAACTCTGTGTCATACATATTTATACAGAGCTACATACACGTACGTGCAAACACTCATCAAGAATGGGCAATTAGAGACCAAGGCCGAACAAGCACACCACAACATGGTCCCTACCAACAAAATATGACATCCCTAAGCAATGGAATCAATTCGAGAGAGAGAGAGAGAGAGAGAGAGAGAGAGAGAGAGAGAGAGAGAGGCATATAAGCTCACAGAGTTGGAATTCAGATTCATTTCTTCCATGCATGTTGCTGCTACTTATAGGCCAAGGTGGGCCTTAACCCAAGGTTGGTCAATGATCGGCTGACCCTAGTTATGGGTTATCGTTGCTATCTTTTTAAAGATCTCTATGTGCGACTTTTTTCATAATCAGGTTGTTGCCTGTCTCAAAGTCTTCTTTCTGATTGGCTAATGTGACCCATAATGATCTCTTCAAAGGTGCACGCCTTACCACTTGGTGACTGTCTGAGTGTACTATCAGTACTTTGCATAATTGCCTAAGAAGGCAAGCTCCATCTCCACCAAGAGCTCTTCCCTCTACCCATCGGTTGAACACTCCTCGTGCCGACTGTACTTCTACTCGGTCACTCTTTGTATCGAATACCTGTACTGATCGTCTGTCGGGGGTCACGCTGATGAAATTTTCATATCGTAACACCTGTTGTCAGCACCAAGTCAACAATTGCCACGTGTCATTCATTTACTGGCTTTGTCATTGACGTTGTAGTTGGACTTGCCTTCTTGCTCATAACTATAGGTTATAATTCACCTTTCAAAGGCCTAATCCCGTACCTAGATAGATAAAAGAACTCTAATCGAATTACTAGAATCTGACTAGCATGTCAACTAATAAGAATAAAAAATCAAAGTGGAATAACTAGAACTAATATACAATTGTACAATTCCTTTTGGATTAATAACCTGGATAAGATTGATGAATTACGTGCTGTAAACATGCCCAAGCACACACACACAAGCGTGGACACATAATCAACAAAGGATGTCCATTTAGATATGATTCAATGGACAAATGTTTGTTCAGTTAGCCAATAGAAAATTTCACAAACCTAGTCATAAAAGTTGTCAAGCACAATGGCAAGCAAGTACGAAGTATGAGTTAATTAATGGACTCTCATCTCATGTTGCATGGATCTGATCCCTGATCTAGCTGAATAAAAGAATTCTGACCAACTTACAAGAATCTGACAAGCCTGACAACCAAAGGAAATCCAAAATCAACTGGAACTCCTGAGTTGATACAGAAGTGTACCATTCCGCTTGGACTGACATCTGGAGAAGGTTGACAAACTACATGCTATAAACATGCACAAATGTGCACTACCAATGTAGACACATCATCAATAAAGGATGTCCATTACTATAGGCGAATGTGTCAATTCAGTGTTCAGGTAGCCAAACAGAAAATTCCACAAACCTAGGTGTACAAGAACTATGGCAAGCAAGTACAAAGAATCAGTTAATTGAGAGAGAGAGAGAGAGAGAGAGAGAGAGAGAGAGAGAGAGAGAGAGAGAGAGAGGGAGGGAGGGAGGTCATACTCTGCACAATATGGTAACGAAGTAGTACCTTGTGAGTTTCATATGCTGCTGGTTCAACTGTCCATCGATGCAAGAAATACGGATAATTACACAAATAAGTAAAGATCATTATACAAGTGAAGAAATTACGAATGCAAACAAGACGAGTAAAAAACAAACAGACCATTGGATAACAGAGGCTCTATCACTTCATTCCCAGTGGCACTGAACAACATCCAAAAAGGACAGATACATAATAATTTCAGCACAACAGATAATCAGGAAAAATACTCCAGAAAAGCCAACTTTTAGTATTTTCTGGTGATACAAACAGAAGCAGAAATGAAAATTCTAGCTTTGACGAAAAGCAGATAAATGCATCTTATGAAGGGCAGGTTTAAACTTCTACAATTTCACAATTACATAGGAGATTACTTGTGCATACAAGGGTTGTTAATTAAAGTAACAAGCTATATAAAAAGTCTTATAAACTTGTTACGTTGCGGTTTTTCGTTACATTTATTTGATCATAGCTAACGTACAACATATAAATTTATTTGCTTGGCTACCTATTTGCTTTTTTCTTGTACACTTCTTTATAAACTTCCATGAGTCACGACTCTTTAGTACCAAATTCTTCAACAGGACTCATCAGTACTCCTCCGTTTTATGCAGCAAATCAAATTCGCTATCATACAAAACCATTTCAACAAAAGAAAATAGGAATTGCATAATTGTTTTTGTGGGACCCCATTGTAAGAGCATATGGGAATTCAAGTGTACGCTCGTCTCAAATGACGAGGGAAAATGGTCTTACTGCAACAGAAGTCTTGCAGCCTCTTGACACTCAGCAACTCGGCGGTTGTATCCAGGGTTACTTGTTAAAGCTTGCTTCAAGCCTGAAAATGCCAATAGTATCCTGTATGCTTTCGGCTTCTCTGTTTCAAGATTTTGAGATTCTGGCAGACGTACAAGCTTGTGTTCTTTGGTCTACAGATGGAAAGTAGATCATGAAGAAACTTAATTTAAAGTTGAAGAAACCTAATCAACAGAAAAAATATAACTTACAACAAAGGAGAAATTTTAAAAAAGAAGGGTCAAATTGAACCATTTGAACTAAAGTCTAGATTGAAAAGTCAATATAGAAGTTGTTAGGAGTTACACTTATTATATACGAATACATATGCATATATATATTAGTACAAGTGAGTAAAGGCATATTGGAGTTTGTATACAAGATGAAAC
Organism: Rhododendron ovatum; assembly: GCA_019656835.1. Lineage (NCBI taxonomy): Eukaryota > Viridiplantae > Streptophyta > Magnoliopsida > Ericales > Ericaceae > Rhododendron > Rhododendron ovatum. The sequence continues at coordinate 32,995,225 of CM033792.1, read as the reverse complement.
CTAATAAACTAATAAGAATAGCTTTCTCATTAAGTTGCATTTGGTAATATAGCTTTATTAACCATTCTCGTGCTTTGTGGAAGCAATGAACGTTATACGGGACATATTGAAATTATCTAAGAACTTCATCCCACTGGGGCTGAGCACAGTTGGCCAAAACTGTTCCTCAACAGGCAATATCCCCCCTCTGCAGGCTCTGGTGTCCAATGTATCAAGAAGAAAAAGTTATCTTAGTACTTCACAGTTCAAGGAAACTTAACTTGTGATTCAACCATTTCTTACCGAAAGCATCAATTATGCACCTGCCATCCCACCTAACTTGAAAGTTGCACAAGCAAGGCCAACAAAGTGAAGTAAACTTAAAACTACTGTTTTTTGCCACAAATTTGTTTAACTGAGGTGATATGAAAGGCCATGATCATCAAAAGCTGTACAAGATCAAAGGATATGGTAGAACGGAAACAACAAATCATTTAGACGTTCAAGAATCAGTATACTACCTTACAGTTCATACAGGTCAGACATCCATAGCTCGAAAGAAGTATAGCTGATTGATCCAGTATTCCATTTTTCAGACCTAAATATTCATTTTCAATCAGCCTAGACATGCAAAAATAAGACGACTTAGAAAAAGTACAGTTCTTCTATCAAATATTTAGGCAGCAAAATATGCTAACTTCAAACATGAGAATCCCATCCATTATCCTGTAACCTATACGTACTTTTAAAAAACCTCATGACATAAAGAGTTAAATTCCCTTGGGAAACTCTATAACCACTTACCAAGCAATGCAATATTATTTCCAATAATGGAGCAGAAACTAAGAGCCCATGTGCTCTTAGAGAGTGAAACTACATCCTCATTCATAACTAACCAAGAGATGTTTTCTCCCTTCATTGCTACCTTCCCAAACAAAATCCCTCCTTTTTTTGTCAATCTTATTAGCCACACCGACAGACCATAAAAGGAGATTAGTAGTAGGAAATAGAGAAAAACTGATTGGGTCAAGAAAAACCTCACTTTCCAAAATCAATACTTCTTCCCACCTACCCAATCTTTTTCCAATCCCTCCTTCACCAGAGTCTACAAGTGATTTCCTTTCTTAAAAATCAATTGTGAGATTTCCGGGGTTTGCAGCACAGAACAGGCTGGTTTAATCACTAAATTATCGGAAAAACTACCTTCTTCCAGTAAGTACAACAACAAAAACAAACACCTATTCTCAGTATCAGCAAACTCAGTTGACACAAATGGGGAAAACTAGAAAAGCAACATGTTTCAACCACCACATTCTTGCTTCATCTGATTTTTCATTTCGGGGGATAAAAAAGGTGTATTGCATGCTAATAAAGTTCTTACAACTTGCACTAGATTAAGTGGATCCAAACTTTCCATGAGATGCCCCAAAGCTATCTGTTGACATCATCAGACCTCACTAAGAAAATGACACTCTTCATTCTCACTGCAGGCATTCAACTTCTAATGGATCACATAGATATTCACTTCAAACAATAAATTAACTCTGAAACTCTACTACACAACAATTCCATACGTAAAATAGAATAGTGGCATTGACTTTATTTGTCTCAGTTAGCAGTGTGACAGCGATTTTCTACTTACTCTTGGAAAGAAGTAAACAAAGCTTGGTGATGTCAACTTGAGAAGAAAATATTTCAGTCAGCTATGCTCGTATAAACACTTACCGATCATACTCAATGTTTTCTGTGGGAGACACGTCAAGATTATTGGCACTCTCAAAAGCTAAAAGGTAAGCAACTCCAACCTGTTAATCATGTAACTTAATGTTTACTACCGAAATGTATTGAAAGGGAGATCCATCTAACAGTGAAAGTAGGATATTAAAGATAACTTTATACCAGAAAGAGCTTGTAGGAATACAAGAAAATGTAGCCGACAGATGATAAAGGGTGTGTCTGTTCTAGAGAACCACCACAAAATGACCTTTGAAGCTACCAATTAACCTGACAAAATTTCGTCATATCTGTTGGAGTTTGTCCCACATGCATTACTTACCACTTCGTTAACTCGTAATACGTTTTTGGCCAGCGACTTTTACTCGTGACCAATAAGTTTGAGTTGGATCCTTTAACATGGTACCAAAGCCAATCTTTTTGAAGTTGCTAGCAAGAGACTTTTCTTTTTTTTCCCGGTAACTGCTGGCAAGATACTTTATTTCATTACCAGGTGATCCCTTCCTTGTTTATGCCCTAAGTGCACCCTAGTTAATTTTGATCCATATATTCCAGATCCTTTGTAGACCCCTCCACGTGAGTCAGGAGTTGCACTTGTGGGAAGTGTTAGAGCTTGTCCCACGTCGGTGTATAATAAATTCCAAACTAGTGTAGAAGAGTGGGTGGCCTCTCCACTCATAACCAATTGGTTTTGAATTGGAGGCTTTAACCAAATAAAAAATCAAGACAATATACAGTAAAACATCAGCCCTCAGCTTGGATCCTAGATCTTCCACGATGTGTGCAAGCATAGTACAGACATGCCATTTAATTTAAATTCCCATACCCAGATCTATATCCAAGAATCAGAAGCATTGTGGCATTCTGATATCACATAGACTGCCTTTAACTGACCTTGAGGGCACCATAATTCTTTCCAAGATTATGGATCAGCACCCCACAAGGACGGCCCTTAGTGCCTTTGCCCCTACGTATCAACTAGAGAACCATCTCAACCCACTACACAATGAAACTAGATGTTGTTTAAATCTAAATTGATCTTTGTCCCACTAGCAACCTGGATTCTTGTTGGTGTAGCCTAACACAAACCTAAACATCTCTATCTGTCAGTTCTCAATATCTAAGAAAGCCAAGAAATGTAGCATTATGCTATCCCATATTGTAACCAAGAAATTCTGGCATCGCTTATTCTGGGACAGCAATCTCAACTATATAAGCATAAAGTGGGGATCATAGTACCTTAAGGGAGTTCAAAGTAACTCTAACTCGCCTATAGTTGTTAGATTAAGCATCTGTTGATCAAATGTCATAAAAGAATACACAACCAAAAAGATGCTGAGCAGAGGAAACACAAACTTACAGCTGCAGAAGAGCTAAGTCCAGAACTATCAAGATCTTCAGAACCAGAGACGAAGCCAATGATTCCCTGCAACAATGATTAGAAAATAGGTAGATTACTAATTGCCCTAACCACTAAAGCTGGTAAGAATATGCATTGTGTGACCCAATCTCGCAAATTGAGAGACAATGCTGACTCAAAAAGACTCATGAACACAGGCAAAATAGAGAGCACAATGACAACGATGTGGGTGTAAAGAGACATGAACCCAAGAGCTACCAGAACCAGAGTCTAGTATCATGTTTTATCAAAAAGCGAGCAGTGCAACAGCATCAAAGTGACAGAACTTTGTTTTCAAGATTTTCTTTGCCTGTTTTCCTGTAAGCTCTTCATTTAGTTTGATAAAGGTATTGATCAGTAATGATTTAAGATAAATCCCTTCCACAGATTGCAGTTAACCCATTTATGGCATGGATGATTGGTCAGATTCTTCAAGGGAAGGGAGACCCAAACGTTGCCACTCTTTTTCTGAAATCGAAAACGGTATTACTCTTTCCAACCTGGTGTTTCATATGTTTGACAAGTAAGCCATAGCAGAATTTGTGAAATAAATAAAGGGAATAAAGAGAATTGAGAAATCTACTCAGGGCAGAGCTAAATTCAAAATATTTCTTTCTTTTTCTTTCTATATGTTAAAAAATTTAAGGTTCTCTACAAGTATAAATAACTTTAGTTTGGTACTCATTTCAGATGATTTTCCCTTGCTCTTTGAAAATTTATCTTTATCTTTAAATAACATATATCCAATATAAGTGTGTGGTTGTTCTAGTTATCCAAAAAAAGCAGAACAATTCTATGTAAGATGTAACAAAGACAAGCAAAGAATGTATAATACGGTTGGTGCAATCTTGCCCATAAAAATTTCTCTCTGACTCGCCCCTCCCTGATAAAGAGTGTGGCTCTGCCCTGCAAATGCTTTTCTCTTCGAGAGTTTCCCATGCTCGGAGACCCAGATCGAAGCGCAATAGAAAGTATTCTTTAATGTGTTTTCTATCAATTAAGTATCATTCCAAGCAAAAACATAAACGAATGAGGTATTGCCAAGGTCATCCATGTGAACATGGCCACCATGTAACGACCAGGAGACTTGTCCAAACTCCTATGTCTATGTATCATTTTTGAACAGATGTCTGTGTATCTTGACGTCACAGATCATAGTCTTTTCCCTTTTAAGGGATTTTACACTACCATGAGTGTCCTACACACAAAATTTATTTCTTTCCCTGATTATGTCGATAAGCATACAAACTGTCACAAGGAAAACTTTACTATCCACGAAATACTAACCTGGGTGAGAACGTTTCCTCTACTTTGTAGAGCATATAGGGCACCTTTAGCATAATTTCCCCACGTGCATTCTTGTTGGAGTTTGGATGCACCACTTTCGTTGATATTGTCACTTGCCTTGACAATATGTATTGGGTGCAGAATTTTATCTACACTGTTAGACATGAAAATACAAGAGTCGTTCAATTCCAAGAGCAGAAAATGATACCCACCACTGAAACATGGAGAATCACCTTACAAGGTGCTTTCTGCCCAAAGAACAAGATAAAAAAGATTGAAATGAGGAAAAAAGAAAATAATCAAATAGGGCACATTTCTAGGACACCTAAATCACTGAAAATGCCATTTCATTCCTAAGTTTCCTGTATTACTCTCATTACTACATGAAGGAATAAGTTAATTATAGTCACTCAAAGCTCTGGCGGAAAACATTTTGGTTAATAGTTGTACACTTTGGTAAATAGTTCCTTAATTTCATATTTTGGATAAACTGGGAAACGCCCTGGGTAGACCACATTGGACACACCCCTGGCACAGCAAGCCCAGGGCGTGTGAACCCAGCCACAGGAATAAGAAGCTAAAAATTGGAAGTGTCCTGAACCTAGCACCAAATCTAAAATAAGAGCTGAAGTTAAGATAAATGAGACAACAGAAGCTAAGAACTTGACAAACTAGCTTCTCACCTGAACCTAACTTCTCCTTTAAACTGTCCTGAATGTAGTATAACCTGCACAAAGAGCTCCCATCAACAAAAGAACCACTATGAACAAACCAAAGCAAAATATTAGAAGTATTTGTCGGTGCCTAATTGGCAGAGATTACAGAAGTGAGCTTCTGGTGAGCTTTTGAATTAGGAGGGACATTAGGATAGAACTCAAATTCATACGTTCAGAAAGAGAATACAAAAACAAAAGGAGTTAGCAATAAACACAGGACGTAAAACTTCCGAAATCTCCATGTTGACGGAATGAGATCTTATTGTTTGTGGAGGTTTTCAACAGGCCTGTTGTGTTTACGTACCATTGTTACTTGCTATGTTACATGGATCCTTCATTTTGGCTCAAGTACCCATGTCGATGTGTCCGACACCTGTATCCTTTTGGACACTTGGATCCTCTATTTGTTAAGATACTTTCAGAAAAGGAATATCATATTAGCTAGAAAAGCGATAATTCGAGTATTCCACATAGACAGGAAATAGAGAAATAGCAAAAACATAATTTTTTTAACCCTTTCTTGTTTAAATACATTTGCAAACATAGTTTACGGTACATAATCTGAGAAAATCATGCAATATATAATACAAACAAGAGTTCAGGACGTGTCCCCATACCCGTACCCAAGTTGGGGACACATATCCACGTATCCTAAGATTTAAGTTTAGGAAGGTCTGATGCTTGGACTTGCACCCGCACCCGATACTCGCACCCTAGTCCATGTAACATAGGTTACTTGTGCACTGTCTTTACTTGTATGTCTTTTGCCTTGCTTTTGATCAAGTAACAAGATTGCGACATATCACTGAATGTCTCCCTCCCATTCTTTCCTTAGCGTGATGTTTTCCAAGTCTGCTTTGTAAGAGATTGACTTTTAAGGTTCATAACATATCCCTATGCCCTAAGGGCCTTTTTGTTTTGCCAGACTTCGAGCATCGGATCGGACAGTTAATCGAAGGGGACAACATATCTTTCGCAGTGAAGATTAAAAATCATCGGATACACTATACCATGGGGGATGGCGAATTACTTAGCCACCACTTTAGTATGGTGGGATTACATATCCTATGGAATCAGCTATCCTTCACTATTTGTCCTATTAAATGAACGAGCCCTTCATGTCTTAAGAAGATGCGAGGGAAAAGAATCATACCTGAGAATCTCCAGAAGGAACAAATCCTAAAAGTATACCCTTGTTGATGGTTATAGCTGAAACAGTTCCACCCTGTAAACAACAACGCGAAAATAACTTCTGAGTAAAAGATTGCAAATTGCTATTTTTCCAATGCCAGTATCTTATTAAAGCTCAGAAAGGCAAGTGCAAAAGATCAAACACCAATGTCGATAAAAATGGCTTCACTCTGAGAAGAAGAGAGTCTAAAGTTTAATACTTCAATGTGAGCTCTTTGCTGTTTGCCCTTTGTAGTTATGACAATAAACAAAAACAAAGTAAACATGGGCATTTCTGATGATGATTCTAGGAAATCCCATAACCGTAAGGGATATATAAAACACTGAACTCTTAATTTTCCTTCTCTTGCTCATTTACATGGAAGGACGGGGAAGTTGACATGGAAGAGCCACAAGCAATGAGGCCAAGTCCAACACCTCTTCCAAAAGGGTCTTACCTCTTGAAAGGGTGGTGGCACCTTGCCAATTGTGGGTATACGATATATCCCATAACGGGATGCACCTTCTCCAAGAACCCCGCCGATGACCACCTCTGGGAGGAGCAAGGCCTCCTCCACAAGATCCACCTCCAGGAGGAGCAGGCCTCCTCCATAATAGTCACCTCCAGGAGGAGCAAGGCCTCCTCCACAAGAACCACCTCCAGGAGGAGCAGGCCTCCTCCACAATATCCACCTCCAGGAGGAGCAAGGCCTCTTCCACAACGTTCACCTCCAGGAGGAGCAAGGCCTCCTCCACAATACTCACCTCCAGGAGGAGCAAGCCTTCCTCCATGATCCTCACCTCCGGGAGAAGCAAGCCTTCCTCCACGAACCTTGCCTCCGCCAAAGTGAAGCTTCCCCCACAAGTTATACGTTCCTCCCAGGAGGAGACTTCCTCCACAAACCTTGCCTCCGCCGAAGCAAGCTTCCTCCACAAACTCCACCTCCAGAGGAGCAAGGCCTCCTCCAAAAACTCCCCACCCATGGAGGAGTGAGGTCACCTCCGGGCACCTCACCTCCTACTTAACACTTCGAAGACTCCGGAATACTTAAAGGCGACTCTATACACCATCCTAGGCAAGGACAGGGCCTAGGTACCTCGCTCGGGACCTAAGGAGGAATGTGTTTTTGAGGCTAGAGCAAGGGGTTTGTCAAGGAGGACGAGCTTGCCTCCGGCGAGCTCTAACTTGACCGGTCCTAGAGAAAGGGGGGGCATTGACCGCCATCTGACATCTCGGAAGAAGTATCATACCTACCGCCTGGCGCCTCGGAGCCCGTATCATACCTCGCCTGACTCGGCAGATGATACGGGTCTCCATGTATCACCGAAATAGCCTCTATTGGTTCCTTGGTTACAAGCTTCAAGGCGTGACTTGGGACTAAAAGAGGAAAGCATGTCAACCTCCACTCTGCCCACCAATGGAGAGGAGCCTCACACCTGGCTCTCTCTCATCTCCAAGGCTCATATATAAGGAGAATTGACACTATAGTAAAGACAAGCATTCAACAAGTATCCAACAAGCATTCAATACACATCTACTCTCCACTGCCATCCCTCTCTCTCTCTAAGTCCGCCCCAAGCTCTCTCCTCCTCCACCTCCGGTGGTCTCGAGCACCATTGTAGCAACTGCCATATACCCGGAGGGCGACCTCAGGTACTCTTCCCACTCCTACCTCCCACACCAATTTATTTACATCAGAGAATCGTTAAGGTCAACATGGGAGAGCCATGAGCAATAAGGCCAAGTTCAACACCACCTCCAAAGGGCCTAACTGAACATAAATATTCAAAGAGTATATACCATGCAAACTGAATTCCAGAAGACATAGTAGTTTGGTAATCTATTAATCAAAAGAGTAGGTAATCAAGGTCTAAAAGATGAGGGCAAAGCACACCTGATGATCAACATGGGCTCCCAGCGGACAAATCCTATATGGGGAAACAACTACCCTGACATCCTCAGTACATCTTCCAGCTATTTCAGCAACCAACTTCTTCATTTCATCCAACTGAAAACAGATATATGTTAGGATGCATGCATAAACATATGTCCAAAACACAACCCACTTTCCAACCATAGCAGTTGACTGTCAAAAAACTGATATTGCAGAAACAGGATATCCAAAGAGGGAACGATAACAAATGTTTTGCACCCTTATCACGTAAGAGAATCCACTAGGACAAGAAAGCATGCCACGAAAAGCCAATCCAGCTGTAGACCAAAAGCGGTCATGGCATCACCTTTGATTTGTTTCAGAGCATATTACCAGTCCATAAAGGCCCTATGTGGCCCCCTCCAGTTTCTTGAGCAATGTAGCCGATCAGTATTTTCATTGTAATCATTGCATACACTAAATAGGCTATATATCTCATGAGTTCCCTATTAGAATGTAGCCTATAGAGCTATAGGCTAAATGTGACTGGTTTTGCAGTCCCTTGAATGCATCTAATGGAGTGGGGAAAAAAAAGATACAATATCCATTATATTAAGTTCATTTTGTTCATTTCTGTCTAGTGCCCCTTTAATCACAAATTTCTCACTTGTTAAAGTTTAAACCACCATTCCTCACTTGATATTCTTACTTTCCGAGCCAAAAACAAAAAGAACCTCATCTTCGCAATCTCAATCATGCTAGCCATTCTTGCATTCTCATTTTAGGGGTTTCCATTACTTGATTTGTCCTTTCTTCACGCTTCCAAGTACAAATGAGAAATTTGGTAATCCAAATATCACTTTATAAAGGTGTTGTTTTCTTGTCAGGTGACCAAAAAAACCACAATGAAGTACAAAAAGTTCGTAATTCCGTATACCCCGCGTTGTACAACATGTGGCGCCTCTAACAATAATATACAGGATCTGCCTCTGAAGACCACTCACATGCGTATACACAATACAGAAATGATCTATCCACAATACACCAGCCACAGACAAATTTTACCATGTTGCAAATAATCAAATACACAAGCACTTGGGCATAAAACGTAGGATGAAAATCAAAACACAATCCTATTAGATGTAACTAACCAATCGGTGTACAACAAACACTCCGGAAAGCTGAAATCAGATCAATGCTCATCAGGGATTTAAGCAATAACCATGCGTAGATTCATCTTCGTTGGTCCTTTTTTTTTGCCATTTCATTCATCACTATGAAAAGACTATTTTTTTTCCCCCTCACTTAACTCAGTCCGGTAATCAAAATTTCAGGCTTCCTTCCTATATCAACACGTGCATATACCTGCTATAAAAGTACATTCCAACAATGCACCAGCCCCAAATAATCTAAAATACGAAAGGTCAAGGCTTGGGACTAAGGGTCTCCTCCCTCCTAAGGTCTCAGGTTCGAATCATCTCAGTTGGTATCATCCCCTTAAGGGCTGGTCCATACGGAACTTTGCTCCGACTTTAATTTGGGTCCCCGTGGGTGGGGAATAGGATTGTGCCCCAGGCGCTAGCCCAGACACTTGAGTAATCAAAAATAATAAAAATAAAATACGTATATCCTAGTCCTCTTAGATCGTGGAAACAATAGTTGGGCATTGGAATACAGGCCAGGAAAAGCTGAAATCAGATCATTGCTGATTACAGTAAGAATAATCAATGCAATTAACAGTGACCCATAAACCACATTGGCCATAAGAATATTATTACTACTAGTTAATGTGGATAAAAAATTAGTGAATTCAGAATTACCTCTGCATTGGAAGGCCAAGACACCTTGCCCATCTTTCAAAAAGGTTTCAGTATAGCCTCCAATTGCCAGCTTCAACAGGGTTTTTGGCTCTCATCTTTGAATGTTTCCGGGTATATACGGATATATACAAGAGGGTAGAGAGAGAGAGAGAGAGAGAGGAGTGAGATCGAAGGAATGGAGTGGCGGGTAGTACAGCGCTACATTACAAGATTGAACGTCATGTCACGTGTCGTATCTACACCAACCATTTGTAGTGGACCAACTAAAGTAATTATTGAAAGCTATGTACTTATTTAAAAAATTCGCATAAGTTAGTTTTACGTTAATGCTTTGTTCTCTTTGGAACTTAAAAAGAATTTTTCAAAAAATTCCCCCTAGATTCCCCCTACTTTCAACATTTCTCTCTCTATCTCTCTCCACTTATTACCCCTACTATTTTTCAAAAAACTTTTCAAATTCCAATCCAAACAAAGCATAAATTTTTTAAAATTGTTGATTTGTCAAAACGAGATGTAAATTATTGATTTGTTTCGACAAGATGAATCAAAAAAGTAAAAAAATTACTTTAATCTTAATATTTTGAGAAATAACCACTTTAAAAAAAATGGTTAAAAAATGGTTATTTCTCAAAATATTTAGGTAAAATTAAAAAAGAAGGTTTACGTTTCTGATTCTTCTTGTCGAGACGAAATAATCCATAAAAATTTGACGCAAAATTAATGAATACAAAGTTTTTTGAATGATGACAAAATCTCCAAAAAAAAATGTTAAAAGTTCAACAAAACAGGGTCCAAATCCCAATAATTTTTTGAGATTTTCGCAAGAATAATTTATGGTATCCATATCACAATAATTAATATATATATATATATATATATATATATATATAAGCGGTTGTTTGGTAACTTAAATATTCATCCTGTTCCCCATAAATACTTAATTCTCCATCTTATATAATTTGAATACTTATGTTCTCATCCTGAATTTTAATTAATCCCCAAAACATCCTTCTTTAATATTTGACCACCAATTTTTTGTTTTTGTTTTAATCGAATTTTCCCATGATAAGCATTCCATGGTCCTAATCCCGATAATATCTCGTCCACCACTTCACATTTAACCTGCCTTTATTTTTTTATTATATAAAAAAGGAAAACGAAACGGCAAAACCCTTTCGTCTACCAATAGTGCATACCGGTGAAGAAAAAGGAGGAGACAACACCGGAACTGCCGGTTGCGATTTCGAAGTTGAGCGGCAACGGAAATCCCCAAGTTTTCATCATGAAGCTTTTGATGGTATGTGGTGGTATCAAACCAGACCCACCATTCCTTAGTAGTATTTTTAAATCGAAAAAAACTCACCGTTAAAGTAGTAGGATGATTTTCTCCAAACAATACTCACCTTTCAATTTACAGCCTGTGGTGGTATCAAACAAGACCCACCATTTCTTCTTTGGTTTCTCCGTTTATTGAGATTTGGGGGTTTTGACTTTTGATCATAGATTTGTGGGTTTTGATCAAACGAACCTACATTGTGGGTTTAGAAATTCTATAAAAAGATACTTAAGATTTCTAACCTACAATTACAATTTTTTCTGTTTTATGGTGTTTCCACAATTTTTGTCATGATTTCGGTTTTTGGGTTTCGATTTCTTCAAATTTTGTCCTGATTTGGGGTTGTTGTAATTTCGTCTAGACGATTTTACAACTCATTCATGAATTTTTATGTTTTATGTAGTTCCACGAATTTTGTCATGATTTTGATATGTGTTTTTCGATTTCTCCAAATTTTTGTCATGACTGTAATTTCGTGGGAACGATTTTGAGAAGTGTAAATCGGAAACATGACAAAACATGATCAATTCACAAGCATGACATAATTAAATCGGAGAACATAGCAAATTTTTAGAAGTTTTGATCGAGGTAGATAAACAAAATATGATCAATTCAAATTTTTTTGATTATACGATATGTATTTATGATTTTTTTTTGTTTCATGGTGATTCTGCAAATTTTGCTACGAGTTTAGTATGTATGTTTTGATTTCTTCATATTTTGTCATGATTTTGGTTTAATATAATTTCGTCGTTACGATTTTACAATGCATATATTCATGACAATTTCATGATCGGTAGTTGCTTTTTCTATCGACCTTGTACCATGTCTTGCAGAGTAATGAGGCTGAATTTCGATGTGGGTTTTTGGTGACGTAGCTAAATATGTGGTCGAAGATTTATTATGGAATGTGAGACATCTTGGATCGGCTTCTTCACGATTAATCTGTGTAGACTTCTAAATTCGTTGTCTATTGAATGGTTGATTGCTTCATAGACTTGGTTGCCTTTGTGGGTTTGTAGGGCTCTTTTGACTAGTGCTCTAGGAATCTTGATGAATGAGAGCCAATTTTATGCTGGTTTTTTAGGTATTTGTTCAATTGTTTGAACAAAGATTTTTGGAATTTGGAGGAAGTGAGAAGAGGTAAATTGGCAGAGGATTATTAGGTAGAGATTATCATCGTGTAACTAACTTTTGATTTTTCAAAGGAGATCAAAAGGAGTAGGGGTAGGAGATAAGACGATAATTACGTAATTTGAATTATGATTTAGATGACCTATTTTTGTGTGGATGAAATTTAAGGGCATAATGAGACAACATGGCAATTTGAGGATAAAAATATAAGTATTTAAAATCACTAGGATGGACACCTAAATAAGCCCTCCAAATAAGATGCCTATTTAATTTCTCCTTGTTTTTAATCATTTACTATCAATTATTTCAAGACTAATTATTTGTCCCGCCAGGGATAATCAAGAAACCATAAAAATATAGACGGAAGTTGGAAAAACAGTTCAGATAAAAGGGCACTAAGGACACTCGGCTCGATTTTTTCTCTCTTTATACTTTACTACTACCATTTAGATTCAGCTAGTTAACTCGAGTTGATTAATTCAAAAGTTTAACTACTTTCGTGATAAAGCTGAAAGTGTTATTAAAGGAATAGAACAAATTGAAGATGGAATATAGTTTCCGGTGATAATCCGTAGATATCATATATAACTTTTATAAGTGGGTATGCTTTTTCCGTTGATTAAAAAAAGAAAAAGAAGTTGGAATACAGTAAAGTTTATCAAAGTTGTGTCCCGTTTTACTTAACTTTAAATAAAAGTTAGTACTAACATTTTGTTCTTATTTAAATTTTTTTTGTGCTTATTCATTTTGAGCCAATTTTTTTTTTACTTTCCGCGAGATGAATCGGCAAAAGTAAAAAAAAATTACTTTTACCAAAATATTTTGAATAAAAACCCCTTTTAAGCTCAAAAAGTCAACTTTTTCGACTTTTTGAGCTTAAAAGGGGGTCCTTATTCAAAATATTTTAGTAAAAGTAAATTTTTTTTACTTTTCCGATTCGTCTCGACGAGATGAATCAAAAAGTCAAAAAAAATTGACGCAAAACTAAAAATTTAGAAAAAAATTCAATCACGGACAAAAAAAAAAGCTCAAAAAGCCTAGAGAAACTTTAGTTCCTGTTTGAAACTTAAGGGAAAGAAGGGACAAGGAGAGAGAATAATTAAAGAGAAAATGAGAGAAAAAATTTGAAGAAATCGAGAAGAAAAAAAATAGTTGAATTGAAATTTGAAATTTTCTCTACTCTTTTTTAAGAACCAAACAAGGGAGGGAAAATTTTTAACATTTCCTCTTCGTTTCCACTTCTTTCTCAAGTTTCCAAACAGAGCCTTAATAAATTCTGGAGGACGTTAACACTTCACCAACCATCAAAGTTGTTGTTCTTACGTATGTGACATCCGTGCAATCTGGCCCGCTCCGTCCTCATTTCGGGCTAATTCCAATGATCTAATTTGTTCACGTGGTAGAGCCCGTTGAGCAGGTTAGTCATGTTAAAAATCAAGTCAATCGAATACAAAATAATACTCAGTAGTATCCGATTGGAGCACATTTAGATTGGAAAATTGTGTTCTTTAAGTTGTTATCTAGTGTGCCTAACTTATTTTGTTAATTTCCAATAAATGTACTTCAATTAGATATTACTCGCCGGGTATCCGATTGACTTGATTGTTTTACATGACTATGTACCATACTTTATGATGACAATGTGAAGGAATCCGATCGTTGAAGATGTTGGGCTGTGTGAAGAACAGATTTTTTGAGCTTGACAAAAATCCCGCTCGGGCAGGATTAATTGAGGGCCGGGACGGTTGTTTCAGTGGGAGCTACGGGTTCAGAAGAAGAAAAATCTAAGATCGATAAGTTCGATGGTTCGGACGACTTTGCTTTCTGGAAGTTGCAGATAGAGGACTATCTATATCAAAAAGATTTTTATCGACCGTTGCTGGATAAAGAAAAAGAGATGAAAGCATATAACGAAGGTTGGGATATTGATTTCAAAAATTACAACAAAAAGCTAAACAAAAAATTACAAAAGTTAAAAATACTGAAAAAAAAGAAAGACACGAGACCAAAAATATTTCAGGTGAAACTTAATCAGTTCATTTGTCTTCCTCTTTTTTTATCTAGTGAAAACGGTGAAATTAATGTCAATTAATTACTTTTAATGTACTTTCTTTGTTCCCAATTACGTCTATTTATTTTTTGTATGTCCCTAATCCAAATACCAATATTATGGGCAATCACTAAATTTCCAATTATACCTTCATACAAGAAATTAATGTTTTACCTCATTAATTATGAGCATGTATTGATAAAACACATCCCAAGTCATTCAACAGATAATGAGGAAATTTAAAAGATAGTTAATTTTTTCTTGGGAAATGATTTTCATACCCCTTTTTCTATGAATGCACTATTGTCATTGTTTTTTAGTGCAACTTTTATGCGTAATTTTTTTTTAAAGACAAAAATAGAGTGCATATTTATAAAATAAATAAAAAAAGAGTGTGAAAATCATTCCCCTTCTTTATTTTATAGTTAATGAGCAAAAAGAACACAATAAATTTTTCCGGGTTGATACCATGTATCATTAAAGCACTAGTGGATGCCCGTATCAAGAATCAAGAATGTGACATAGTCTCAACTTAAATAAATTATTTATTTTATCCGACTTCTATATGCGATAAACGTAATCTCCACAAAGCGTCAATTATCATTTTGAGATATTTTCCTATTTGATTATGAAAGACAACATTTACATAGAGATACATTGTCTAAAATAGTGAGGATCGAGAGAGATAAATTTAACAAGAAGGAATCTAACGGCTATAGAGGTTGTTTTAGTTTATATGTCTAGATATTTTTAACATAAACCGTTCTGTTTTATAATATAGATGGTAGCACCAATATTTCGAGATTTTATTCTTCAATTTGTTAAAACATTCATAGAATATATAAAGTTAATTTTTTTAAGTATCATCTTATGAAATTGGTCTCCCTCGAGTGCAAATCATTAATTGCTTCGCGTGCCCTTAATTGGCCCAAATAGCATATGTTGTGATCAAGTTAGTCCCACCTTGGATTCGACAATCATATCCGAATTATCCACTTTTTGGACTTGTTGAGTAATTTTGGCTATTAAGATGATTGAAACACGTTTGTCTCATGATTTACTCACGATCTTAAAAGCCGAATAAGTCATAGGGTCCCAAGACCAAAAGGCCATTTGATTGGCTATCTCTTTGAACAGGCAGGCCTTGCATGAGAAATTCTACCCAAGAATAGGAGTGTTTGTTAATGTTAAACTTCTCTCAGCCATAAGTTTTGAATTTTAACCTTAAGTGTCAAAATAAGAAATATTATAAAGAAAAACTAAATATTGGATGCAATATTGGTAATTTGCCAAATATAAAAAGGGCTGCTACTTGCGCAATTTAAAAAGAAAATTTTTTGTTCTTTAAAAAAGTGATTTGTGATAATTTAACCAATCTAGAATCATACATCTAATCTAAGTAGGAATTTGATCTCCATCCTTCCCCATAAAAGTTTTAGATTCCTAGCTCAAATCACATAGAAAAAAACTGAACACTATAATAAAATTCTTATTAGGAACAACAAGTGTTGAATATTGGAAATTTGCCAAATATAAAAAGGGCTACTTGCACAATTTAAAAAGAAAAATTGTTCTTTAGTAAGTGATTTGCGATAATTTAACAAATCTAGAATCATATATCTAATCTAAGTAGGAATTTGATCTCCATCCTTCCCCATAAAAGTTTTAGATTCCAAGCTCAAATCATAGAAAAAAATTCAGTACACTATAATAAAATTCTAATTGGGAACAACAAATGGTGAAGAGTGGTTTTTATATAAATTTTAACAATCGAAAAAAAATAGCGCATCTATACTTTTGTCTATCTTTTAGGATATATTAAACACGTGTCGCCAACATGAATTTTTTGTAATTTCCTTCAAAAATCCATGTCATTGCCCCCTTGAAATTTTTTTGGTGTAGATAAAGTATAGAGTAATAGAAAAATAATATAGCTAGATTTGGGACCGTCGATTTTTTCAGGAAACAAAAAACATAAATTTTATAAATGGTATATGAAAATAAGAAAAAGAATTACTCCTACTATATGGTACTATGAAATTAAATTCTGACATTCTTCTTATGAGATTTAATTAGTGAATCTTGGATTGTGAAAATATTAGATTCAACAATGTGTAACAGGTTAATTTCATGAACTTAGAACAACGTACTTGGTCCTCACGATATTAAGTTTAATAAAAACATTTTTAATTATAACTTGGCACTTCAGGTTATTTACAATAAATATCATCTTTCAGTCAAAGAAAACTTATGTTGGGATATATATGGAAATTATTACTTTAAGTCTTTACTATTGAGTCGAATTGAAGTTTCTAAAGTCATTTGAAGTTTTGAACATAATTTTCTTTTCAATGTAGAAAGATCTTACATTATTCTATATCTGGGGAAACAGGACAGGAAAGTGGGTTATAAACCACAAATACTATGTTACCTATATCGAAGTTTGAACCCAAGATATCTCGATCACTTGGAAGGGTTAAGAAAGTATTATCATCTGAACTACAGCCGATTGATAATTTTAAACATAAATACTTAGAGCATAAGAAAAGCACGTTAATCCCAAATTCTTAACCTTCATGAAGTGATTTATTTGTGGGAATTCAAATGTTTTGTTTCTTTAATCTTTAATATCATTGTGAATAGTAATAGTTGAAATATGTAAATTTATATATTTTTTTTATGAAAAACTCGTGCAAATCACTTAATTGTGTTTTGAGTCCCATGAATGTGTGGGTCTCATCCCATGTCAGAATAGCATTATAATAGGACTTTGGGCCCACATTATATGAGAGAGCATTACAAATAATTTACATGAAAAAATAATGTCATAATCATACATAAACACACAAACATTTACACGCACTTACTCACAATAAGAGTGGGCCTCACATCCACCCTTATTATTGTGGATGTGTGTATAAGTGTTTTTTTTGGTCAAACAGAATAGAATATGTGTAAGTGTTTTTGTATAATTCTAATTTATTGATTTTTTCGTGCTCGTGCCAGAGGACAACTGAACAAGTATATTTCATTTCAACACAAAAATCAGGGTATCCAAACACAGCCTTTTCCTTAATGGAAACGTACTGTACTTCCAGTCGCCCCAGACTCTCTCTCTCCAACCCACATAGGAAGTCTATTTTAACTTCCGCTGAAACTCTCTCTCTCCCTCTCTCTCTCTCTCTCTCACATCTCTCATCTCTCATCATCCATCTCCAATGGCCTCCGCCACAAAAAACGTCAACAAAATCAGCCAAATCGTGAGACTAAAACAGGTAATGCAACGATGGAAGCACGCGAGCCTCGACCGCCTCTCCTCCCTCTCCCCCTCCTCCTCCTCCTCCCGCTCGGACCGCTTCGACTCCGACTCCGACTCTACCGGACCCGGCCGCCGTGGCCGGGTCACCCCTCCCGGCCGCCTCGCCATCTACGCGGGCCCCGAACGGCGCCGCTTCGTGATCCCCACCCGGTACCTCAACCTCCCCGTCTTTCTCTCCCTCCTCGACCGGGCCGAGGAGGAGTTCAGATTCCAGACCAACGGCGGCCTTGTCCTGCCATGCGAGGCCGAGTTCTTCGCGGGAGTGGTGGAGCTTCTGGAGAGAGACGAGCAGAGGTACGGTGTTTTCGGGCTCGACGATTTCGTGGAGATGTTTTCCAACGTGGGTTTTGGTTCTTGCAAGGAAAGAGAGAATAGTTGTGGATATGGGTTCAGGCCGTTGTTGCAGAAAACCAAGGGTTGAGAACTCTGAGACTGACATTAATTGTGCTTGGCTCTGGTATAGGGTTAGGGTTGAAAAATTATTCAATGCTCTTACGGATATCATCACGACGTCTCAGTTTTCTTCACCAACACACATTGACGTTTAAACGTTCAATCTGTGATGGTGGATATACATGAGACACATGACTCCTCGGGAATGCTAAATACATACTCGGTTTCTGGCTAGGCAATTTTTAGTTCACTCCGGTGTGAGTTTTTTTTTTTTTTTTTTGGGTTTCAACCATCCTTGAAAATTGAAATCTCCATGCCAAAAAGCTCTAGCTCTAACTAATTGTGAGTTGATGGGTTTCATTTCAATGAGATGTAGTTGATTTTTTTTTCGATGTTAATCGTTTGTTTTAGGAGATTTGGGGGACGCAATTAATGTATTTTTTTTTTTTTTGATCTGCCTATTAATGTACTCGTTCCAATGTTAATGGTGATAATGGTGATAATTTTTTTCCAAATTGATTAAATGAATTTTTTTTATTCAATATATGTTTTTTTTATGTGCGTCTTTTTGCTCAAATTAGTTAAGCTTCCGATTATCGTCGAAGTAGAAGAATGGATAAAGATGAAGAATTTGACAACGAATTGGCTTCTAGATCCTACTTTTAAGATCAACGCGGCTAACCACATAGATAATAGTGCACATATTTTATTGTGGAACCCATCACTAGTCTCATACAATCCGAATCGTTCATTAAATGTAAAACATTTTTTCATGGGTCTTCGCGAAAAATCCCTTCAATCCGATACCTATAGGTGCTCGATCTAATCATCTAATTTTTCATTCAGATTTTCGAATCATGAAAAGTTAGATGATTAGATCAAATATAAGTATCGGATTGAGCTAATTTTTTGCGAATGTCCTTGAAAAAATATTTTATATTTAATGAATTGTTTGGATCGTTTGTGTGGGACCCGTGATGGACCCCACAATAAAATCTGTGCCCAATCTGTGCAATATTTATCTTTGTAGACAGACTTACTATTTTAAAATTCTTTTGGGACATGTTTTTCGTGCGTATGTTCATGCATAATATTGCACAAAACGTTATTTGGTGGTTTGAGAACATCACTGTGGCGTCTCATTATCTCTATTCAACTGCATGTTATTGTGGGGCTTAGTATTAAGTATATGGACCTTACGTAAATATGCAGTGGATAAAAATTGCGGGGCACTACGTAGCGGGCCCCAAAACCATTGAATAATTACTCCAATTTATCTTTATTAAAAGTTGTTTTCCCATTCCATACATCATTAATGCTAGGAATAAAAAGAAACTTACCTTGAAAATATCTCGAAAAGAGCAACTAGTGATTGAGTTTCACTTTGATGTGTAGGACTCAATCATCAAAGTGAATCTCAATTACTGATTGTTTTTTTTGACACTTTCGTGATAAATTTTCTTTATACCTAGCACATGCATTGATACATAAACACAACCTTACTACAAAAATGTCAGTAGATTTATGTGGTTTCTATAGCTATCTTTTAATCTTATTAATTGGAAAAAGATAGTAAAAAACGGTATGGAGAGGATAATACTTCACAACTAAATTTTATATGGTAAACTAAGCGACTTTAGGAAATTTTAACAATATGTTTAAGTATTTACCTAAACTCTACAAGTCCTTTTTTTTTTTCTCGGCAAACTAAACTTTTATAAATTCGAAAGGGGTACATCGAGGGAGAAACAAGATAAGTATAGAAACTTGCTCGATCGAAAAGAAAATAAAACAAACATTCCACAGAAAGTTGGTTGTAAACACACCTAAACATAAATTACAATTTCACTTTTTGGATTCCATCAAGATATCCCTTAAAGTCCTCCACCGTATAAACCTTAATGTCAAATTTCGACTTCATCCACATTGTAAATCTGGTTTTGATAAGCTCCCCAACTTTTCCCACTCCCGTTGTAGCGTTGTAGAATACATAGTCATTCCTAACTAACCATAAGAACATAGTGTAGCAAAGAAAGTTGCTTCCCAAATGTATTTCTCCAGATTATCAAATCTATTATCAAACCACCAGGTAGAAAGACCCGTCAATGATGACGGGCCACTCACTTCAAATGACACCGCTCCAAAATAAATGACCAAAAACAACCCAAGAGAATTGACAATTTAGAAATAGGGCAATTAGACGAAAGGTTTTACAACTGTTCATACAGAAATTTTACATTTTTAGCCAAGCAAGATTAAGCGGACACATAAACATACTAATATTCAAGAAGAAAAAATTGTGGCAAATAGATAAGCACGAATCATTTTGGACATATTGTAGGCATGCAAATTTTTGGCCTATCGTAAATCACCACGTATTGCGGGACCTAGCAAATATGGCACAACAATGAGATACTGATTTGAGTGGTGGCTTCTCTTCACAGCTTCTCTAGATTGCCCCTCCCTTGTTGCACAGTGAACCTACACCAAGGCGTGAGGCGGCCAACCGCCTTTGCCCCTCAGATGAGCAAGTTAGAATACAGGAGAGAGAGATTACTTTTAGAGTGATAATGTTGCGTACCTTCTCTAGGGTTTATCCCTCCACTTATGTAGGCCACAACGTACTTGCTCCCCAAGCCAAGAGCAAGTGTGACGCACGGCACATGCCCGTGACGTCGCATGTAACCGCCTCTCTTCCAAGACATTCCGGGCTCCTCCGGAAGCAAGAGGAATCTCCACGTGGAGACAGCCTGGCCAAAACCGGCCCGACAGACCCGACTCTGACCCGAAGGTTCGGTCCATGGGTCAACAAACCGGGTCATAAACCGGCGAAGGCTCCGGCCCCTCGGCCGCTCTACCACCTCGCTGGGCCTCCAGCCCAAACGACACACACGGGGCCAACTGGGTGAGCATGTCGACTACACCTGCTTCCCTTTTGTGGGCTTGCACCACGGCCCGTCACGGTTAGGCCCACCACAACTGCCAAGCGTCGGTAGGTCAAAAGTCAAAATTACATGAATGGTCCAATCACATATGTGGTATTGCGTGTGAAAGTGATGTAGTTTTATTTATGATTATGAAATATGGCCAATCAAATTAAACCGCATGATAAGATTGAATAATTTAGGCACAATCAATAAATGAGCCGAACTTGAACCTAATAGTATTTGGCTCGGTTAGGCTCGTAAACCTGGAATTAAAATGTACAATTAATATATAATACTTTTGGGGCGTATTGATAAAAAAAAAACTATTTTTTTAGGGGTATATACCGTATACATGACTTATCAATTCTTTTTTCCCCCAACTAATATGATACTATATGACCAGTTTATAGAATCACATATGATAATCTTGGTCATGATCTTGGTGTTTTTTTTTTTTGGTCATATATGGGGTACTTGAAAAAATGTACTGACGAACTGAATTCGAGCCTAAATTGGGCTCAATTCGGCTAGTTTGAGTTTAACAAGCCCTACTGAGCCAAGCCCAGATTTTTTGAAAAAAATTACTAACGAACTGAATTTAAACCAAAAAAGTTCGGCTCAGTTTGAGTTTAACAAGCCCTGGTTATAAGCTGAGTGCGAGCTCACTTGTCCTGGCTCGAATCAAGCCTAACTTATACTTAAACGAATTGATCCCAAATCTAACAGGGTTCGGCCCAATTCAACTCGTTTACATCCCTAATTGCATGTTGATGTTGCATGGTTGGGTCTCCATTGAGGAGTCTCACAGCTACGAGCGAGTCCAAGTCAATCGTGACATGGTGAATTCCTTATTCCAAAATTATGGGGAGATCAACCTCTATAAATATGCCACAACTCCGACTGAAGGCTGGATGTACTTGATAGTCTGCCCTAGTATCCCATAATCTATGCACCCGTACAGTCCCGAAATAGTCCTCGAAAGCCTGTTTTTTCGTTGAATTAATTCATAACAGCATCCATTCGTGTTGAGTTTTAGTACTATTATTGATGGAGAATGGATCATAAGAATGAAGAAAGTGGCAAATAAGGCTTCTTTTTTTATCCTCAAATAAGGCTTCTAGATCCAACTTTTTAAGACAGCTTTTTTCGGGATATCTTTTTTTTAAGTAGCTATAGATTGATGCATATATATATGGTTGGAACTTTGGATTATAGTTCATCATTATGCATGTTATGAGAAAAATTTTAATGCAACAATTATTTGTAACGTCTATCTCGTATGATTTGGGACCTACACATACATGGAGCCCACATCATGTGAAAGGGCATTATAAATAACTATTGCATTAAAAAAAAAAAATCCCATTGTTGGGGTTTATCCATATTCTAACTTCAGTAAAAAATTTCCTAAACTTCATGCATAAGAGGCTCCGGCATGTCTCAGAAATAACCTTTAATTTCAGATTGAATTTACCTCACCAAGCCCTGCGAGTTATTGATTTCAAATTCTCAAATACTAAGGGGGCGTTTGGTAACATTTTTATTTTCAGTTTTTTGTTTTCAATTTTTGGTTTTTGGTTTTACCTTTTTGAAAACTAATGAAGGAAACTTGTTTGGTAACAAGTTTCTACTACTTTTTTTTGTTTTTCATAAAGTTTTTAAGAGTTCTTGTAAACTATGGAAGCTACAAAAAAGTGTTTTCCCTAGTTTTTTTTTTTTTTTTTTGAGAAACACAAATTTTACCAAACATGTTTCTTGTTTTTGCTTTTATGAAAACATAAACATATTTCTACTTCTAGTTTCTTAAAAAAAAAATTGAAAAAATTATCAAACGCATCCTAAGAAACACATCAACCTTCACACTTGATTTTACTTCGTAATTATATATGTATACGGTTTGCCACTCACTAGTTGATGCTCCTAAACGAGAACCATTTACCCTTATAACGTACGCCTTCCATCTCCTTATGGTTGACTTGATCCAAAGATCAAGATAAGCTCTACTGAACAATCTTAAGAAATTAACATCTAGGATATTTTTTCTACTCCCTCTGCCCTTAATTAAATGTCTGGCCCGCAAACGTAAGCCTTAAAATAGATCCATTTTTTTTGTTCCAAAAAATTTGAAAAAAATACCTTCACCTCGAAAGGTATTTTTCCAAATTTTTTGAACCAAAAAAATGCATGTTTTTAAAAGCCTAAATTTTTGGTCTGGACATTTATTTAGGGACAGAAGAGTACCATATTATAGAATTGTCTTGCTTGTTCTAGGAGTATATGGGTTTGTACCATATTTTAGAATTATCTTTCCTTTTTCTTTGGGATAAGTTTGAAGTGTTTTCGCCTTTTCGGGTATAAATCAATTTGACTGGGGAGAACATTAGAAGTGTTATGGCTCTCAACCAAAATTAATGATCCAGTCCTTCAAAAAATCAATTTGACCTCTGCCTTTCCTCTACAATAACATAAACAGAGACATAAAGCTTCTATCTCTCTTAAACAACCGATAATCCATAGACATGTGATGGGGCCACGGTAATCGCCGAATCGATTGCAGTCGGACACCAGATTACCTATGGAGAACATCCAGTCATTCTTGCACCCAGGAGTTGCTAGACAATTGCTACCGACAGGAAAAAGAGAACTATACAAATTCTCTTATTCAACATTTCCGCTATGTTAAGTGTTTCGGGCTGTGTAGGGAGGGCTCCTGCCTCCAAGTCCTTCCCATTCATGGGATAAAAGGCAACGCTAAGAACAAAGTTTGAGTTAGTCTCCTATTCTCTTTCTTTCTTTTTTATCTATTTTTATTCACATAAACATATTAAAATTTCTTTTATATATTCTCCTTCCAATAGAAAATGCAATAGAAAATGCAAATTGTGTATTGGCACACGCTTTGTAGATCCAAGGGACAACGACACAAGAAGACGGGACAACGACACAAGAAGACTTGTTGCTGAGGGTTTACTTATAACTGATCGAAGACTTTTGGACAATTAGAGGGGTAACTTAATATGATTGGAACACATTTGTCTTCTAATTACTCACACAACCTGATATCTGAAGCCATTTGATCGGGTATTTCTGTCAACATGTAGGCCTTGCGCAAGAAATTCTACCTAAGAATATGAGTGTTTGTTAATGTTAAACTTCTCTCAGCCGTAATTTTGGATTTTAATGCTCTCAACTAGTTTTGTTCTCTCTGAAGTTTCTAGTGCAAGCTGCAATTGGAATGTGATCCTACTAAACTGGCGTTGATCACTGGTTATGGAACATGGTTATGGAACATGCTAGTGTTTTATCTGCAGGGGAGATACTTTCTCGTTTTACATGTGTAATATCTGCTTCGTTCAATTCCTTGTTAGATTTACTTCACTTTTTTTTTCTCTTTTTTGTTTTTTGGCCATCTCTATACTTCAAGTTCTTCTTTGTATCTAGAGATTGTGCTACCTCGATGTACCATTTGTCGAGTTCAATAAAATTTTGTTGCGCACCTATCCAAAAAAAAAAAAAAAGACTTGGATTTGAGCCTTCAATGTCAAAGTATGTAAAGAGAAACTAAATGTTGGATGCTACATTGGTAATTTGCCAAATATAAAAAAGGCTACTTGCACAATTTAAATGGAAAATTTGTTTTCAGTAAAGCGATTTGCGATAATTTAACCAATCTAGAATCATATATTGAATTTGATCTCCATCCTTCCCCATAAAAGTTTTAGATTCCAAGCTCAAATCATAGAAAATAGTAGAAAACTCTAATAAAATTGAAAATAATTTTCACACTCTTATATGTTTCTTTTTGTATTTTGACAAACAAAATCATCCAATTAAGGTAGAAATATTATAAACTAACATTCTTTTATCTTGTGAATGCACTCCATTCTTATAGTTACACTGGAAAACTTATGTAAAAGTTCTTAATGAGAAACATCATGCAAGTTGTGAGGACTAAGGGTAGAGTGGTTTCTTTATAAATTTAAACAATCGAAAGAAAAAAGTGCATCTATACTTTTGTCTATCTTTTAGGATATATGTATTAAACACGTGTCGTCAACATGAATCTTTTGTAATTTACTTCAAAAATCAACTAAAAATCCACGTCGTTGCCCCCTTGAATTTTTTTTTTTGGTGTAGATAAAGTATAGAGTAATGGAAAAATATTATAAAATACTCTGTAGCTAGAAGAATATTTAGAATATATACGCGGGGATATACAGATTTAATCTCTACAGACAACACAAAAAACAAGACGACAACACCACAACGCATGTCCAAATATTGACGTACCTGTATCGAAACATCACACAGCTATGGCCATAAAACAAATTGCTTTCACAGTTTCACGTTCGAAATCGAAATCACATTTGAAGGGACGGAAAAATGTCTCCTTTACGATTCTACTCCAAAACCCTCATTTTATAAAATGCATTGACTTATATGAACCAGGACTGGCCCTGAATATTTTGGGCCTTGGGCAAATCCACAAAACAGGGCCCTTGACAATTTCAAGAAAAATAAATAAATTATCAAATTTTTGAAAAGCAAAATTATAAAAAAGAATTACATATCGTTACCTGAGAAGACAAAAGTACAGAGGTCCAAATATTACACATTATCACAAGACACAATTCTTCATTTGCATTTATAAAAAGCAAACGTGCCAATCAGACGTGTATAATTCACCTCTTCCACGGTTCCACCAAGTTATTTTCAATATATAACACAGACATCCCATTTTTAACCTTTCTTGTGACATGGTTGCTCGCTCGAAGATAATATTTGATCATTTTCAATTTAGAAAAGCTCTTCTTCTTCTTTTCTCTTGCAACAATTGTAACTGATATAGTTACCAAAAAAAAAAAAAAACAATTGTAACCGATATAGTCAAAAGAGTTCTATAAGCATTTCATGGATTTAGATATGTATTTTTCAAATATCTCAAATGATTGAGGACTTCAATTAGTTTCTTTACTTCTTTTGAAAATGTTCCTTTCAAGATTTTCAACTGCACAAATAGATCTCTCTTATATATAGCAAAATATCAAAAACCCCACTGGCAATGAGACAGTACGTGTACGCGGGATCAACAAGCTTTGACAACCAGTCGCTGCCAAGGCGTTAGCTGAAGACTTGGGATCGATTTGAGCTTCGACAACGATGGCGTCACTTTGTTCCCTCACCATTGTCAATTTACAATAATTTTTGTGACCAAAAACGAAAATCTACAATAATTTTTTTTTATTGTGGGGTTAATTATTTCTTTAATCCTTGAAATGTACCAAATTTTTTTAGTCATTCCCTCAACTATCAATAGGACTCACGTACTCCCTCAACTATTCTTGACTTTAATCTAGTCCAATTACCAATACAGTTAACAATCGTTAACTATTTTTGTACAAAAAATGCAACAAAAAAAATGATTTTATATATACCTACTTTCATAATGGTTTCCAATCGACTTGTAACAGTTCATTTTGCAGCGTTGGAATAGAAGATCATTCATGTATGTAATTATACCAACCAAAAATATTTACGTCTCTAAAACAATTATACTTTAAAAGATAAGTTTTTTGTTTATAGGTGTCTATTGATAGCCGATAAACAAATTTTGAGTGAATGATCTTCACCAAAAAACCAACTCTCATCGTTTTTGGCGAGAAAACGTGAGAAACAAAATAAGCCTTGAATTGAGACATCTTCCTCGTCATATCTCACCAATTATCCAAACACGTGGTGATAATCCCTTTTCAATTCTTTCTTTTCTCACCAAAATACCTTAATCCAAAGGGGCTGCTAGTGCTCGAGATGGTGTTTCACTTTATTTTTTAATAACACATGAGGGCTACGAGAGTATTCATACCATATAATGAAACCGGGGAGAAAGACATAGAGGGTGAGAGAGAGTCCACTTTTCCGGGGGCTTATTTGGGGGATTTCTAAAATTTCAGAGCGCCAAAGGGATTGCTACTTGCTAGTGTTTCCCTTATTTTTTTAGGGCGCCGCTATTCGTAGCCTTTTATTTTCTCCCGTAGCCAACTACATTTCGGTAAATGGTTGTTGAAAATCATAAATAACATTTCGGTAAATTGCTGTTGAAAACAAGATTATATTTCGGTAACTATAAGTCGAAAATATGTTCAACTTTCGGTAAACAACTACTGAACATGCATTTTCGGTAAACATCTGTTGAAAAAAATATTATATTTCGGTAATTGGATGCTGAAAAAATATATCTCAATTTCGGTAACTAACTGTCAAGTATAATTGAAAATTTTTAACGGGCTATGGGAGTAAATAGAGGGCTGCGAATAGCAGCAGCACCCCTTTTTTTTTTTAATATAAAAAACGATTTGAGTGATACGAGGGTATCCTTCCCGAGAAATCCGAAGGGAACCGACGGAGTACTAACGGAACGCGGGGCCCACTCCAAGTCCCACATCAATAATTTCAAAAAGAAAAACTAAGTGGGCCCCATGAGAACTTGGAAATCTGAATGAAAAAATGAAAGATTGAATTGATTACCTACACATATTGAATTAAGCTGATTCTCTCGGGACCCACTCATTTCTAAAAAAAATTATCAAATGACTCGGATCATCCGTGCAAGACCCAGATTGGACCCGTGTTTCCCGTCCGTATAGTGGGGTTCATTACTGCCATATGAGAGGGAATAATAAATGGCATCTGTGGCTTCCTAACCGAATTTAATATAGGGAAGAATTTAGGTAATACAGTAGTAGTTTCTAAATCAGGGGACGTCCGTAAATTTTCTCAAACTACAAGGAGTGCACATACATATTTCATAAATACAAGGGCTGGTCAGTGCAATTTACCGTCTCCTTTTTCTCCTCCCTGTTGGCACAAGAACAGTTCTCCGCACCTTCTGGAGGAATCCAGAGCAATCTCTCTCCTTCCACCAAATTCCACAACTTTTCTAGACACATAAAGCCAGATTATCAGTTTCTGTTACCTATACAAAACAACTATAGAGAGAGAGAGGGGGGAGAGAGAGAGAGAGAGAGGAATTGATCAAGAAGAGTGAGGGTTATTGGTGGTCACAGTTGGGATTTGGGGAGTTTTAATTAGGGCTCAAGGGAGATTATTGGGCTATGGCAGGGTATGCGTCGATGAAGATGAAGAGGAAGGACCTCGAAGAAGTCAACGACGACTTCTCCGACTTTTCCCTCTCCTCTCCCGCCAGAAAAATACGCAGACTGGTACACACTCTCTCTCTCTCTCTCATGCGGTATGTACATAGTACTATATCTTTGTGTGTTTTCTGACTATAGGAATCCGTGGACTTGTAGCTAATAAGTATATATTCTCTGCTCTCTCCTCCCGCCCTATTCTCTGCGTAGTGTCGTGACTTCAGCTATTTGATTAGGAAATTTGCTGTTGAAACGTGTGAAAATTGTGTTGAGAAAACTAACGAACGCATTATGCGTGAAGAACAATAAAGAATGGAAACAAAGAACGCAAGACACATATTTCTCTGTGGTTCCCTACTGTGTAATTGAGTACATCATTTCGCTATGTACTTCCCTCCATCTCCATTTTTGATAGTGCCCTTCAAAAAGACGTGCTTACTTTTTGAGATTCTTTTGCACCAAATTATAGATCTTGATTAGTTCTTTAATTTGGTGCGATAAAATTCAAGACGCAATGAAGGGATTTTCTTAATTTTTTATTTGAAAAATGCACGTTTTTTTCGTAGGGGACTATTGGGACGGTGGGAATATTGAATGAAGATAGTACAAAATCCGGAGTAGTCAGTGCAGTGTAAATTGGACTGAATCAGGTTTTAATAAATCCAACAGATTGTGACAGAGAGATATTTGCCAAACAAATGATGCCTCTTATTTTTAGTATTTTTCTGTAGTAGTCTGGTCAAATGGCTTGAATTCGCTTGCACTAGATAGAAGCAATTTTACTTACTAAGACAATGACTTGAATATATGTCAGGATGCTGATTTGCCGCCAATAATGGAAGAGGAAGAGCCAGAGGTTCTGTTTGGTTTCAATCCACGACCAATGGGTGACAAGCGTATTCCGAGCTACATGGAGCAAACAGGAGGTTTGGGTTCTTGTCCAATAATAGGGGAATCGTCTACTGTACCTGGAAATGAAGAGAGGGCACTTGTGCTCTTCAGGCCTATGAGCACACCTTTGTTGCTTTCTCCTTCAAACTTTTCTGTCTCAGTCAATTCTGACATCATTTCAGGCATCAAAAGTAAGCACTTCTTTCCGGTTAATGGGTACAGTGCATTGATTTTGTTACTGCTTGTGGATTGAATTTATAACATTCATGACTAGGGTAAGCATCTTTACATGTTGCATTGTGGAACCAAGAAAAGTAGATTACGGCTACACTTAGCAATGCGTTTTTATGGCTGGCCTTCTGTATTAGCTGTTGTTGCTTAAAGTCAAGATATTGTGCCGTTTTTGAATGACCAAACAACTGGTGATTTCCACAAGTGGTATGTGACATCCCTAGGCCCTCTTTGTTGTTGGTATTAAAGCACTAGAATGGACTATTGATGTATAAATCTTAGGGGACTGAATGCCCAACACTTGATTGGAACTCTTAAGGTTAGGATGCAATATCGATAGGATATTATATTCGACAAAACATGGGAGAGCATGGGTTATTCAATACTTAAATCTCCTCACTGTTAATCAGATAGGTTCATTGTCCTGGGTAGATGATACCTATGATCCCTATAAGTGCAGTGAAACAAATAGGCCCCCAAGGTATTGTATATCAAGCATGGGATTTGTTGTCCACTGGATATATAATCCCCCCACCAATTATTGCATTTGAATGCTGGAGATGATCTCCCATGTGATTTGTAACCTAATCCCGTGTCAAAGCTGACCCATCAAATGGTAGAATTTCCCCACATGTAGAAGCACCTAATATATGTGCAATGAGATGTTTTCTCCTTGTGTTTTTTACGCCTAGGAAACATGGATCTGAATGTCAACTTTAGGTTTGACAAGTTTCCGTCTTCTTCTCTTACATGAATTGTTTGCAAGCTTCATGTTCACTTGGAAGGAGAAATGTAGGACTCTATGGCATGTTTTGCAGAGACGGAAGGGAAAAGAGATTTCTGGATTCACTTATTTGGTTGTTAAGATAAGATAATAGAGAGATGGAGGAGAATTTGTTGCATTTATTGTATGTTGAGAGTGTTTTTGCAAATCTAAACTTTAAGTTAATTCCAATATAAATTTGGTTTCCCTCTTCAGTTCTTTACTACCCCCTACTAAGTCAACCAATGGGGGGGAATTAGTTCCCCTCTTAAGGAAAATTAACTGTCGGTTTTTCACTCTTTGCTGTCTTCATTTTACGCTTGCAAGGTTCTTGGATTTGTCATTGGCCAACTTTGTATTTTAATTGGCTTGAAGTCTGTACCTGGTTTGAGTTGTAGTGAAAAGGTCGCAAAAAGATCGATGGCATTTTGGGGATAGAGTGTTTAGTGAATCGAATGTGCAAGGTTTTCTACTGTGCATCCTGATGTTTTCATGGAAATTAATCAATTAACTCATGTCTATTGTTGTTTTCTTAAAATTGGATCTTTGATTTGTTGTGTGTTCCAATGTTTGCGTGGATATTCCTAAATTCTCGGCTGTTAATATTCTTGAAACTGGATCTTGATTTGGAATTATGACTTCTGTGGCTCTGAATTGCTGTTTCTATATATCCGATAGAGTGATATATTCTGTTGCTTTTGTTTGATTTTGTGCAGAAGTTTTAAACTGACCGTTTTGTTTGTATCTTTTAGATCAAATGGTCTGGTCTGCCCAGTCCAATGGTGTGAAATCCAAGGAAGATGAAGCTGAAAGACAGGGTTTTAACACCACAATAGCAAATGAGAGCCTAGCAATTGTTCCATGGGTTCCTTCACAGGTTCCGTCACCACAAGGAATAGAAGTTCCTGAAGCAGAGTTGATGGAGTCTGATGATGCGGGAGTCGCCACCATGGATATTGAGGAAACCAATGTCGTTGCTGAGCCGGGGAAAGAATGGCAGTTAAGTGGGATGACCAATGGTTTCAGTAATCAGTGGCAACAACAGCACTGCATGGTTCCACAGCTTCCCCAAAACACCTCTACTCCAATTGTGTGGTATCCATAGCAAACTAGGTCTATTCTGAGTACCATATCCTTCAACGTTGTACATCTGTTGTTATTTGTTTTGACTTTTGAGATCTCTGCAACTTGCATAGAGCAAGATTGGAGATGTAATATTAGGGTTAGGTGAGAAGGTCAGGTGCACGAAATTTTGGTGCAAAGTGGCTACCAGACGAGCGAGATTGCTATTCGCTCGATAGGTTTGATTCGGAAGTAATTTTGGAGGAGCGAAGTGCAGGAGGCCATATTATTCCGTGTTTTTGAGTGATTGAAAATTGTTGCTTGTACCAACAATGATTTCCTTCTCGAAATGCGATGGCGTTGATATATATTTATGAAGTAGCTGGGTATGTTTTGATCGGATAATGGTGGCCATGCAATTAAGGCATGTCTTCTTGTCTTTTTGGCTCATTTTTGTTTCTACTCAAAAAAATTACTTTCAACCATAATTTTTTATTTCTCTCGCCGAGACGAATTTTGTCTTCCTTTTTTTTTTTCAAAAATAAGGTAATTTCAAATTCAAATATAACGAAAATGAAAAATAATTTTTTAATTTTTTTTACATCGTTTAAAAAATCTTAATGAGATTTACTCTCTCAATTTTAATTTGTTTGTTTAATTATCGAAATAAGTGTCTTTTAAAAATATATTTATATCTTATATTTTATAATGTTTTTTTTGAAGATTTTGTATAATAAATTAATTGAGATCTATCAAATAAAATTTATATTGCATATTAAAAATATTACGAATTGAAAATTATAGCCAATTCTTTAAGAGATCAAACGCTCTCAAAAACTTAAAAAGAGGACAAACAAATCGGGACGGAGGGAGTATCAAACAAGATCTATATTGGTAGAAAAATTATTTACGTCAACACGTGATTTTTGACATTTAAATTACGTTCTTTTTTTCAAAACCTTTTTTTAGAAAAAGTGGAACGCCACCTCACGAAGATGAGGAAAGGCAGAAAAGTGAGAAAACACTCAAATGAATACCCCATTACATACCCATAGCCACATTTTCTGTAGTTCCAGGGACATTTCTCCAAGAGCATTACACATGCTCGAACCTCCAACACAATCTCTTATTCGCCAAAGAATTCTAACTTATTTCAATCTGCTTGAAAATTTTGCAATTCCGCTCTCTCCATTATAAAAAGTTGGACGCAAAATTAACAAATGCGAATTTTTTTTAAATAAAGAAAAAAAAAATCATTTTAACTTGTTGAGCCAAAACTAGCCATAGGCTTGTCACTTAAAAAATAAGTCAGTTGACGTATTTCAAAACAGTCCTGTAACTTAATTTTTTCCAAACTTGATTTTAATGGGGCAATGTTTTTGAACTTCTGGGTTTTTGCAGAATGGTTTATAACGATTGGAAAAACTAAAATCTGACGATTTAGTTAAATATATCAAGTGGCCAACTACACTATGCATGCACGCTTGAACACCACTTTGCATGATACTAATCAAATGTCATCAAGGTCAAATTTAGGTAAGTAAATTCCTTATTTCTTGTGGTGTTTTGTCGAAATATGACGTTTATGTTTATGTTGTGCAGTTTATATCGCGACGTCTCAATTGTGTTTACTCGTAGTTTCAAGTCTTAATTTGTTAAGATGTAGTCTGAAAATTTACCCAAAAAGAAAAGTACAAAGGGAATTCGATCGAATTGCGTGGATTTGAAGTGAATGTGGTCTGCAGGATTTTGTTCTTGATGACTTCGACACAATTTTGTCGTAGCAACAAAAGTAAAACGAATATGCTAGTGTCATCACTTTCTTTCCAAGTGTGTGATCACTTTCGCTTGGTAGATTTGTCACCTATCGTGAGA
The DNA here is from genome assembly GCA_019656835.1 of Rhododendron ovatum. NCBI lineage: Eukaryota > Viridiplantae > Streptophyta > Magnoliopsida > Ericales > Ericaceae > Rhododendron > Rhododendron ovatum. The sequence goes on along the minus strand of CM033792.1, from coordinate 32,962,114 downwards.
AATCTCGTACTCCTGCAAAGGTTTTGAATACCGTATCGGTTAGAGTACCGGTTTTTTTACTAGTACGGTAAGATACTGAATACCGTTTCAAATTTATCGCTATTAGTGTTATTTTCTTACATAAAAGAATTTATTAGTATAATATACACATTTATTAATAAGAAAAATAAAAAATAGCCTGGTCCGGTACCATCCGGTACCAACTGGTATTGTCTGGTAATGAAAGCATAAAATAAATTTCAAATGGCCTGTATTTAAGGCGGAACAAAATTATAGAGGTGTAAAGTACCAAATTTGTACAATACGAGTATGTACCAGCTGATACGACACAGGATTCATTACCTTGACTCCTACAATAATTCTCTTAGGAATTGGATGATCGCGACGATCATATTTTTCACTTTGAAAGTAGAACCCGCAAATGGACTGACATGAACGTCTAGTTCCTTTCAGCAGGATCCGTTTCCATTCGCTGGGTTAGGAGAGTGTGGTGCCCCGGCAGGCTCAATAGGTCTGCCTCGCCTGCCCATCCCCATTGGAGATAGATTGGAAGACACTACAGTTTTATTCCAGTTACAGTTTCTGGATTACATAAACGAGGATTTTCATGTTCTATTGATAAGATATCTGGTATCATTACCAAGATTATAAAAACCAAGACGGCAAGGTCATCGGAAAAAAATAATAATAATAACGGGAGCAACCCAGAAATTGCTTTCAAAAAGACTCATCTCACGTGTTTCAACCAATCAAAATTCGGAACCCTTTAGATGATTAGAACACCAAAAACCTGGGCTCAGATCATTCATTTGTGCAAGTACAAGTAATACAGCTTATAATGAGGGATTTCTACTCTACCATGTTGCAGTCTTTCGACAAGGGCATATTATTCCATGTCTATCCTCTTTCTCCATCTGTTATACAAAAGCTTTATATGGTACAACAACAGGGGCCTCACAAATGGGTTAAAGCCAAGAAAAATCATTACAGCTACCTGTACGAAGTTTGAGCGGAGCCTTCAATCCCCGGACACGTATTTCCTCTCTTCGTAGTATTTTTTCTCACTAGCTTCCTTCTTGGCATTTCGTTTCTGCAGCCATGAAATCAGAAATATCAGGACAAACGTTTTCAAAGCCCAAGGCACATTGAGGCAACAAGTTTCCCTGGAGCCAAGGATGAAAATTTCTTTTCAGTAGTTAGGTAGGTCAACGAATGGTTTCGGAACCATTGTGGAAATGTTTCTTATCTTTGGATATGGAAATGCCATTGTTGCATATTTCCAGTGGCAGTCAAAACATCGAAGTTTAAGAAAGTTATATGCAGAATTTTGATATGATTTGGTGTGTTTTGGTGTTTCGGTGGAAACATTGGAATTTTGAGATTCCACTAACATTTCATTTCAGAAAGAGAAATGCTGTAGGCCGTTTCCATTGAAACAAAATAAAATATCGTCCTTCATGGAGCCTAAGCGGGAGAGGTGCATACATAACTATCAACTCTCATAACTAAACAGGGCTCATGTTATAAAAATAAAATAAGCAAAATGGTCACCATTAGCACAGCTTTAAATAATTCTGCAATTTGCAGAAAATTATACTCCATGTTCTAAATGACCAAATACTTACAAGATGTGCTAATGGTGACCAGCTTATTTCTAGTACTAAATGCTTGTTTAAATATAGCAAATTCATATCATTTCTCACTAGGTGTGTCTATTTAGATCTTCCCTTGGCCCCTAAAAGTTCCGTTTAACAATGGTTCCATTGATGTTTCTTACCATCGCATCTAACGGTCTGTTCTCGACTTATCATTGATCACTGCTGCTACTACATTTTACAAATACCATAATTTCTAATGGAATTTGAGAAAAGCTAAAACTGCAGAACTTGGAAGAAACAAGTATCACAAAATCCCAATGAATTTTCACAATACTCATCTCCAATTACCATCACACATTTGCTAAGTGACAAAATTTAACAAAAGACAAATGTAGTTTCATAAAATGGGTATTGGTTGCAGCTCAATCAGCAGATGTGGATGAAGTTTAATCTCAAACAACAGGGCAATAGAAAATTACCACATAAATTTCATGATTAGCCATTATCCTTTGTGCTACTAAAGTGGTAGTTATGTTCTTCGGGCTTTCTAGCATCTGAAACATTCCCAAGCTCTTGGGAACTTCATATGGGTCAGCCTTACCCTGCATTAAGTAAATCGTACGTTCAAGACATGGTTTCTAGATGCAGCACAATCCACAGCTGGAAATCACAATTGTTTCAGTGAATTGAGTCAACTTACATTCCAGAAATGGTTGCTCTCAGCAACTGTCCCGTGCACAACCAAAGAGATGTTGAAAGTTGTTATCTGTCCTATGCCAATGAAACAACCGCCCAGAGAAGGATTATAACATTAATTAGCAGTGATGAATTCCTATTAAAGATCGAAGATATAATTTTTCATTATGGCACTTAAAATATGTATTCTTAAATTAGTTCATATAAAAACGAAAATATTTTTCCATTTGTCCTTAATTATGCACTCAGGAAGGAGATGAGACTCGAGAGACATAATACAATCATGTGTATCTGTATCTAAATATAAACAAAAGATCATATCAAAGTGTAGATGATATATGGGTCAACGTGGGTACGTTTATTCAAACATGAAATTCACATGTTTATATATAGGTGCCAAATACCTAGGAGAGCACAAAGTGGTGCAACCAAAGTTGCATGTAGTACCATTTGTAATTGGGAGTAACCTTTATTTTACAAGCATTCAGACTTATCTTTTTAAGTAGATGTTTCAGTTAGCTTGGAATTGGAATAATTTCTGAAATATTTTGGAAGCATGAGGAAAATGAAAGTGAAAATAACACCAAACACAAAACAATGTACTGTAACAGGGGGAAAAAAAACTATCCGAATACTAAATCACCTTAAATAAATGAAATAAAATGAAATGTGAATTTACATAACAGCGAAAGAGTAAATAATGTTTGAGGTCCATTAGTCGATGACAGAGTGCACAAGCATGCAAAATTCGTACTGTGAGTCCAAATGAACAATAAACATTGGACAAGTCATACAAATAAACAAAATGTTCATGATAAAACTTGCATAAGGTCCCTACTGTTTACCATTAACCATTGTCAAATCCTACATGAGGATGAAGGACCTTCTTTTAATTGCCGTTGCGTATATAAGTGGCACTCGGATTTGGTGCCCCATCTACTTCTACATTGTCTGGTAGCTTGGAAACTTTGGGCTTCAATTGTTACTTGGTTTGGGGTGGGAATGGGATGTCTTGGATGAAGTGCTAGAGCTTCTTCATTGGTGAAGAGGGACAAAGGTGAGGAGTAGGAGGAAATTGTGGAAGAGGATTGTATTTTATCCGATGCGGCCTCTATGGCGGGAAGAAAATTTTGTTCAGAATCCTGATGTCTCCAGTGAGTTTCAATGTGTTCGATTATTTTCGGTACGTTTTTCTACATATCGTGGGATTTAAGTTTACTATAAGGCAACTGAGACATTTTGGCTGTTTTGAGGGAAAATAAAAGAATTCTACTCCGTGATTTCAAACAAAAGGCAATTGATATCTAGTGGTGATTCCTTGTCTTTCAATTGAGGTTAAGGGTACATATTGTCTTAGCACATAATATAGCATGATCTCACTCTTTTGAACATGCAAACAAGAAGTCAGGCGGTTCCCTTCAACCCAGTGGGTCAGATGGGTCATACGTACCTCAGAGAGGTGGAATTCTTTTTTTTCCAGGTTTTTGGACTTATCCAAGACCAATTAGCAAACCTGTTGGTCAGGGGTGGTTCTGGAAATAGTTCCAACTTTAATTCACATAAATCACATCCTTACAGGATCCACCATTGAAGGGTGGAATTGTAATTTGCTAACAGCTTTCTTGGCAACCAACCAACAATACACTTGTTGTTGTAAACTGCCAAATCAGGCCAACAGAACCATGTAATAATGGCCACACAAGTTGCTAAAAGCAGAAAAGTTGCTCCTTATGCTTTAAAGAAGAGGAGTACAATGATGATATCATATAAACGAGAAAGTAAACACACCATGTCTCTGGTAACTTCCCAAGGTGCGCCAATGATGACTTCATCAACGTAACGACAGGCCAATACACTAAGACTACGCTCATGTAGATGCATAATAGGATGGTGAGTCCCTCTCTGTTCACTGCATACAGAAGCAACTTGTGATTTTTCTAATCCTTCTTTTAGCATAAGATGATTGCTATATAAACTTAAAAAAACTGCCTAGCAATTACTAAGTCCAAACCAAACCGAGCCTTGTGTCCCAATCAATTGGGGTCGGCAACAATCGCCAAGTCCCAATAATTATATTATATAGCAAAAAATACTGACACCATGATGGTAGTATTTAGTATTATCCTCTGACCACAGATGTCTTATGACAGAAGCTTGAAAAGCATATAGTGAATGGCCTCACCTGACTATCTGGTCACTATGGATACCAACAAGTAGAAAATCTCCAAGTTTCCCGGCACTTTTGAGTATCTGAGAAAGCACAATGCCATGGTAAAAACATTATATAACACAGACACTAAGCGAAATTTCAATAGGTAATTACTAATAACTGAATTAAGCGGAAGATGCAATGACGTTCCAAAGGTGAGACTACCAAGAAAAAAGAGGTCAAGCATGACACTTAATTAGCTTATAAGATAGGCTAATTCACATTAAGTACGTTACAAAATCCCTGATGCTTTGAAAGCCAATGTAAATATATTCATTTGCTTCTTCTTCCTAGAACTAAAGCCAACCTATCTTATACATGTACAAAGTTGCAGATTAATGCTTCCTTCCCTCCAATGGAAATGGGATGGGGATAACTGTGGGTACACGTCTGCTTGTGCTAAACTGTTATGGGACACCAACCACTCAAAATTGCTACATCAGGGAATCCGGAATCCAGACAAAAAATTAATTTGTAACTGACTTGAAATGCTCTCCCCGGAAAAATAAATCAGTGAACAAGCAAAAGAGCAGGATTGGACTGAGACCACCCCAATTTATTGGTGCATAATTGAGCAAAGTTACAAACTTGGGTAAAACTTCACGGTCAGGCTCCAATGACCCTCAGCGTTTAAGTCCGATACAATGGCAACTTGATTACACATGCAGTCAAATGGAAAATCGTACAGCCTATGGCCAAAGACCATTGGTTTGTGACATAGACATGAGTGAAATGTTTCAGGGCAGGCCTATGGTGTTGAATAGCCCAAGTCTTTCATGCAGACATAAGAACATGCCTAGGTACATGTATTACCTATACACGTAGGAGAATCGCAGAAAATAGCACCATGCTATTAATAAGGGCTAACTATACTGGCCTCCCCTGATGTGAAAATTGCAGAGATCTTATGCTTACCTACAGTATTCGATATAATACTAACCTCCCTTTGCTTTCACTGACAGTATACAGACTACACCAATTGAAATCTGGCCAAGATGGTGGCAAAGTGTGGCAAGAAAATGGCGAAGTACTCACATACTAAAGAACTCATGAAAGTGGTCAAGTCTGGTTTCGTGAAAGAAGATAGTACCTCTTCATTGTCTCTAGACTCTATAATACCAGGGAGAGCAATCATGAAATGTCAGTTTGGATCTGGAAGCTTCAGTTACAGGATGTTTTCCGTCTTAAATTTTCCGCTAGTCAATCATACCTTGTAGTGGGTAAACTAAAGAACCCCGAAGGTGTCCTAGAAGTGTCCTGAAAATCACCTAATTGTAATTAATTTTTTGGGGTGTATTATCTTAAGCTTCGGCCATGTTCATACTTGAACTAAACCTTGTATTGTTCTTCCAAAAAAGGTTTTCCAACTATGTTTGATAAGAAATGAGACTGTAATTGCTCGTTTACACGGTTTTGAAGCTTAGTTACAGATGAACATTGTTTTCTCGTGTATTTGCTATGAATGTGGGAATGATTGGTCAATAGAGTTGCCTAACAAGTTTGAAGAATCCCCCGGCTGGGTTAAATTAAATCTACTTCCACACCTAGTTTCAAGCCAAGGATGGCTCTTCTTATCTTCATCACTTCTAGTAGCTGGATTGGTAACGCAGACAGGTTCGATCCGATCAGAAGATTACGGATTCATGAGGTTCTTGTCACCTGATGCTTCTGAATGTCCTATATTATTTATTACCTTTGAATAAAGTTTGGCTGAATAAAAATAGTGGTTTGGCTAGCTTATGTTTAAATGATTGAAACCTATTTATTATGTTTGGCTAGAAAACTTTTGTCAAAAAATTGTCATTATTGGCTTTCCAAGTTCAGGTAAGGTTAAGGCCAAAAGGTGAAAAGTGGCAACAAGGCCTCGTTGAAGATTAAGCGCGAGGAGATGAGGTGATGTATCTAACATTGCAAATAACAACTATTCACCCAAACATAAAGACATCAAACAAAATCTAAACTTCAACTGCCAAATATTCATAAAAGAAAAACACAATAAAAACATAGTTACATAAACATCCAACAAAATTAAACATTCCAATATCAGGGCAACTGTTAAACTGAATACCTCCTGCCTATGACTATATAAATACAGGATGTGCAATCGCACCAAAGGAAAGAAACAAGCACAATGGCCAAAGGTCCTCTTCAGGAATGCAAAGTACAAATACAATATGTTAGAATAAATCAAGGATCACAGTTACAATGTTTTTATAGCAAGCAGCATTTCAGTGCCAACTACAGAATGGCATGATCTTAAACAATTAAACGCCGGAAGAGACACGACTCTTAACTTTGATATTGATGTAAATTAGTAACATAAAAGGGAAAGGAAGGAAGAAAGACAACGAGTATATTATTGTTTACGTAGAAGTTATGAAGGGGTAAAACAAAGGTGAAAATTTCAAGCGTTGTCGTAAGGGGACAAAAGAAAGCTTAAAAATTAAACTCAAACTTCTAGGCATACGTACTTCGACATGTCCAGCATGAAAAAGATCGAATGCTCCATCAATGTATACCACTCGAGAATTTGGACCAGGCCCCTGAAAATAGATGAAACTAATTGAGCTCTTCGACAATAAGTTCCATAGGACCGATTATCCCTTTATTAGAGAGCACAGAAGCATAGGGACATTAGAGCTTGGATAAGACAAAAGATAAAAATCAGGTCAATATGTTTGGAGTAGTGTAGCTCTGTAATTCACATTTTGTTGGCTCGGGGGAAATATGCAAGACTTCAAATGATTATAAATAATAACTTACTAATGAAGGAACAAACATACAGCAATGATAGAAGGTAATTCCTAACTTTCGACTGTCTTAGTGTGATGACTATTGAAGAAGTTAGTTAAGTCAAATGTACCTTGCCACCATTTGAAAATTGCACAATCCGCCTAGAAGTAGGTAAAAAATGTGATATGTGGCCACCGTTGGTGCAACTTTCCTCACCCTGAATGCCATTTAGGTTATGAGGTTCTCCATGCAGAGATGATCCTTCACGACCTTCGTAAACTTTCATGTCTTTTGCAGAAGCAAGTATCCTTCCTACATCATTCAAATTGTGCACAATTAACGAAAGAGCTCAATTTGGGTCTTGGACAATGTTTTCTTCTGATTTATTAGATCAGAGAGAATGCAAACGATAAAGCACACCTGCATCACTCTGCTTTATCCTTTTTCCTGGATAGAGGGACAGGTTACATATCTATGAGGATCAAATGAGCTCACTCCCACTTAACATGAGCATATTTTTAAGTACAACTCGTTTAACAGGGTTATTCTAAAGGGAAAAAAAAGCTCATTTCATCTCATACTGATATCTTTTTTGGTAGCCTAACATGAGAGTATCCCACATCCAATAAGACCAACAAGCGAGTTGTTCCAGCTAAAACTCCAAAATACTCTTAGATAAAATAGAGAATTACAGTACCTACAATATCTGTGCTTGATACGCCTTCAGTGCGTTTGATCTGCTTATAGCGCCCAGCTTTCTTTGCCAGGGCATACGCATCAGTTCCATCTGGAAGTAAGCAAGGATCATCACCGTGTATAATGTAATCAATCTTGTGTTCGTTGAAGAGACGATTCATAAATTCCTCCGTAATAGCATAAGGAGCATTATCAATGACTTCATCCACCCACTTCAACCCACTGACAAGGACAAGCCTGGAAAGCACCTAAAATTTATCTCAAAATGCTACCAGCTATTCTAAAGGAAGTCGTTTCATAAGAGTTCATGCTGCTAAGTGCTAAATTCTGAAAATTAATTGCAACTCATGAGCACAGCAAATCTAGAAAGATACCATAGATGAATAAAGAAACTGAATAACAAACCACAACCAACCATTACCATGATTTTATGTATTCCTATAACAAAAAACAGAAAGAATCCCAACTACGTAAAAATTATTAAATGGTAGTAAAGATCGAAAAAAAATAAGTCAGTAAACATAGTTATATCAGTTATCTTGTTCCTAAGGAACAGTGAGGTCTGTAAACCTTTAAGACCGTAAACTGAACCCTTCCATATGCTATAGTCATTGAACAGATGTGGCCAAATGGGTGAAGCTGTGTCAGCTTCTTCTAAACTGAACAAAAAGGGATTTCATCTGAATCATGATGGAAAGCAATCATATACATCCGTTTAGGGATCATTAATTGGAGCAGCTGTTCACAGGAAAATAATTTTGCTGGAAGAGATTTTTTATAAATTAAAATAGCTAAAATGAGATTTTCATTCAAGAAGGGAACTTTCTGCACGAAAGGCTTGAAAAGCTACTTCATGAATCTTCCCCATCACATTTGGTAAGGTAAGTATAATCGCCTCTTGTATTAAGGCACTGGCTAACGCTTCAGTAGTAGAATAACAAGGCTCATATGTCATGATTAAAAGTTTTCTGACTTCCTCAGTAACAAACACCCATATGTTATAATCTGAGGCAGAGAGGGAAAAATGGGGCTTTCTCAAATGGTGATTCTCTGATGGTGTCTAAGATATAACAACTCCAGATCAAACGAGGGAAGTAAGGTGGACAAGGTGCACCCTTCAAATGGTAGTGGGCCTTTTGAACTCTCTTTTCTTTAGGCTCCGCGTTGTTTTCAGTGTGACCGAATAATTCTTCTTTGATCCCTCTAATGGCAAAGAAGTGCATGGTATTTGGCAAGGAAGAAAGAAGATCTCCGCCAAACTTCAGGAGGGATGACCAATAGAAGTCACTCATGTCTTGGTTACTTGTCTCAGCCAAGCACACGACAAGTGTATTTCCCACCCATGTTCCACTTTGGGTTAGTGGACCTTCACAGGCATTGTTGTATGCTTCTTAAATTGACAGCTTAAGTTTTATTGGCATCATGACATGAATGTTTAGTTTCTGTATCTGTTACTTGTATCAGTAACATGGTTGCCATTATTCTTTAAGATCATACAAGTATGAACAGCACCTTGGAGAGTGACGTGTGTGCCATCATGTTGTAAAATATACTTCTTATTCATGTTTCTTATGGTTCATTTTACTTTCTCTGCGGCTTTCAAAACCCTACAATACACCAGTGTCATTAAATTAACACATGGTCTGATACCAAACATGCTCATTTGTATTTCTATTTGCCTATGCCTCAGAACTGCTATTAAGGTTTTTTAGAATCATATGACCTTGATTAGAGTCACCCAAATATCAAACAGGAAACTCGTAAGGTCATTCTATAATTTTGTATGGAAACAAATAGAACTTTTTTCCCGAGGACTTTCCATGTGCATGACAATGGCTTTTCAAAGAAATGATCTTTCCTCTTATATCAGATTGACATCTGGAACAATACTGAATCCAATGACCATTTGAGAAGTTGGGCTTGAAGCTTGCATCATTTCAACATAGCCAATAAGCGATGCATGAGTTGGGGTAGTTGCAATAGTTTCTACAAGCATGTCTATGTGGGTATAGTCACGATTCTACGGTTTTCTATTTCGCGCACTTATTTGTAAACATACAAGACATCGCAACATCTAACTTTATAGAGAACACATGTTCAACTAAATGAAGAAACTATTGCAACTATGTCCACATGTTGTGAATATTCTCATCAATACATTGACATCTAACTTTCTCAGTAGTTTCTTCCAGCACTTTCAATGGCAATTACGATATTACCAGTTTAGTTAACCTCTTTATAATGACCTGGAAACAAAACGAATATGCTGACCGAAAATGTAAGCGTAGCATGATAATTGGCAGGACTCACTAATACCAGAGCTCCCATATGCGTTTTTTCTCTATCTATATCCACACTACACCTTAGTATCTCTTCCAAAAACAATGGGGTTATAGAACCCAAAAAAAACCAATTATCACCACCTATGTTATATATGTGAGAAGTAAGAAACTATCAACCGTCTGTTTTGACCAACAAACAAAGGTATCCATGTGGGCTGAAAACATACATACCTCTCTTCCATGGACAAAACAGGGGGTCCCTTATTGGTTATAATCTCCTCATCACTAACAACTCCAACCACCAATTCATCTCCCAAAGCCTTTGCTTGCCTCAATGCATTTGCATGGCCGTAATGCATAAGATCAAAACACCCATCCATGTAAACCCGAACGTGTTTCTTTCCGCTTTTCTTCTTGTGAAACATCCCCAAATCAGGAAGGAAATATGGCAAATTAGTAACACTAATCCCACCAAAAAAGCTGGTTGACAAGCCGAGCAAAGCTGCAGTAAGCATTATACCACCAAAAAGATGTGGGTAGTAATAGACACCGTCCCACATCCAACCGTTGGTATCGAAGTCCATATTTCCTGGTTCCATGGAGGCCCCTTAGCTCATCAATAAAAGGAGACACACACACACCCTGCAAATAATGTCAATGATTCATCCAACCAACCAAAATAAGCATAAACATCAAATTATCTTAAAAGGCAGCCCCATTGACAAGTTTAGAAAGAAAAACAAACAAAAATACTGTCAAAGTAGTGAAACCAGGTTGAACTAAAAGTATCTGAGTAGACATACTGACATAGATAACAATATGGAAACGGTAGAGACATTTTCTTGGGGCGGAGAGAGAGGAAATCAAATATCCAGCTAAAAATTGGGAAATATTACTGTAATTGAAAGAAACAAGAATCCAAGAAAAATGAGGCAGAGTATTTTGCTCCAAGAAACCATCAAGTTAGATTTTCGCTGAGTAACAACCAAGAAATCAGAATTTTGACAATTTAAAATAGGGAAATGAAATATGGGTGTCCCTTAAATCGTATCCCACACGTTAAAGTGAGCAATTTAATTGAAATTCAGGGCAATGAGAGATGGTTACAGACATGGGTATCCCCCAAAATTCAAGTCCCCCACGTAAGAATACAACAACCCATATTGAAATTGAACGTACGTAACCACAGGCATACGTGTAATAGAAACACAAAATGCATTTTTTCAGAATTTGATGCATAATCCCCCACGGAAGAATACATCAACCCATTTGGAATTGAACATACATAACCACAGCCATAGCTTTCATAGAAACAAAAGAATGCAGTCTTCAGAAATTCATAAAAAATCTATTATAACCAGAAATCTGAATCTAAACAAGAACTCAAGGCAACTGAGCAAATGGGTATAGGCAGAAACGAAATCACATGCGATCCGAGTGATGGAAAATTGGAACCAAAAAACTGCCGAAGAAAAAGGGGTCATGCAAATTGTGAGATCGAATTCTTTTCACCTTTTGGCCGTTTGTGTTTGTGTCTCCTCGCTTTTTCTCCCTCTGGCGTGGTTTGTTAAGAAGGGGGAGGAAGGGGTCCCGCTTGCTTCCTCAGGCTTCGGGTTTAAGGAAAAGGAAAGTGTCGTGTCAAGAGGGGAAAGATCAAACAACTTTTAAAACTAAATTGACATTTGACTTTGTTTTGGTGTTGAAGGAAGTTTTTGGTGCTAGAGAAGTAAGAGTTTTTGGTGAAACGAAAACGAGTAGAGAAAGAGATAGGAAAATGGAAGTAATAATAATTTAAAATAAAAATTATTGAAAATTATGCACAAAGAAAAAGGATTGGACCCGGAGCGAAAAAATTATGAGAAATGCTAAGTGCAAAGAAATGGACAAAGAAAATATCCTTAAAGTGTACATGAATTACTCAGATGCACTACACAGTGAATCTAAGCCGTTCATGTACACTTTAAGGATATTTTCTTTTCCAATTTTTTTTTGTCCCTAACACTCTCCAAATTATTTCAATTTTCTTAGTTGAGTTTTGAGTTGCTTAAAGACCAAGATTTGTAAAGATTCAAAGGGTCAAAAATGGGAGAATATATTATCGGCTAAGGTAAAACGTGGTCGACTAATGAATGGTTGCTTTCTCATTGTAGATATGACGTTTATACGTTACAATATCCTATAAATCCCTAGGTTAATTGATTCATAGTCTTGTTAAGTTCGGTAAAGAACCATACGAGACCATACACAAAACGTAGTGCACACAAATCTAATTCTAGCAATGAATGGTTGTGATATGCTCAAGAGGGAAAAGATCAAAGTCCATTGTATTTTTTGACTGCTCGGATTTGGAGAGAAAAGAAAGAGAGAGAATGTGATGTGGTGAGAGAAAAGAGAAGGTTTCAATCCGAGCCGTCCAAAAGTATATCTGTCAAAGCCAAAAATTTGTACGAATTACATATTTGATTACCGAGAATTTTGCTCGAAAAACTGAGACCGGGGTTAGTCTCTGAATAATTTGTTTAGGCCACGATAATATTTTTGAAATTTTCCAAAATAAAACCCGGACTACGCGATTGAAACGGGACTCGTTTTCGCGTCCACGTGGGATTTTTCCCAGCCGACGGCTTATTTTGGCAAGCTTCTAAATGCCCACCCATAAAATTTACTCTCTTGTCCATGTCCACACAACCACCCACACACACCCCCCCCTCCCCGGCTTTGCTCCCAGCCGTACACCTCATCTCTCTCTCCTGCCGACATCTCACTCTTCCCTATATCTATTTCCCTCTCATGCGCTCTTTCTTCCACAAACCCACTCACCGGCACCATCACCCCGAAATCACCCACGGCTCCTCTCCCCACCGCCTACACCACCTCTATTCTCCGTAACCACCGCCGTCGCAGCGCTGTGGTATCACCACGGTTCACCAGCCACACCACTCGGCACCACCTCCTCCTCTCGGCACCACCCCCACCAGGACCACCACCACCCGAAACCACCCACAGAGGCGGCTCCACATGGGAGCTTCCATGGTCAACCGAACACCCAAACAATTTTTTTTTTGCTTAGAATACATTTAAAATTTATGGGTTAGCCTTTCTTTAAACACCCAACATAAATATTAATGAACACCCAATTCTAAAAGTCTTGAACTCCTAATTCAAAAAGAATTGAACACTCCTATCACAATCCAATTTATAGCCCATCAATTCAGGTAATTTATATTTGAACACCTAACACATTACATCAAATAAAGCTTATAATTATAACTTGTAAAAGGAAAGTGAAAAGAAGAATCTATTGATTTATGCTCTGTATTCTCTCTCCATCTTTATTGTCGATTGTCTAAATGTGTTAATTTCGCATTCATAACAATAACTCTCTTTTTTTTTGGTCTAGTTAGCTTATAAAATTACGGACAAAACTTTTAAAAAATTCAACTACATTGTAAATGCCATTAACTTGAATAATATTCCTTCGAATTTAAGACTACATGCGATAGAAAATCTCATCATGTCATCCTAAAGAACATATTTTCAAAAAGGTCAACCTCAACGTATTCGCTACAATTTCTTTCACAAGGATTTTAGTAAATTAATACGCTGGTTTCATTGACACAAAATATGAAAACTCATTTCGGACAACTGTAAAATTTTACTCTCTCCATTCTCGAAACACTGTTTACTACGAAATACAACTTTCAAAAAATTGTAGTAAATTTTTGTTAAAAAAATAGTATATATTTTTAAGTTCTCATTTCGTCTCGTAGTTAATTTTTTAAAAATAGAAGTTATGTTTTTTTACTGTACTATTTATACAACTATATGAGATTGTGTACATTTATTATTGGTTAATATATCAGCTAGTAGAATTAAGGTAATTTTTGAACACCCTATCATAAATTCTTGGAGCCGCCACTGACCACCCACCTCCTCTCCCTCTCTCTCTCTCTCTCACTCACGGGTCCTCTCTCCCTCTCACTGTATATGTACGAACATGTATATATGTATATATATGGATACCAGTTACATACATACTACTGTTATAAGTTAGTTTTATTATACAATTAAATAAATTGTTAGTTTTTGTAGTAATAAAGTTTGTAAAATGATTTTTAGATGCAAGATATGAATAAACGGGATTTTCATTTATTGGAATCCATCGGTATGGAATTTGTAAAAGAGTTTACGGATGCGGGCCTGTGCAGCCACAAGGCTCCGAGCCATTAACCACGGAAAATACGCCACTACACTGGAGCAAGGTTTTAAATTAGAAGCGTCCGATTAATTTATGACTCGAACGGGTCCCAGTTTAACCCGTTAAATTTCCCCGTACTGAGTTGCTTGGGACTTATGCATGAGAGGTGAGTAATTACGAATATACCATGTTTACACAATTATGGTTTAGAATGCTGAATACGTGATTATGTGTTTAAAAACATCAAACCTCGCATCGATTTATTAAAATTGGACAGTTTGCAAGGAAGCTTCACTTTTAATTGAAAGAGAATTCTGATTGTTGATAATCGAGATATTGAATATGATGTTGTGATTGAATTACTTAAAGAGAAGTAATTAAAGTTAAAGGGATGAAATTCCTTTAAAGAGAAAGGAAACCGAGGTTATCGGTATCGAAACATCTGAACGTTGAGTTTGGCCATTATGAGGAATATTGCCGGGTATTCTAGGGTCTTGATATTATTACCTAAATCTTGGGCTAGCTACCCAATCATTGCTGGTGTTCCGTTCATAAAAGATGTTGAAAAGAGATAAGTCTGTTCTCCCCCCGTTCT
This sequence comes from Rhododendron ovatum, assembly GCA_019656835.1. NCBI lineage: Eukaryota > Viridiplantae > Streptophyta > Magnoliopsida > Ericales > Ericaceae > Rhododendron > Rhododendron ovatum. The sequence goes on along the minus strand of CM033792.1, from coordinate 32,947,107 downwards.
ATTGTAAAGTGAAAAGAAAATGCATAAAATGACTTTGCATGCTAAATTGTGGAAACTTAGTATATCGTAATTCTCACTGAAATGTTTTGTGTTAATAAAACATTTCAGGATGTACGTGGATAAACAATTGACTAGTCTCTCTAGTCTTTCCTGCTGATGATGTTGCTATTTATGATTTGGTATTGTAATAGTTTGCCGGAGTATGTATTTGGTGCGGCCTATAGTAGTGCCCGTAAGTTGTAAAATAAAGCCTGTGAGCATGTTTGTTGTACTATCACTTATGACAGCTCGAATGTATGTAAGGAAGTTTTTAAATTTACCACTTCCGCATTTTTTTTAAGTTATTAAACTCATTATTTTTAGAAAGAAATTACAGACGTAGTAAAAAGATGGCCTTCGATGATTCCTTTTCACTGGCTGGTCATGTATTCCTACCTTACGGGTTTGGGTCGTAACAGTATCGGACGACTCGGATGCGCCGAATGGATACCACGTAGAAAATTTCTCCTTAGCCTTAAAGACGAAGATGAGTAAGATTCAACGGTCAAAAATGGTATGGAAATCATTTGCAGGTAAGGTAAAAAAATGGTAGACTCATGAATGGTTGAGACTTCCTTTTCGTGTGACTCAAAAGGGAAAAAAAAATGGTTGAGATTGCTTTGATCTGAACAGTTACTATTATCCTATATATCCCCTAGGTTCATTGATTGAATGATCTTAGCAAAGACCGGACCCGGGGGCTCTGCTGTCCCCATGGGCATAGCAGCCCCTACCCAGGGACAAAACGGCAACGTTTTGGTGGGAAAAAAAAATCCTCCTCTCTATTTGCAATTCTATAGAGCAGAAACGTGATTATGAGAGCTCTAACGACAAAATTTGATTATGTCTCTTTAGAATAATATGATCAGAATAATAAGATCTTCACACCCGTTCAAATGGATTAAAAATTTGAGCACTTAATTTTTTAACCATATTTTTTAATTTATAAACGGTCTTAAAAAATTAAGTGCTCAAATTTTCACTCCGTTTGAATCAGTGCAAAATTTATGTTATTCTGATCGTATTTTTCTAAAACATTGTAATTAATTTTTATTTTTAGGACTCTCATATTAAGTATATGCTCTTTATTTAGGATCTTGTGGAGCAGAAATGTGATTATGAGAGCCCTATAGACAAAAATTAATTATGATCATTTAGAATAATATGATCAAAATAACAAGATATTTGCACCGATTCAAACGGAGTGAAAATTTGAGCACTTAATTTTTTGAGACTGTTTATATATTAAAAAATATGGTTAAAAAATTAAGTACTCCAATTTTCAATTCGTTTGAATGGGTGTGAAGATCTTATTATTCTGATCATATTATTGTAAAGAGACATAATCAAATTTTGTCTTTAAAGCTCTCATAATCATGTTTCTGCTCCATAAGATTGCAAATAGAGGGCGATGATTTTTTTTTTCCACCAAAACGTTGTCGTTTTATCCCTCGATAGGGACTGTTGAGCCCATGGAGGCAGCAGAGCCCCTGGGTCCCTTGAGGATTTTTTTCCCCACCAAAACGTTGTCGTTTTGTCCCAGTTAGGGGCTGTTGTGCCCATGGGGCTGCAGAGCCCCCGGGTCCCTTGCTAAGTCATGTAAAGAACTAGGGGTGAGTATGGATTGGATTGGTCCGGTTTTGTGGTAAACCACTAACCAAACCAACTCTTATGGATCAAAGATTTTGAGAACCAAACCAATCCACAAAATGCATAAGACCGAACCGATCCAAAGCATTAGACTATGGTTCGGTTTCGATTTTGAACCATGGTTTAATTGAATTTGAAATAATTTGATTACAAAGCATTTGAAGAATCACATAGAAATTTAAAAGAAAACTTGATTTTGAACAAATTTCTTGAAAGGGTTATTCTATTGACAGTTAACTAGGTTGTCAATAAGCAAACAAAAGGAAAATAAAATAAATTCCAACTCACTTTTTACACTTTTTCCTCCACTTTCACACAATTTAGCATTTCCTTCATTAATATCACCAAAAGTTATTAAAAATGAATTCAAACAGCAGATCAATAAAAAAATGAATTCAAACTCATTTGATAGTACTAAGATGAAGAAGGTATATCATAATTGAGTCTTTTATTATCTAGCAATTTTCAAATTAAATGAAATATAGAGAATTGCAGTTCGAATTGGTTTGGAACCAAAACCGTGACCGTAAATCCACAAATCAAATCATTTGATTCGGTTTTTACATTTGATAAACCAGGACCAAACCACACGCCAAAAAAAACCAATACAAATCGACTGGTTTGGATCGGTTCAGATTGAATTCGGGGTTTGACGGATATTTTGCTCACCCCTATAAAGAACCACGTGAGAGGATACACAAAATGTAGTGCACAAATCTAATTATAGTACTAAAATTAGGGGTTGTTCGAACAAAAAAAATGAGCCCGCTTTCCCGCCAAAAATGAGCCAAAAAAGCCTCAATGGTTCGGCTAAAAAGACAACATCAAAAAGCCACACTATAGAGGAGTGAAATTACCAAAATGCCCTGGCTAGTTGTCTTGCTCTGGCTACCCCACAAACCCTATCCTTTTCTCCACTGTAGCCACACACCGACTCCACAGTCCAAACCCTTTTCGGCACCTCTTTTTTCATCATCGACTCCACAGCTGGTTGAAGGATTTTTCCACAGCTAGAGCATCCAAGTTGGGGGATTCCTCCACAGAACCTGTTCAAACGCCTTTTGGGGGATTTCTCCACAGAACCCGTGAGGAACCCGTTCAACATCCAAGTTAGGGGATTTCTCCACTGCTAGAGCATCCAAATCCCGTTCAGACACCTTCGCCGACATCACCTCCCTCCAATCCTCCTCACCAACTCTCCACAGAACCCACATCTCCTCCACCCACCAATTCCTCCCTCCATCTCGAAATCCCATCAGGCATAGGAACTCTGGCATCACTCCCTTCCGATCGCGAACCGTACACAACAGCAAGAACTTCCACCTTCGAGTTTTTCAGAGGCAGATCGTATTCATCCAACCTACGCCCCCTCTCTTTAACACACAACAGTGAGTGCTCAAACCCTTATCCGAGTTGATGTATGTAATGCTTGTGTTTGTTTGAATTTCCATGAGGATGATTGCGACCATAGGATGGTACCAGCCGTACCATAGTGAAACACAGTTTTTTCACCTCAACCATAGTTCAGTGTGTTGTGTTTAGGAGTTCTATTGAAGTAGTTTTTTTCAGTTTAGTTGAGGGTGAACAAAATGTTCAATCCATACCTAATACTGCAAAACTCAAGACGAAGAAAAATCTTAGTATTAAAGCACAAAGAAGAACACATGAGATCAACATTTTCTGAGTTTTACAGACAATTGATAGCAGTTGGAAAATATGCAGCAACCTTTCATTGGAAATTGTGAGTTTGGACTTTTTAGCTGGCACTTGAGCACATTGCACTTCAGCCAATTATTTTGTGCACACCTATTTGAAATAGTAAAAGAACATAACTACTTCAAAATGGAGTCCCCAATATCCAAATTGTGCAACTGAAAAACCATAAATCAGGATAGTAATTTCACTTATCAGGGCTTGATCCTTTACGTAAACTGTTTCAAGGTTAGGGCACTCCAGGCTTTTCCTGCTCAAAACCTGAAATCAATAATTCAGTTACATTTACTGAAAGCATGAAGTTAACATCAGAGATCACTATCTACCCAAATACGAAAACATATTAACCCAACATTCAAATTTGTGAAAAAACATATCCTACATTCATCAAGCCATACCCTCCTTCGTGAAACTTGCAAACTCGTATGATAACAAAATAAAAAAATCATAATAAAACCTTATGTATATGTGCCTTATGCAAATTAATCTTGTCGACTTGTGACTTAAGGTGTATATTATGAAAACTTTAATACTTGTTTGATGTTTTATGTATCCTTCAATCTTCCGTAACTTTTAATTTTATGGTCACATTGGATTTATACCACATGGTACAATCTAAGATTGTTAAATTTTTTGATTCGTTTAATATACGTGAAGACATGGTGTCCCCTTCGTAAGAGGATGAACATTGGGAAGAAGGTAGCACCAATTGGTAGTCATCGCCTTGGGGTTGTGCCTCCCGAAGCATACAGACTCGGATGAGCTAATTGGGATTCATAGATAACAAGGCTGTTCTTACAGCTAGCCATAAAGGAGATTGAAGCTGAGGGTAGGGGAACGACACAACTTTCCAACAACTTGCTGCGCAACATTGCTGCAGAGCTTAGCACTAGGATTGGAGAAGTGATCCCTCTGAAGCATGTAAGAATTGGTATGGCGTGTTGAAGCGGGATTGACAGGCATGGATATTATTAGTTGATTAGAGAAGAGGTGCAACATGCCTGGGTATGAATCCAGTCATGGGTACTTTTACAGCACCTGACCATTTTTGGGCTAATCTAATTGCAGTAAACACTTTTGTCATTTATTCATTTACTTTTTGTTGTATCACATATGTGCATGATGAAAGGCCAATAAGCTACTGTTCTAGTTTTTGTGGCTCATTGCATCGATCAGTTCATATTCAAGGCATTTATTGATGAAGCACTCGTATTTGCTATTGACGTAAAACTTTTTTTGGTGGCTCACGATAGATTTGAAACTAAGTTGGCAGATTGGAGTATATTTTGCACAGCCTAATTTATTTTACAACACGGTCTTTACTTATTCGATTTTATCCATAGCTGTGTGTTGTGGCTTGTAATTAGGGCAGCAAATTGTGCTACAATAATTGACCTTGTTGTATCACGCAAAATTCGAGTCTGCAAAAAAGACAAAAAAATGCTGAATAAGGTCAATTTTATTAATTTGAGAAATTTAGGGTTACAATCTCTGATGAAATTTTCATAGAAAATTAATCCTATGATTCTTCTCTTCGGATGCTGAAACGAGGGTTTGACAGCTTGATCTCGATTTGAACGGCAATATCTTCTGCGATTTTTGCGACGATGACAGCGAATTTGACGGGTTTTGACTTGAGGGCTTTGAAGCTTCTTCTCAAGTTGAATTGCTTGATCTTCTCCAATTTAGGTGAAAAGAATGACGGATTTGTGGATATTGACTTGAGGGCTTTGGAGCTTCTTTTCAAGTCGGTATTTAAGATTTTCTTCGTTTTGGTTGAAGGAGATACGGATTTGCAGATGTTGATTTGAGGGATTCAGAGCTTGGTCTCAAATCGGTATTTGAGATGTTCTTCAATTTGGTTGAAGGTGGTTGAAGGAGACCGATGATTGATGGACTTGGCTTGAACATTCTTCAAGGCTTGGATGCTTTGAATTGAAGAGCGTCTAGCTTGATGTGGATTTGAAAGATTCTGAAGGGCCTTCGCAGCTTTGATCTTCAGAACTCCGGAAGCTTGCGTGTGACAGATGAATGCGAATTCTGAAGGGCTTGGAGGCTTTGATCTTCAGAGTTCTGGAGTTTAAATTTGATGATGGAGATTTGATTTGAGCGTTCTTCAGGGCTTTGAAGCTTTGATCTGAAGAACCGCCTAGTTTGATGTGGACTTGACTTGAATGTTCTTCGGAGCTTCGAAGCTTTGATCTGAAAAACCTTCTTGTTGGATGCAGACTTGAAGACTTCTAAAGGGCTTGAGGGCTTTGATATTCAGAGCTCTGGAGCTTGTGTGTTTCAATGTGCTGATGGAAAAATATGAAAGGAGAGCACCTCCATTTATAGAGATGTAGGATGGAGAGTCATGATCAATCTCTGCTTCCTTCATATTTATCTCCCTTTAATTATTTCTTTATTTAGTGTAAAAGAAATAATTAAAATTCAATAATTATCCTTCTTTCTTTTATTTTAAGAAAGACAATTATTTGTGAAGAGAAATACAATTATTATTTTATCAAGTGGCTTAATTTGATTGGCCGAGCTTAATAAAAATAATAACTGCGTCACTTTGACACGTGGCACCATTTGATTGGCTTATACATATCATCTTGACTTTTGACGTTGAGACACATGGCAACATTTGATTGACCATTTACCGTGCTCTATTTACTAGGTCTCGCAACACGTGGCAACTTGTGATTGGCAGTAAATTTTACATGTCTACACTTGTTAATTATCAGATTTTTCCATTCAATTGATTGGCACGTATGTAGTGGTATATAATGTCATGATGAGAAGGAAGATGAGGAAGTCTGTAAACATATCCAATTGTGTCTGAAAACTGCTTTGGCCAGTTTGTAGTTGCTGCTTTTGGCCAGTCTTCACATGGCAATAGTGAAGTCTGCCATGTATTTGACCCAAACAGTGAACTCAGCCATGCCTTTGTAATTTTTTACCAATAATGTTATATTGAACGATCACAAATGACCTGCCATTTGCTGAAACCTACAATGCCTTACATGTTTTTAACCAATAATGCCATTCAATGATCAGAAATCACCTGCCAAATAGTAAACCCTCAAATGCCTTACATGTTCTTGACCAATAATGCCATTCAAGGACCAGAAATCACATGCCAAACAGTGAACCCTGCCCCCATTTCACCTTTTGCAGCCTTTTAAAGCCCCCAATAGTCTCATTTGTTTTCCTCATCTCACCCGGGGTTATAAAAGCATGGTACAATGCATGCAATATTATTCACTCACAAGTTGAAATCATTGACCAAGTCATAGTCTAACCTAAACATATATGTTTTACCATAGAATTATACTTCTCAGATTACATTTTTTAACTTTCAAAGTCTTATGTGAACATCATCTTCTTTATTGTTTCATAATATGTGAATGCGTTATGTGAACTGTAATTTTTTACTCTAGTTATGTGAATGTCTTATGTGAACTCTAGAATGAAGTTATATTGCCATTATGCTAAACTTTTTTTTGCTTTCTCTATCAATGCTTTAATAATATTGTGACTGCATTATAGTTACGGTTTGCATGTTTGCCACTGCCTTTTTGGCCTTTTCATTATACTGACAACAGTCATGTTTTATATCTGTTACTTGTCTATGTCATGCTATATGTATTTCTATTTTTGTGTGTCTCTCTAGCAAAATGAAGCTGTGGCAAAGTTCCGTGATCATCCGTTGGAGCACGAGGAGTTGATGCAAAGGGTATTTAAAGAAGTTACAGCCATCGGCTCACTGCAATGCACTCCGGGAGCGAAGGGGGAGCATGGTATGGGTGCAGATGGTCGTCGAGCTTTGGCTACTGATAATGACGACCGGACTGATACAGATGGTGAGGGCAACACGGTTGGAAGAGAAAACGGAGAGTAAATTGGTAGTGAATACACAAGTGTTGAACATGGTAGGGGGACCCCCTTTTATAGTCAACAAGGTACGAGCAACCCTCTTTTCCCTCAATATGGTATGGGCACAACCAATCCCTTTTTCACTTCAACTAGGCAACCGTAGCAGCCCATATGTCCCTCTCAGTGCTGCCACAAACACCCCTCCTTTCCTTCACCATGTTGCCACAAACACCCCCCAGCTAGTCAATATGTTAGAACAAGTCCCCCACCTTTCCCTTAACATGAATATGGTACACCCACCACTCAGACGACATTGGAAGCTGGAAGTTCGAATTTGGAAATTTTACGAGGTTATTGAAAACTGGAGTTTACTAGGAAAATTATCCCATCTTTAACTCTAGGAACATAGGGAATGAACTTCCTAATTTTAATTATCCAACAACACATCAACAATCAACGAGGTATACCAAAATGGCGAGGGCTTCGAAAACATGCCATGGGTGAACAGGTTTGCCACTACCAAGCAAGGTGATGCAGGACAGAGTGACAATGGTCCACGTGTTCAACAATTTGTGGACGAGTACAATTCTTTGTCTCACTTGTTTGCAAATTCTAACTTTCGGCAAAGTCACAATAGTACAGGTCATGGAACTGAGGCCCAGGCTGGATATGACAATTGGGAGTGGATGAACAATAACAATGGAAATATCGGTTCAAGTACGAATGTGTTTGACGATGATGATGACGCTGACTCTGAGTACTCGATCCCGGCCGATGAGTTTTATGCCGAAATTGCAGAGGACGAATTGTTGGTTGACCTTTTGACCGTAGCATTGTTGCATGCCATACAAATCCTACGTATGCCGCAGAGGCTACCGTTCCACACGTGCCCCTTGTCGGGTAAAGCTTATCTGCATGAGCTAATGAATGCTCGTGATGAGAGATTTCAACTTGAGCTTGCATGCCCAAAGACACTTTTGCAAAAATAGTCAAAGAACTTCAAAAAATCTATAGCTGGAGTTTTTCTCGAATGAAAAAGGATGGAGTTGACTGCTTCGAGAGTTTTGCAATGTTCATGTATCTACTTCGGGGCCACTCAAACCGAAGAACACAGAAGAGGTTTCAGCACTCGGGCAACACTGTGAGCAAACATGTGCACAAGATATTGGCGCGCATGAGGAGAGGTTTCACTGCTGATAAGTTAAAGCCAACGAGACGGCAAGATGAGACTCACGAGTACTTGGATAGACACGAATTCTATAAACCATTCAACATGAGTTATCTTTCGTGTTGGATTATGTTTGGGTAATGTTAGGATACTGTGTCTCTGCACAAAATGAGTGTACCATAAATCGGTAATATGTTTTTTTATTGGCGCAGGGCAATTGTATTGATGCTATAGATGGGACCCATGTTATGATACGATGCAAGAACAAGGAAGACGATAAGAGGTTCTTTTCACTGAAGGGTTATGCCACCCAAAATATAATGGCCGTCTGTGATTTCGACCTTACTTCGTGTTTGCATCAGCTGGATGGGAGGGGATCTATCATGATTATAACATATTCAAGCCGTGTGTCTTGAATCCAAGATATCATTTCTCTAAACCAGAACCAGGTAATAATTTAGCTCCATTTATGCCGTATAGGAGTTTTGTATGATTTTTTAAAATATATATTACATTGGTCCTCCATTTTCTAAAAATGTTTGTGTATGAATTGCACAGGAAATACTACCTAATGGATGCTAGTTATCCCAACAGGCCGGGCTATCTTGCTCCCTACAAAGGATATAGGTACCACCAGGCTGAATTTAGAAGGGGGCAGCAACAACCTCACGATGATAGAGAGCACTTCAATAGGGCACACTCATCGCTGAGAAGTATTGTAACGCCCCGATTTTCTAAGGAATTTTGGAGGCATTAAAATAATATAATTTTATTGAAATAATTCCAAAGCAACTCTAGTCTTGATACAGATTCCAAACATACTTGATCTCCACTCCCGGTTTTCCTCCTGTTTCAAAGTCGCTCCACTATTGAATCCTGCAGCTGCTGGCAAATTAATTGTTGAAGCAACCGATTTGCCAAGATACAGACGTATCCGTGAGTGACAAATCACCCAGTAAAACAATTCAACCCAACTATCCCTCATACTTTATAGCTAGCAAGCAAACAATATAATAATGATGCGAAGAAGTAAAACAGAGATTTTTCGCATAAACCGGTTTATTACTATCCATTAACCCTACGTGAAATCTAAGATCCCATCCATGAGATCTTTTCCTCCCATAATCACTAACTATGATCGTGTCATGGAAATTCCCTCCTTGCTTGTCCTGCACACGGGGTCCTAAACGAGTTCATCTAAGTTATGTATTTCACATAAATTCATTTAAGACCATAGCAGGGGGCATGATTACCCTTTGGAACTTCCCATGGCGTAACATACGTTAGGGTCGCCACCATTCCTAAGTCGCTAACTATGACCGTGTCATGGGACAATCCCCCCTTGCTGGCCTTGCAAGGGCACGATTACCCTTTGGAACTTTCCATGGCGTACCACACGTTAGGGTCACCACAATAACATCACCGGGCTCCGTAGGTAACCCATTTCAATACATGGCCCAACTGGTAACCCTCACCATTGCAATGGTCCAAATCAAATCCTCAATCTCACAACTCCAAAACTTTACCATTTTTCCATTAACTTAGTATCGTCTAGATGAAATCTATTCTCATACCACCCCATATTTTTAGGGTCCAATCTAGCATTCAAATCAAGTATTGGAACAATATACAATTAATCAAATTAGTAATTAACATAATAACAAGCAATGCAATCACATAACTTTTATGAATGGGCCGTTGCCCTTAGTCTTATATGGAAACAACAAGTAAGTTTTACAAGTTTGATTATAGAAGAAAAATAAGACAATTATAATATTAATAATCAAGTTGTAAAAACAATAAGGTAAAAATCATTAGTAGAAAATAAACTTATTGATAAAATATTAATATTTTCTGAAAATTTTTCTAGGTTTCAAACAATACTCACAAGTCTTATTCTTATTTAAATATTTACAAAATAATACTTAATACGTTGATTGCTTGTTATCATTAATATATAATATCCAAAAATTATATAGTTCGCTATAAGTTCCAAAAAAAATCATATCATTTCATTCTCACGCCTACAAAAAAAAAAATTTAATACCTTTCACTAATTTTCCTTCTTTGGGGTTCTCTAAATAAAATAGATGATTAACAATATATATATATATATATATAAACAAATTATCTTATTCCCTGATCTTGAAATTCAATAACATCGAATCACATCATAACATTAATCCGTCAATTTCTCACAGTAATCAATCAATTTACGAACAATATCATTTTCAGGTCTTACCACCGACTTTCTACCATAGATCGGGCTAAATATTAATAAAAATAGGACTAAACAGTAATTAAGAATTTAAGAACAAGTCATCAACTTCATCCAAAATTAAGTTTTGGTCCTGTTTCCATTAAAATGCAGATTAAGATTTCGGATTTTCGAAAAACTACCTCAAACACGATTCTAAGTCCGGGCAAGTGTTCTACGGTGTCCGTAGATCGCCGTAGTGGTTCTGAAAATTCAAGGCGGCATTTGGCGGCACTCCGACAGGGCCCGCGGCGACGCACGAAACTCACGGCACACACGAACACACACACTCTCACTGTTCGTGGTGGGCTATGGTAGTTCGGTGGTGGCGGGTACGGGCCGGAGGTGATGGGTTCAGTAGTGGGTGGTCCCGGTGGTGGTACAACCGAGGTTGGTGGTGGACGGAGGAGGTGGAGGTGGTGAGGGCGAGGGGTAGGAATAGGCCGGAGGTGGCGGCGACACACGATGGAGGAGATGGTGGTGCGGCGGAGGAGGAGCTTCGGTGGTGACGGTGCTACGGCTGTGGTGACGATGGAGCTACGATAGCTGGGGTTTCGATGATGAAGAGGTACAGTGGTGGTCATGGTGGCAGGTGTACACGGCTGGTGGTGGCGGCGAGCAAAGTGGTGATGGGTGTGTTGGTGTCCTGAATTCTGGAGAGGAAGAGAGGTATTTATAGGGGTCGAACCGGCCACGATTGGCCGAAACGGGCAGCGCGCACGCGGTTTGGAGTGCGGCTGGCTTGGGGCGCAAGTTGGAAAAGGATAAGGTGCCGGAATGAAGGGATAAGGGTGGCTGAGAAATAGAAAAGGGGGATGTTTCGCTTGCGGAGGAAGGATGAGAGTTATTAGATTAGGATGAGACACATTGATGCGGGGTGTTAAGTTAAAAAGAGTAATATAGTAAATAGATGAGGGAACCTTTAGAGTGCTAAGGCTGTGTTTGAACTTATTGAAAAAAAAAGAAAGGAAAAAAAAAAAGGAAAATGAGAGAAAAATAGAAGTGAAAATTTATTATTTATTAAATTTAAAACTTTTCTTTTCTTTTCTATTTCTCTCTCAACCAAACAATAGAAGGAATTTTTTTTTAATTTTCTTTTCCTCTCTTTCTTTTTCATAAGTTCCAAACATAGCCTAGTCTACTACTGCTTTCACCGACTTCTTCTTCTTCTTCTTCCTCTCGCCCCAAATATACAGTTCCGAGCTTCGAACAAACTAACCTAACCCCACTCAACAATGGCTTCCTCAATCGCTCTGAGAAGAGCCACCACCGCCGCCGCCTTGTTCGGCCGTATCTCACTGAAACCCACTTCTACCGTCTTCACGCCTTCCGCCTACACTCGCTCCTTCGCCGTCGCCACGCCCTCTTCCACAGTCTCCCTAGAAGACATCGACAACTTCCCTTCTAATCCTTCACGAGAAACTTTTTGGTATAATCGATATATAAACCATTTGGTATCCCCCTTCAAAAAAAAAAAACTGACACTTGGCAAAGTGCAATTTTAAGGACTTCAACTGTAATTTCCACACAATCTACTCTTCTTCCCGCACAAACCACTCCTTTTCCTGCACAAACTACTCCTGTAGCCTTTCAAATGAAAAAAAACTACTCCTCTGTACATCTCTGCTAACATCTTTACTTTTTTCTCATCCATTATTTTTCATCTCCAGTTCCACATAAAAAAAAAACATCAGTTTACCAACGGGTAACAACACATTTCAATGGTTTAATTTTTTAAATACTCATTTAATCTATTATCTTTGGCACGCGGAGTTTCAAAATCTCAACATTTTAATAGGAGTTTATCGATGCTGTGTAGACTTCTTCTTCAAATCCAGAGTTTAATTCACCCCCTTTCAGCTTTATGAGATTGCTAGTTGAGGAATATGCAATACCATAGTTGAGAGTCAAGAATCAGTGCTAATGGGTGTGGAAATGCTACCACCGCAAAAATGAAACAAGCAAGATATCTACGGAATGTCTTTTTTTTTGCAAGAAACGATATAGTGATTGTAGTTTTTGTTTAATTTTTTGTTATTGTAGTTTTTGTTTAATCTTTGTGCTTTCAACTAAAATTTTACTAGTGTTAAATTTTACTACGGACCTTTTATTTTTGTAGAATGATTTAAGTCCGCATAATTTATAATTTATACTTTACGAAATTTCAATTAAAAAAATAAACCCTTCAAACCTGTTGGTAAAATAAGGATATTCTTTGTTGATGTGGATCTGGAAATGTGAAAAAATTGGATGAGAAGGAAAAAAAGGGATAGCAGAGGAGTAATTTTGCGTGGGGGTGGTGGTGGTGGTGGTGGTTGGGGGTTAGCTATTTGTGGCATTTGTGCGGAAACAAAAAAACAGGGGGCAGCTTACCGCAATCCCGTATTTGTTTTTTTAGCCCGTTAAAAATTTTCAATTATACTCGATAGTTAGTTACCAAAATTGAGATCATTTTCAACATCCAATTACCGAAATATAATATTTTTTTCAATAGCTATTTACCGAAAATGTATGTTCGACAATTGTTTACTGAAGATTGAACATATTTTTGACATGTAGTTACTGAAATATAATCTTTTTTTCAACAGCTACTTTGTAGCAGGCCGAGCAAAATGGCTCGAGCTGTTCACGAACGTGATCCAGTATCCCTTTCAAATTCCAAATCATCTTTCTCTCGACGTTCGGAACAACAACCGTAGCCGAGGGTTACCATGGCCGAGGGTCCTGTTAACTACGACTTCCTTAAACGCTCCAGTCCCGGCACCCGTATGAGCGGGAAATACGTTCGTTTGGACAGCCGCCTAGGTCGCACAACACGCTCGGTTCCGAGCGAAGAGTAGCCGACGTTCTAGCCCGTCTACGTTAGGACAGTAGCCACGGCAGTGATAATGGTTGTGACGTCATCCAAACGGTTATAAGGATAACGATGGGGGCACGTGAAGGTGCCAGCTCATCCTGAAAATGGTTGCAAAACCCTAAACGTGACGTGAGAGTGACATCAGCAGACGTGTGTCGAGCGTTGGTGCAATCTTGGAGACCAAGTTAAGAGGTTCTCTATAAATATCCTATTATGCCCTAATTTCTCTCTGCAAGTAAACTGACTCTTGCACCGGAGGGCCATTCCGGAAGACCTCCGGTGTGGTCTTTAGTCGTGTTTTTGTTTTGCAGGGCAGAGGAAGGAATTAAGGGCAGATCTCCAACTAATATTTAGAAAGTATGAACCACTTGGAGCGGAGCCCCCACAATTTGGTGAACCCGACGTGAAATGTTGTTTCTCAGATCCACGACGGCTCCTCCTAGTCGACCACCTCTTCTTTCCCAAAAACTTCACTCCTCTAGATCTCCACCAGTCTCCTCCTAAAAAATGGGCGGAGCACCTCCACCTCCTCTTTTTTAACCCCTCAGTTCCTCTTTGCACATCACCTCTGAAACCGGTATCAATGCTGCCTCCCCATCTCACCCCCTGGATTTACTCCTCCAGGCGCAAGCGCCTCCATGCAACGTCTAGTAGGATTAAGCGAAGACGCTTTAGCATACGTACAGATGTTAGAACAGCAGCAAGAACAGACCAATGCTGATGTCGCCATCCTCAAAATGGAAATCGCAAAGATTAAGGCCAACGAATGTCCGACGGCATCCCACTCCGGCTCTAAGGGACGTCGTCGGAGTGGACACCTACCACCTCCTCCACCTTTGGTTGGTGATGTACGGCCACATAGAATCTCAGTTCACGATCGCTTGGACCCATCATTGACAGAGCACCGAGCCGGGGATAGCACTCGCCTTAGGCATCAACTCTCCCCGGCTCATCAGCGTCTCGGTAGTGGTGCGGGAACTAGAGGAAGAGAAGGGCGACGAGAAGGAAGTTCACATACTGTTTTCTTAAGTTCGTCGGCTGGAGACGAATATTCCCAGGGCTCCCAAACTTATGATACCGTGGAATTTCAAGACAACGATCAGGCTCTTATCCTGTATGAATCCGAACGGCGAAGAAGTGGAACGCCACGTAGAAACGGGAAAGGTCCTCAGAGCACCACATTGAGCATGACGAAGTCCCTCGGGAAAAAACATACGATCAACGAGCAACAAACTTGGGAAACGCTTGGAAGCTTCCTCGTGAAAGGAGCGTAAGTGTCGTCGTTCGGCAGGACGATCGTCCTAGCGTACGAAGGGTCTATCACACTGAAAATCTTCTAGAAAAGGACCACAAAAGGGTCCCCATAGAGAAGAGAGAGAGGGGATCCCAACGTCAGCATGATTCATTGGAAGAAAAACAGAGGGAACAAGAATACCGAGCATCGAAGAAATCTCAAAACGCTCGGGAAGGTCTTCCCCCTCGGCCAACTCACGAGTATCAATTGAAAAAGCTGACGGAATCACCTTTCTCAGCCAAGATCCAAGCCACCTTGCCGAAGCCAGGGCTCCACCTCCCAAAGTTCCAGAAGTTCGACCCCAGCACAACCAAAGCATATACCCATCTCATCAGCTACAGAAGCACCATCTCATGCGTCATCGAGGACGATGCCATCATGTGCAAAGCATTTCCCTCGAGTCTTGGACGTCTGGGCCTGCTTTGGTTTAACCAATTAGAGGCAGGATCGATCCATAGTTTCAAAGAGCTTGAAAGGGCTTTTAACTATCAGTTCATCACTAGCAACAAGCAAGCCAAGGAAGAAAATGCCCTGGCACAGATGAGAAAGAGGCCCGGCGAAACACTTCGGAAGTATGCCAAGCGTTATTGGCAATTATTTAACGAGATACCCGGTGTTGATCAATATTGGGCAGAAAAGAACTTCAAAAATGGATTGGAAACAGGAAGCAAGATCTTAGATGAGCTGGCAATACGGGCACCTCATGGAATGAATG
Organism: Rhododendron ovatum; assembly: GCA_019656835.1. Taxonomy (NCBI): domain Eukaryota; kingdom Viridiplantae; phylum Streptophyta; class Magnoliopsida; order Ericales; family Ericaceae; genus Rhododendron; species Rhododendron ovatum. The sequence goes on along the minus strand of CM033792.1, from coordinate 32,931,550 downwards.
AGCTAATGAGGACGGTTGAACAGTTCTGTTCTTACGAAGAGTTCCTCACCGAACGAGAACTCCAAGGAGGACAAAACTCAACCGCACCTCAAAGCCTTCATATCCCCATGCCCCAAATTGCACCCCCAAAGCCCGTGGTCGGGGTCCAGCCGAAGAAGCAAGTCAACACAGTCAAGACGGCGGACAAAAAGGGTCCTAAAGCTCATGACTATATAGCTGAAACCACCGTTTTTAAAGAGCCAATTTATTTCCTCCTCCGTACGTTAGAGAGGGAACCATTCTTTGTCTGGCCGAACCCTCCCAAGTTGAACACGGAAGAAGGCAATAACAACGATCGGAAGAGATGCTCGTACCACAATGAGCTCGGGCATTACACCACGGCTTGCGCTCCGTATAAAGCACTTTTGGAAAATCTGGCGGCACAGGGACTTCTCGATGATCATATTGACTGGACAAAAACGCCAAGGAGACAACCGAACGCAGGTGGACAAAATCCCATTCTCCGTCCGGTTGGAGTTATCAACGTTATTCACGGACCAACCACAAAGGAAGAAGCAAACCAGCTTCGTTTGGAGCTCAGCAAAGCTTAGAATGCAATCCAAATTTTTTCCATCAATTGTGCTTCTAAACGGATGAAGACACTTGAGCCTCCCTGGTCAATTACTTTCACCGAGCAAGATCTTTAACGAATCCAAACACCCCATAACGACGCGTTGGTGGTCACGGTGCAAATCTCAACCCACTCCGTTAAAAGGGTGCTTGTAGACCAAGGAAGCTCGGCAGAAGTAATGTACTTATCCCTCTTCAAGGAGCTTGGAATCCCAGAGTCATGCCTACTCCCAACAGAAGTTCCCTTAATTGGATTTAGTGGAACTCCTGTTTGGCCCCTCGGTAGAATTACCCTCCCTGTTGTTACGGGCTCGGTTGTTTCTAATCTGGAGTTCGTCGTCGTAGACACCCTTAGCCCATACAACGCGATCCTTGGTCGAAATCGGCTCCATTCAATAAAGGTCGTCGCTTCAACCTACCACCAGGTGGTCAGGTACATCGGTGCTCACGACAAACAAGAAGATCTGCTCGGAGACCAATTACAAGCCAGACAATGTTACGTTTCGGCCATCGGAAAGACATCAAGCTCCAAACGAGTACATTGGGTTGAAGTCCCTGACAAGCCGGTTCTCGAGGACGTCGGATCTCTTCCTGAAGAAAAATCCATTGAAGATCTTATCAAATTCCCATTCAACGAGGACGCTTCACGATATTTCATGCTCGGCGCTGATTTGCCCAAAGCCGAGAGTGAAGAAACGTTTCAATTCCTGAAGAGCAACATTGAAGTCTTTGCTTGGACACCGTACGATATGCCAGGCATCGACCCAGAGCTCATCTAGCACTCACTCAATGTTTCAAAATCAGTAAAACCGGTGATTCAAAAGCCTCGACGTTCGACAACCATTCAGGCCGAAGCTATAAACGAAGAAGTGGACAAACTCCTCGAGGCAGGCGCCATCAAAGAAGTGCAATACCCCACTTGGCTTGCAAACCCTGTGGTGGTAAAGAAGAAGAATGGAAAATGGAGGGTCTGAGTGGACTACACCAACTTGAATGATGCTTGCCCAAAGGACTGTTTACCCCTCCCAAAGATAGATCAATTAGTAGATCCAACAGCAGGTCATGCTCGGCTCAGTTTTTTGGATGCCTACAGAGGTTACCACCAGATAGCCATGGATCCCGATGACATGGAGAAGACGGCATTCATCACCCACAGGGTCCTCTTTTGCTACTTGGTTATGCCATTCGGACTCAAGAACGCTGGGGCCACATTTCAAAGAATGGTATACCTATTGTTCGGAATGCTCATTGGGGAGATCATGGAAGCGTATATTGACGATATGGTAGTCAAAAGTCTCAAAGCCGAGAACCACCTCTCTCACCTTGCCAAAGTCTTTGTAATTCTGAAGAAGTACAAGCTACGGCTAAATGCCGACAAATGCGCATTCTGAGTTAGTTCCGAAAAATTCCTCGGTTATCTTGTCACTCGGCGTAGAATCGAAGCAGATCCGAACCAGATCTCAGCTATTCAGCAATTAAAACCACCATCAACTCCTCGGGAAATTCAAAAGCTAACAGGGATGGCAGCGGCCCTCAACAGGTTCATTAGCCGCTCGTCAAATAAATGCCACGTTTTCTTCCAAACCCTAAAAAAGCAAAGCCGGCGGAGTTTTAAGTGAACGGAAGATTGTGACGCAGCCCTAACCGAGCTGAAATCTTATGTATGTTCGGCCTCACTTCTCGTCAAACCAAAAGCCTTTGAAACTCTCCATCTCTACTTAACTGTCTCTCTACATGCTGTGAGCTCGGCACTTATCAGACGGGAAGGCCTTGAAGACCAACCAATTTACTTTACAAGCCGAACCTTGCTCCCAGCATAAACCAGATATCTGCCGCTAGAGAAGCTTCTTTTAGCTTTGGTTACAGCAGCTCGGAAATTGCTCCCTTATTTTCAGGAGCACCCCGTCATAGTCCTAACAGAGTTTCCACTTAAAAACCTCTTGAGGAAGGCCGACCTATCAAGCCGAGTATCTCAGTGGGTGGTCGAATTAGCAAATTTTGATATCCATTTTGAGCCTCGAATAGCAATCAAGGCCCAAGTATTAGCAGACTTCATTGCAGAATTCACCCCTGGAAGCCCAAACGAAGAAGCATTGATGAAGCCTAATTATGGAATGCTAGAACAACAAGAGGCTCGGAAAACGTGGAACTTATTTAGTGGAGACATTTGGAAGTTGCACGTCGATGAGGCATCAAACAGCAAAGGTGCGGGTGCAGGGGTTGTCCTTGTAAACCCTTGTGGCATCCTTCATGAAAGTGCTATCACAATCAACTTCCCAGCCATAAACAACGAAGCTAAATACGAAGCACTGTTAGCTGGGCTCCGAGCCGCGACAAGTTTACAAGTCGAAGACCTTCAAGTTTTCTGTGACTCTCAACTGATCGTCAACCAAATAACAGGTGATTATGAAGCTCGGGACCAAAGGATGATAAAGTATCAGGCTACGGCTCTTAAGCTAATCCAAGGGTTCAAGGGATTCCATATTGAACAGATCAATAGAGAAAACAACGCTCATGCCGATGCTCTAGCAAGTTTGGCCTCGGCAAGCAAAGCATCCGAGTACAGACACATCAGCCTCGGCGAGATCCACCAGCCGAGCTTCGAAATCTCGGAAGAAGTTCTCAGCATTTCCCTCGGCCCTAGTTGGATGGATGAGATCGTCTCGTTCCTCAAGAATGATATGCTACCTTCTGACAAGAAGGAGGCCCACCGTGGACGCAGCAAAGCAGCCCATTATTGGATCTCTGAGCATGGCCAACTCTACAGGAAAAGCTTCACAGGGCCGTATCTTCGAGTCGTTCATCCAACCGAGGTCCCAACTATTCTGACCGAACTTCACTCTGGGAGCTACGGTTGTCACTCCGGCGGACGTTCCCTCTGCCAACGAGCTTTCAGTCAAGGATACTTTTGGAAAGGAATGAAGAAAGATTGTGAAGAAGTAGTCAAGAAGTGCAAACCTTGCCAACTTTTTTCTCCTATACCAAAGCAACCCGCTCAATCTCTCAAACCTATTACCAGCCCTTGGCCCTTTGCCCAATGGGGCTTGGATATAGTTGGCAAACTTCCAACTGCCCCTGGGGACTTCAAGTTTTTGATAACGGCGACGAATTATTTTTCAAAATGGGTGGAAGCCGAGCCACTAGTCACCACTACTGAAGCAGACGTTCGGCGATTCGTGTGGAGGAACATCGTCATAAGGTTCGGCGTGCCATACGCAATTGTTTCGGATAATGGCTCCCAATTCGTCGGCAAAGAGTTAACCGGACTTTGTGCTGAGTTCGAAATAAGGTTTTGTCAATTCAACCCCATCCTACCCCCAGGGCAACGGTCAGGCCGAAGCAGCAAACAAGACAGTATGCGCTGGTATCAAGCGTCGGCTAGACTCCAAACGAGGAAAATGGGCTGAAGAACTGCCGCGGGTCCTCTGGGCCAACCGATCCACTCCAAGACACTCCACTGGCCAAACTCCCTTTGCAATGGCCTTCGGCATGGAGGCAGTCATCCCCCTCAAATCCAAGTTCCCAACCCTGCGCACTGAAACTTTTGATCCATAAACCAATAATGATGCAATCGCTACCGAGCTTGTTTTGGCCGAAGAGAAGTGAGACGATGCCGAGATCAAATTAGCTAACTATCAACAGGAGGTCGCTCGAGGCTACAATCGGAGCGTAAAGCTTAAGAAGTTCAGAACCGACGACTGGGTCTGGCGGAAGGTCATCCGAGCCAACTAAAAGACTAAATTCAAACCAAATTGGGAAGGACCCTACAAAGTGATAAGGGAGGTCGGCAATGGTTCATACAAGTTAGAAGACAAAGAAGGAAGGGAAATTGAGAACCCCTGGAATGCTCTAAACCTCAGAAAGGCTTACCTTTGAAGTTTCTCCTCGGTTTCAATCTATCACGTCCTCTTCCAACTTTGTTGCTTAACTCTTACCAAAATGCTATACCTGTTTTGGTCCACTTTTTATTTTAATGAAAAGTTCCTCCTATTCCTGAAGCATCAATATTCTCTATATTCGATTGCATTGTTCAAACTCCGATATTTAAGCTCGGTTTTCTAGCTTTCACGATTACGTTCGGATCAATCAGCAGCAAAACATGTCGTGGCTCGGACAAGCTTTACGTCCAGTCACAAAACAATCAACGAACTTAAAAGTTTGTTTTTAGCTCGGCTACGTTTATAATTTGACTTGAACTAAATAGCCACATCAAACAATTACTCCACATATTACTTTGGCATAAGACTGGCATTTTGAGCCGAGCCTTACACCAAAGTAGGGGCTATCATGAGTAATTATTAAAACCTTGAAAACAAGATAAGGTTGCTTGACCTTCGGCCAAAACTCAGAAAATATTTCTAAGGCATAAAGAAATATTCAATAAAGTAACAAATTTGAGAAAATTTTACTAAGTCATTGAGATAAACTGGAAATTCGAAAAACTCCTACATAAGAGGGCTCGGCTTGGTAAACCGTTCGATGCCGTCCCTCTTCAAACTATTACATCTAGCACGGCAAATTCCTAATGTTTGAAGCCGTCCAGTCCAAAACAAAGTTTAAATCCTTACAAAAAACAAAAAAAAAAACTAAAGGAGATTCCTTGAAAGATCTTCATCCACCAGCTGGTCACCTCAATCAACTTGAACACGTTCATCCTCAGCAACTTCATCTTGAGCCTTGGAACGACTGTCACCATTGCCGACCTTCTCCTGTTGATCGGCGGTAGGCGCATCAATCATCTCCTCATCATCTTCCTCAGGAGGCAAAGGCTGACACTCTTCCTCGGTGTAAGGAAGGTCAAGATTAGGCACAATTGGCTCGGGAAGTTGCTTCAGAAAACCCAACTCGGGCTGAATCGCCATTACACCAGCCATCGCGTCGGCACCAGCGGCATACCCCAGCCTATAGAAGTCAGGTAACCGAGCTTCTAGCTCGTCGTTTACCATCTTGTGCACAACCTGGGTATACTCAAGGGCGGCACGCTGAATCCCGGCCTCATAACCTCGGGCGTCGGCAGCCTTAAGCTTTTCTCTCTCTTCCCTTTTCAACCTTTTTACTTCAGCCTCAGCAGTCTCAGCGGCGACCTTCGCTTCGGCCAATTCCTTTTTAAGCCTCTCCGCTTCGGCCTCCGCTTCCTTGACTTGCTGCTCCGAGATCCTAAACTTGGTTCTCCAGGAATCTCGGTCAAACCTATACCTCTCTTGCTCGGCAGATACTTTTGAAGCCTTGTCGTACGCCTTCAGGATGGCTTGCCCAGCCTAATCAAAAGAGCAAAATAAAAAAGAGAGAAGAAATAAAGAAAAAAAGGAACAAACCTGAACAAGATAAGAGCACATCTCACCAAGACCTGGAAGAAGGTCGGTTGGAACCTGATCGTAATCCCTCAGCAATGCTAGCCCCCTCAAAAGTGTGACAGCAAGGTTCAGCTCCTCTTTGACCGAGTCGTTCTGCAGCAGAACCCTGCCATCAGGCATCGTGTATGAAGGGCTGAACTGGCGACGGACGACGGCCTCGGTGGCTGGATCAGTAAGATCAATATAGGGTTCAGTGAGATTCCCCTGGTCCTTTGGTGGAGGGGCTTGGACTGTGTCCTGAGGCACGGACTGAGGAATATTTAGCAGAACAACATCCTCTGACGTTTTCTGTCTCTTCTCCTTTTGATGCTGTTGCTCCGAAGAGCTTCGGCTTCGGCCAGGATTAGCCGTTTTTGTTGGGATCACCGGCCTTGGAATGTTCCTCCTTGACATATCTTCAAAAGAAGGATCGAGAGACTCGACAGATTCGAATGGAGTAAGACACTCCTCAACTGTAAATCCTATCCTCAGCAATCTTATTCCCCCCTGCTGCCTCTTCTTTCGGATTCCGTCAGGGTTGGAGGCTACCTTTTTCTTCTGTACAGCTTCGGTAGGCGGAGTACCAGATGTCTTTTTCTTGCCCGGCAAGGACTCTTTCCCTTTTTCCTTCCTCCTCAGCACACCCTTGTATGAGGGTATATAGTCAAGCAGGGTTGGAGCGTGTCGGCAAGCTTGGGCGAGAAGGGTGTCGCAGGCTTTCTCTCGGGAGTTGGTATTGAGTCCTTTTGATATTGGACCAAGCTCTGCAAACGTAAGATAGAAAGAATGAAAGCATTAGCAACAAAAGAAAAGACGGACGAATATTTCTCAAAATAGAAGATAATGGTTCGGTAGTATCTCTCGTATCCCTAACTTTTGGAATCGTGTACCGACGCAGACCATCGCCAAATTCATAGTTCCCATGAACTTCAAGATAAAAGTCGGCCCATTTATCCGTATCGGATAAGCCTTCGATCAGAGGACTCTTTTTAGGACGAGTTGTGAGGTACCGACGGCCAGACTTACCCTGACGAGACATTGTATATGTAAAAAAGAGGTCCGTCGGCTTGAAATCAAGATCATGGCTCTCGATCAAGGCGATTACCGACATGATGATTCGGTAACTGTTGATCGCAAGTTGATGGGGAGCCAAACTAAACCTCCAAAGAATTTCCCTAAGGAAGGGATGGAGGGGGAACCGAAGCCCGGCCTCACAAATGGCCATTAGGGGCACGGTTATATGCTCGGGACGGTGATCCCTATGGTCTTTTATGTCGGTGCTCTTTACTCTATGAATCAGAACATCGTCGAGAATGTTGTATTTCGTGCAGATTGCTGCATATTCTCTGGGATTGCCACTGAAGTAGTGGCCATAAGGGCATAGCAAGCCTTTATCAAAGAGATCGGCATCACTCGGAGCCGACGTCGAAGCTTCGGCTCCTGACATAAGCCTTGATTTAGCTTCCTGCCCCACCTGTGGCTCGGTCTCAGATTGGGTCTCTAGGGAAAAACTTATCTCAGGATCCATAAGGAAGTCATCCGCAACGTACTCATAATCGCGCTCGGTGTTAGAGTCGTCCCATACAGGGGAAGTCACCGACATCCTAGTTGAAGCAGATTCGATCGCTCGGCCACTCCTCAACTTACGCAGCTCTAGAAGTTCGCTGATGAACTGACGATCGGATTCGGTTTCCGAGCAATCCGAGTCTGAAGACACGTCGATAACCTCGTGAGCCAGACCTAGGAAAAGAACAAAGGGGTATTAAGCAGTTGAAATCTGCGTCGGCAAAGAAAACCATTTGGAAGTTCGGTTCATCTTATCGGCTCATGAGTCATAAGCTAACCTATAATGGGTTCGGTATTCCTGAAAAGTGTCCCTACGCTCGGTCAAACATAAAATTGGGGCCCGTTCGGTTATTTATCCCCATCAGAAGAAGTCGTTCGGGGAGCCCCAAACATTCTATTGGGGCTCGGAAGAACAGGTTGAGTTCAGGGATGAACGTCATCATTCTTCCCAATATTCTACTATTCATTCAGAACAAAAAAAACCCCTAAAAATTACCCAAAAGCCCAGAAAAAATGCATAAAAGGCAAAGAGAAAAGTGAAGCAGTAAGAATTCGTAACATACTTGAAGATTTCTGTTGAAATGAGGCTTGGGGGTGAAGATCAGGATTCAAATCGAGCTCTGGAACGAAGTTGAAGAGAGAGAGAAGCTCCAAACGCTAGAGAGAGAAAGTGCAGAGGAACTTTCTCTCTCCTCCTCCGTCGTTACTTATAGATGGAGCGGGGCGTTTCAAATTTTCCGCCCATCATTTCACAGCCGAACCCCTCACCAATCACGACATGACGCGTGGCAACTGAAAGCCTTTCTCACGCCAACCGTCTCCTCACCTGACAAGACGTCCTTTCGACTGACACACCCGTTCGAATTCTCAACAGCTGTCATCATATGTGGGGCTCGGATTAATCCGTTGCAGATTCGATAAAAGATCTTCGGATAAAGCTCGGCCTAATCTAAAAATCAACCCATACCAAGTAAGGAGCTTCGGCATGGGTTAAGGGGCTATTGTAGCAGGCCGAGCAAAATGGCTCGAGCTGTTCCCGAACGTGATCCAGTATCCCTTTCAAATTCCAAATCATCTTTCTCTCGACGTTCGGAACAACGACCGTAGCCGAGGGTTACCATGGCCGAGGGTCCTGTTAACTACGACTTCCTTAAACGCTCCAGTCCCAGCACCCATATGAGCGGGAAATACGTTCGTTTGGACAGCCGCCGAGGTCGCACAACACGCTCGGTTCCGAGCGAAGAGTAGCCGACGTTCTAGCCCGTCTACGTTAGGATAGTAGCCGTGGCAGTGATGATGGTTGTGACGTCATCCAAACGGTTATAAGGATAACGATGGGGGCACGTGAAGGTGCCAGCTCATCCTGAAAATGGTTGCAAAACCCTAAACGTGACGTGAGAGTGACATCAGTAGACGCGTGTCGAGCGTTGGTGCAATCTTGGAGACCAAGCTAAGAGGTTCCCTATAAATATCCTATTATGCCTACTTGGAAGAGGTATGCACAAAGAAAACCCTAGCTCCTAATTCCTAATTTCTCTCTGCAAGTAAACTGACTCTTGCACCGGAGGGCCATTCCGGAGGACCTCCGGTGTGGTCTTTAGTCGTGTTTTTGTTTTGCAGGGCAAAGGAAGGAATTAAGGGCAGATCTCCAACTAATATTTAGAAAGTATGAACCACTCGGAACGGAGCCCCCACATACTTACCGAAATGTTATGTATGATTTTCAACAACTATTTACTGAAATGTAGTAGGCTAAGAAAGAAAATACGAGATTGCGAATAGTCGCCCCCAAAAGTAGATGTTTTAGCACCAATATGAATTGGGGGATAGGAAAAAATAATTACAGTTGAAGTTCTTAAAAATACACTTTGCCAAGTGTCAGTTTTTTTTTGTAAAGGGGGATACCAAATGGTTGATATACCGGTTATACCAAAAAGTTTCTCAATCCTTCACTACTACTCTCTCTCTCTCTCTAAACAATCTCGTTTCTGTTCTTCCTAAATTGTTGGTCGGTATTTTATACGGTACTTGTTTAGGTTTTCGTTAAAAAATACTTAGGAGCAATTATTTTTTAAATTAACTAAAGTTGAAAAAGCTGGCCAGAAAAAAACCTTGCTATTTCATACCTTTTTTGTTGGGAACTTTTTTTTTTCTTTTAAATATTAATTTTGGTTTTTTAGACTCCTTTCCCTAATACATGTTTCTATCTCTGGTTTTTTATGTTTTCAGTTGTTTTTCGACAATCACCAGGGACATTTAATTCTCTTTTTAAGCTGGAAAATCCACTCCAGAAGAGGGGACCTTTAAAGCTAGCGGAGGTCGACTAGGTCACGGAGGGTACGCTTGTGAGGTTGTCGTTGCCGGGCGTGGGTCCGGACGGAGTTAAGGTTTGGGCTGAGAACGACACCGTGTTCTTTGCCGGGGAGGGTGAGATCGAGCTCGAAGGCGAGAGTGGCAGAAAGTACGAAGGAAGCCTTGAATTCCAGCTGGAGTTCAACAGTGCTGGTGGGGTCGAGGCCCAGGTTGTCAACGGGGTTTTGAGGCTGCTCATCCCTTATGCAGAGGGTGGGGAGAAGAAGAAGACGGACGGGCTATGAACTTTTGAGTTGGTTGGGCATTCATGGTCATCAGGTTTGTTTTGGCCAAGTCACCACTGAATTTTTCTTTGCTAGATTTCCTCTTTTTGGTGCAATGTACCTGGAATATGATGAGATTTGGGTTGCTGGAAAATTTTTGCTCTCTATTTTTATAGTATGGAATGAGTATGGTTTGAGTGAGCAACGATGGATGCTGTTGTGTTTCTTAGCTCATATATTATTTGTTTGTTGGACTAGTCTTGCCTTTTCATTATCAACGACTCACCTCATGTTCATGTCAAACTCAAAACTAATCTTGTTAAGTGACTTTTCTGCCTTATGATTAAGTCTTCTTAAGAGACCGCAGATACTAGGTTTTAATGATTTGTTGTGGACACTTCCTCATTAAGAACACCTTTTTTATTGCTAGGTGAAGGGAATGCATCCTACACCTTTTCAGGGTGCTGGGCTATTGATGGCCCTACTGGCATGGGAGGAAGTAGGATTACGATTAGTCAGTTCTGATTTAAAACTTGGTTAAGGGATGGTATTTGTAGAGATCCGTATTTTTGAAAATCGCTTAAAGGTTGTATTAATAATAAAATTTTGAATAAATATGAAATTTGTTGGAATTATTTGATTTGGGTCTTAAGTAATAAAGATTGAAAGTTGAGGGAGTGAAAGTGTGATTAGTATGTGTTTGAGTATATATATGTGTGTGGGGGGGGGGGGGGGGGGGGGTGTAGGGGATTAAAATCCCCAATTCACTCTCTCTCCACTCTCAAACTCACTCCCAAACTCAAAACCCATGAAAAACAGCCATCATTCTACATTCCTCGCGTGTTGTCGAGCTCGTTGTTCATTGGGTTCGGCTCGGCAAGGAGTGTGCTTGGCGTATTTCGAGATTTGAGTTCTAGAGCTTGCGTCGCCCGATCTCTCTTCGTGTTTGCTTTCCAACTTCAAGGTAGGGATTTCTTACTCTCTCTATGTGTTTATGGGTTAATTATGTGCCTTAATCGTGCCGTAGTTCGTCGTTGTTGTTGGGATTTTGCTGTCAAAAAGTTGAAAATCTGCAGAAAAACTCTGTAGTATTGATACCCTCAAAAGGGGTATCGATACCCCTCTCTCCTTTGGACCAGACACCGGCCAGGTATTGATACCTTGATCAGGGGTATCAATACCCCTCTTTTTGTTTCGGGCAGATTTGGTTCGTTTGTTTCTTCATGTGTCCGTTCGAACCCCGAACACCTTAAACACCTTTCGAATAGATTCAAATCACTTCCAAACTTGATCATTTGCACCTCGAGGATTCATTGACCAATCGATCTCCTTGGACTCTCGCCATAACTTAGAAATGTGTAGAAATAAATGATTAAGATATCCGTACATTATTTATGCTTTTGGTTGATAGAAGTAGATGTCATGGCATGTCTCAATGAAAGATATAGACTTATTAAGTGTTATGGCGTGACGTAGTGATTGATGGATTGGTGGACATACCATGGAGTCGTTATTAAATATAGTAAGCTATAAGTATGACGTGGGCACTTTGTTGGTCGATAGGGGTTTGCCTAGTGATCCGAAAGGGAAGAGGGTAACTCGTATCTTCGTGCTTCGTTTTGCTTGATCATCCTCGGTTCATTTGGTATTCGTTTTACAGATTCTCATTTAGAACCTAGCGAGTGGTGTGTCGGGGAGTCGTTGTGGGATTGGTACGTGACGTAGGGCATTGTGAAAGACTTTGAGGGATAACGTGAACCTAAAGTATTTAATGATGTACAAGGGGACATATTTGTGAGTTTATAATACATTGAATGATGATGAATGAAAGTATGTGACCTTGGGAAGTGTTGTCTTCTTGTATTCGGATTGTTAATGCTTATGTGTTTATGTGAGTTGTGAATTTTGAATTGAGGGTCCTGCAACACAAGGTGTGGTAATGCGGAGACTCTAGAGGGCCCATTACGCAAGGTGTGGTAAGACGGAAACCCGGGTAGAAAGAGAGTTCAATGTCACGCATGGGGTGGTAACACAGTTGAATTTCTCATAAAATGAAGAATGTTGAAGTTGATGTCAGAAGTATATGTTGTTACTTGGACTGTTAGCTGCTTGAGATGATGACAGTTAACGAAAGAGATAAACAATTGACTCTACCAAGGATTTAAAAAGAAAGGAACTTGTCTTTTTTTTTAAAAGGATTTTTATTAAAATCCTCCTGCTATTCTTGAGCGAATCAACGGTTTTCGATATTCATGCGCAGAATCAACGGACTCCAACTATTCAAACTCGAATCAACGGAGCTTGACCCCGTAGAGGTCGAGAGTATTTCTCAAAGGTGTTTTGGAAATCAAAAAGAAATGTTTTATTTTATGAAAAGAGGTTTGATGATACATGGTAAGGGATGAGAAAGCTAATAGTGGCAATCATTTGAGGAAATTTAAATGGTTTGAGAGAAACTGTCATGGGTTATTTAGATGGATGTGTGTTTAATGCTACTCTTAGTTTGATGTATGAATGGATAGGGATACCTTTATGACGTATAGAATCCTGTAGTCGTGGTCCGTCGGGTCATTTTTGTTCCCCTCTGTATCTCTTGTTTGTTTAGTAGAAATCATCATTCTCATTGCATGTTTCATCGCATTCACATATAGCTTGAGTATAAAAATTTCTACTGGGCTAGTGTAGCTCAACCTATCATTTTCAGGTGTATCTCAAGGACCTTGATGCGGAGTGCATGGTGTGCATGCTTGATTTCATGTCTTTTGAAAGCCGTCATTGGGAAGTGGTTCAATTATCCTTTGCTCGATATATTGAAGGAATGAAATTGTAAATTTGTTTGAACTCTTTTAACTTCAAATATTGTGTAACCTCTAAATTTACTCTCTTTAACTAGCTATGGAGTTTGGGGCCGTAGTGCTAGTATTGTAAATCTTTAAACTTGGAAACTTGATTTGTAAAGGATCAATTGGAACTCTCTCTTTTGGGTATTATCTATACTATGCGAGGAATCATTTAATGAAATTCATTATTTATTCATGTTGAAAATCGAGGGCGTGAGAGTATTTCCCAATTTTCTTCTTGTTGTGTCATTGTCATCCTTGTCTGAATGGACACGAGGTGCTTAGTCCATAGATTTCAGAATCCTATTTGATGGAAGTGGAAAATTTGATTTTGCACATTCTGAATTTCTAGTTCTCCCACCTTTGCATTTGCTAAATTCTGGACTAGTTGTTCCCTGTTAAGAACACCTCTACAAACAAGTAGACTGTTTATTTGGCTCAAGTGTCTAAGACTAAGAGATAAATGAAATATGTATGTGAATTGCTCTCGCTGACCTGGAAACAAGGCTGGGTCGGGCCTTTAAGACTTGCTTATAAAACCTTGCCAAAGGGGTCAGGTTTTGTCGTGGCAAGGTGCACAGCATGTCCGACGTGATGCCATACATATTTGTGTCCTTCCGTGCAAGCCATGCAGGCCATTGGAGTAGCCCGTGCACAACATTCTACACATCATTCGCGCTAACCATCCATGCCAATCACAAGCACTTCAAAGCTCATTTTGGAGGGTCACATGTGTCATTTGAGTCTTGTAAATATTTTATTTATTACACTTTCAGTCCTTGTATTTTCATTACGCTACATCAAGCATAAGCAATGTTTCTTCATGCCACTTTAAAAAATGCTTAGAATGCTATATTAACAAGAGGGTTAGGTATGTGCAGATGTGCTCTTACTACACAACTTTGTAACCTTAGTAGCCATTGCTTACTTTGAGTTGGCATACTTTGTAACCTTGTTCAATGCTTGTAAATGTTTTAAGTGGATCAATGAAATGGCTTCATTTGTGCAAGTGTAGTGCCTTATTGTTTGCTTTGAGTATGTTGCTTTTGGCATATTTCTAGCGCGTACTGAATCTTGTTTGATTGCATTGCAAACACATCTGGGCTTGAATTAAACCAGCTAGCAAGGGAGATTGTCTAGTGCCACACATGTTGTGCCTCATCCACAAAGTCACCACGTGTTCCATGGGAACTTGATGCATCTTGAACCTGTTTCTTCCTTAGTACTACTAACCTTGAGTGTGTCCTATGCCCTTTCATTCTTTTTTATAGATAATAACATCACTAATCTTATCCATGTCAAGTTTTGTACTGGATCAATGGAGAGATGTTACAAGTAGATAATCGGGCACGTGACATGTAACTGAGGATTAGTCTCCAAAGATCGATCGCATATATGTTTCTATCCTTGTATTGTCGTGCAAGTGTTTGTTTAGAAGTACAGTGGGCAGTTGCAGAAGTTAACCTATCCCTTTCTTGTTTGGTGAAAGCGATGAGCTATGAATACTTTGCCTAATTTTACTTTGAAATCTACGCGGTTATCTTTTGCAGTTAACGGATCCCTTTCTTGTTTAATGAAAGGCGTGGTATTTTTCTTCCCCGGCCGGCCGTCTGCTAGGTTTTGTGATTGAATGGTTGTATTTTAAAGAGTGTATTAGAGGCTCTACATGCAACGGATTCTCCTTGATTTTTTAACAACCCGAGTTCATTGTGTAGCTTTACACGTCTGAAGCTTTCATGCAAAAAAAAATTAGACCGATCGAATATCGATAAGTAATTGATTCAAATTAATTTAATAACTTTTGGCATGGATAATGATCGAATATCGATAAGTAATTGATTCAAATTAATTTAATAACTTTTTGCATGGATAATGATCGTGCCAAGACCTATAAAATTAACGATTTTGATTGTCAACTTGTATAGTAAAGCTCACTTAATTTGGTGGTCTGTTCAGAGGTGTGTAAGTAGACTTACCCTTTTCAAAAATGTTAAAGTTTCACCACACACTACGAGCACCAATGTGTATACTTAATCTTACTAGAGTCCTGCTAGCGGAAGCTCATTGGGCTCTCATTAAGCTAAAATAATAACAGTTGCAAACTCCAACAATTTTTTACACTTTTTTTTATATATTTTCACACACTTACATATACTTTTCATTACGTTTCAATACATTTTTTCAACATTAACATAAGCTTACTGGTCTCTCTTTTTTTTCAGTGTTTTTCCATCACACAAAACCACTGCGGATAATTAAATTAAAGTTTAAACACTGAGGCTTTGTTCGGAAGTTGAGGAAAGTGGGAGAAAAGAAGAGAAAGGAAAATGGAAAAAGACTGAGAGGAAAATGAGAGAGAAATTGTACTATTCCCACTTCTAAATTTTTCTATTTTCTCTTCTCTTTTTCTCCAAACCAAACAATGGAAGAGAATTTTTTTTTTAATTTTTCATTCCTTTTTCTCCCACTTTCCTCAAGTTCCAAATAAAGCCGGAGGGGAGGACCTAAACAAAAAAATACAAAGTATGTTCCAATACATGCCTATTCAAGTCAACCAGTTGCGGTGTCTTAATGAGGTCATTTTCTTTTTGGGTGATTTTTGCTCTTTCCAAATTGTTAATCGCTTACTCAAAGGAAGTGCGAAAATCAATATGGAGGTAATATTTGCACTTCCCAAGTTGTTACCAATTTTGAAGAGTGCAAAAATCTTCTCTTAAGAGTTCGATCGATTAATGGATTAATTTAGAGAGTACGAAAATCTACTCTCTTTTTTGCAGTCAATAATGAAGTCATGACATTTATTCACCTAAATGTTTCTTGGTAAAGGTTATTATTAGGGCTATGCATACCTAGCCAAATATAACAGCTGATGCTTCGGTATCACGTTAAGCTTTTAGACTTCAAATGTATAAAAAGAATCCTCTAATAATCCATACGGGGATTTGCCCCGGTTTTAATTGTACTCTTTGTTAGTAGTGGGATTGGGTCCTAGAGATTAGTCGAGATGCACGTAAGATGATGCAGACACCCCTAGTTATATATAAAAAAATTTAAAAAAAGAAAGAAAAAAGGAAAGGAATCCTCTCACGTTTGAACATCCGATGTTTAACTACTGACACCACCATGGTTCACCTCAAGAAAGTTCTGAGAACTAGCTTAATTTGTCATCCATCTACTTGGTGTACTACCTTTCATTGAAATACATGTACAGTGACCAAGAAATAAACGATTTGCCCTTGTGTGATCAACCCAAGTTGAGGTTCAGAACGAAGTACCTAAGGAAATAGGAGCATATGCATGATAATTTACAGGTTCGTTGAAGGTTGGAGTGTGGACGCGATGATAAGTTTCCTGAGACACGTATTTCTGGGGGAGATGAAGGCACCTCAGTAGCAACAACCAATGACACAAACGTAATTGATTTGAGTACTATTTCGAAGGAATTCGAGACAGAAGAAGCAGCATACCTTTTTTTTATAATGCATACGCATACAAAGTTGGTTTCAGCATACACAGAAGCATCAAACATGAAGATAGAAGTGGTAAGATAACGGATATATAGAGTATTTCGTTGCTCGGGTGAAGGTAAGCGGGGAAAGGATAAACGAAATGTAGAATCTCGTCGCCCGGAGACAAGATTTGGACATTGGCAAGTATCGAGTTGTTGAATTTGTTGCTGAGCATAATCATACGTCTGTGTACGAATGAAAGTGGGTGATACGGGTGGGTACTAGAGCTTTTGCAAAAAAATGCAATTAGAAGACCCTAACTTTTATTATGCCAGACAAGTAGATGAAGATGATTTGATCACTAATATCTTTTGGGCTGATGCAAAGATGATGTCTGACTATGCAAATTGTGGTGACGTGATTTGTTTTGATACAACGTACAAGAACAAAGGTGGTAGTCCTTTTGCAATGTTTGTTGGGGTGAACCATCGTAAGCAAACCACAGTATTCTTAGCCCTGTTGATGACTCCATCTAAAATACAATAGGGACAACCGTTTCCCGCTTTATATACGATGAGACAGCTGATACTTTCATGTGGTTGTTTGATACTTTTGCCAAGGCTATGTGTGGAAAAAAAAAGCCTAAAACAATTCTTACGGATCAAGATGCAACCATGGCAAAAGCATTAGCTGTTCAGTGGCCGGAAACATCTCAGCGTTTATGCATTTGGCGCCTCTACCAAAACGCGGCAATACACCCAAGCGGCGTGTTTGCCAAGTTCAAGGAATTCACAAAAGATTTCAGCTCTTGCATTTATGATTACTGGTGAACTCTCATTGTTACTACATTGGTCTTCTCCGACCTTCATTGATATGACAGTAACTTTATATTGTACTTTATGAATGTCATTTACACCCTTCGACTGGTTCTTGATGTGTTGCTTTGAAGGTATAATAGTTGGACAATGTAAATAATATGACCAATTCAAATGCAAGAGATTTTAGTGGAGATATGAAATGAAGAACAACGGTACTGCATGTAATCTGATCCTGTAAGAGATGTTTGTCTTAGTTTTTAACAATTAAAGTAAGTTATTTTCATTATCAAGTAATATCATGTCCATGTCTCCATTATTGTCTCGAAATCGTAGTCAATTATATTTCCGATATGAACAGTTTGGGGGGGGGGGGGGGGGTTTGTTTCGATTTCACTTGAGATATGGGGTACCCGACATGTTTCATTTGTATGCCATGCTTGCTATAACTAACAGAGAGCATTTGCAAAAATACGTCATGTGTTCGATGCACGCTAGCATTGGTTTCATTCTATATACTCATGAAAGACGTATAATAAAAAATAAATTTAGAGTATCACGTGACGGTACCCAGTGGCATAGAATAATTTTTTCTCTCCCTCCCTCTCCACGTTTCCCCCCTCCTCTCTCTCTCTCTCTCTCTCTCTCCAACTTTCCCACATCTCTCTCTTTATAAACAAAAAAAAGTTAAAAATTTAGGAAATTAGGAATGAGAATTTGACGGCTTGTGGGGGTCAGACACATTTCTATAGTCTGAAGGGATTTTCTTACCAACTATTTCGTAACTAACTCATCAGTTACCGAACTCATACATTTCCCACCACCCCCTCTCTCCCTCTGTACAATGCATATGTATGTCAATATCGTAGCATAAGGAGTTGTAGTCAACTTCGCATTAACTCTATTTCTAATAGAAATCCATAAATCATACATAGCTCTGCATCACCCTCTCCAGTTCTCTCATCTCACGTCTTTTCTTTCTTCATCCTTTTCACTTCCTCATGATATCACTCATTTATTGTCACCATTTCTCTCATTTAAGTTTTTTGCATATGGTTTTTAAAAAGTTATGTTAAAAGTGTTAATCTTTTCATTTTTTAAAAGCAAGTGTAATTGTGATAAACATAAAATAATTTTCTTGTGCTGTGCTTCCATGTGTAGCACGGATTTTGCGCTTGTATATGGATAATGCATTTGAATCTCATCACATGCACATGCATCTAAGTTTCTCTCTCTCTCTCTCTCTCTCTCTCTCTCTTCACAGCCAGTATGAGTGGCTGGTGTACACGTGTAATTATTTAGTGTCTCCGGAGTACCACATAGGCACGTGGTATTCCCAACCATTTATGTTGCGATAATTTTACGATAGGAACATTATCGTTCACTTTTTTTTGAGTAAATGAGAGACAAGTAGTGACCCTCATTTTGTGGTGGCGATGTTTTATTTGCAGGGAATATCACATGATAATGTCTTGTACTACTTTGGAAGTACTGAATAATTGGCCGGTGTACATTGTCCTCCTCATCACTTGCCACGTGGCCCACGTCAGATATTTCCTAAATTTCCCATCTTTTATTCCTACACGTGGCAGTCAACCACAGCTGCCTGTAGATCCCCCATGGGTGATTCAATCGTACGCCGCAAACCAACCGTCTCGTAACTAACTCTCTAACTAACTGTATTTTTTTTTTTTTTTATTTCTGAACTGTAAACCGTTCTGTTCTGAGTAGCAAAAGAAACAGTTAAAATTCCGAACCCATCCATTTCCCGCCTCTCTCTCTCTCTCTCTCTCTCTCTCTCTCTCTCTCCACCCATCACGATGCTAGAGTTCAAGCTAGTTCAGGGAAACCGACTGAGGAACGCCGTGGGGCCGCTCCAGCACATAAGAGGGGTAACCGCCGTCTTCTGCAATTCGGAGACCTTGTATCTACAAGCGTCAGACATCGACCGTACCATCGTCGCTCTGCTCCGGTTCCGTTCAGGGTTTTTCAACCGCTATGTCATCAACAGGAAGGCAATGGCCGGCGTTGGAGTCCTTGCTCTGGGCAGTATACTTGAAACCATGGATGACGAAGATTCCATCACTGTTCGCGCCGATTGTCGCTCTAACGTCATCGACTTCACTTTCGAAGATGTTGGTCAGTTCCCTCTAATTCCTCTGATCTTGGTGCATTGGAATGGTGTATAATGTGTCGAGCATGTTTGCCTTTTGAATTGATTCTTGAAAACCCGTGTAATTTTCTGTTCTTGGTATTTGTAATGTTCACTTGCGGAGATGTTGATCATTTCTCTTGCTCTGTTTCTTGATTGATTCCCTTGCATATTGTGATGTGATGTATCTGATTGTGTGTAATGTGTTTGTTTGAATTGATTCTTGAAAACCCACGTGTAGTTTGATGAGATTATCAAGACCCAGTTTGTTTTTACTTGGAGATTCGAATTCGTAACCGAAATCGGAGTCGGAAATCAAGAGGGAAATAGCTAATTAATTTCTTGAGTTTCTTTGGTTGGGCTTGAATTGATATTCGGAAAATCCTTTGCATTTGATAAGGCCTAAGGGAAATGAAATGAAATTACAGAGCTGAATTTCTTGTTTTGTCTGGTTGGGATGAAACGGAATTTCTCAACAAAAAAAAAAAAAAAATTTAATGTTATTGTTTTGATTCAAATATTTTGTTTCAAAAATTTGCCTCGCTTTCTTTTTTCTACCCAAATCAAATTCAGATGAAAACACAGTGTAAATGTCTTACATTTAGTAGTAATTTTAATGTGATATGTACATTATTCTCTGCCTAAACGTAGATCAACCGTTAGATTTGAGTAGTATGAGTGTGTGATTGCTATTCTTGAAAATCCTTTAGCATCTAACAAA
Organism: Rhododendron ovatum; assembly: GCA_019656835.1. Lineage (NCBI taxonomy): Eukaryota > Viridiplantae > Streptophyta > Magnoliopsida > Ericales > Ericaceae > Rhododendron > Rhododendron ovatum. Next base: position 32,911,489 of record CM033792.1, on the reverse strand, counting down.
ATTGTTCTACATTTTTTAAGAGAACGTTTGGAACTTGTATTCATTGTCCCAAAATAAATGAAAAAGAAATGGTAGTGATTTTTGCATGACCCCTTTTATCGTCCGCACTACTTTTTCTTGTTTTATGCATGTGAATTTACGTGCATAAAAAAAGGAAAGTGGATTGCAAAGAGCGGAGTGAAAATCAAAATCCCGAGAAAAAGAGATAGAGAGAAAAAAGCAAACGAAATGAGAGAGAAGTTTCTTGGTTTTGTTTGGTTTAGATGATAAATAACAAGAAAATTAACTGGTATTTCTTCAAAAAAAAACAATGGGTCATCCTTTTTCATTTGGCTGCTATATCCATTAACAAGATTTCATTTTTGGTTTTCTTTTTTGCCTCCCCTTCTTAAATCCCAAGTTCCAAACCAATAACAACCTCTATATATGTTTACTTATTTTGTGACTATACAAAGTAAGAGTGAGTTTGGCCTAAATTTTTGGCACAATTGTTTGGTTGCTTTCTCTTAATCTTTATAAAATTCGGGTCAAAGTATGACGTAACAATTTGACCAGAATCTTGCAAAGATTAAGAGAAAACAACCAACAAGACCGTTCAAAAAAATCCCCTTGAAAAGTTAGACCAAACTCACCCATCATGGGAGAACTTACTGAAGTGAAAAAGAAGAGAGATTTCAGTTCATTCGTCTATTCTGCTTCTGGTATCGCTAAAGTTCTCTATGGTTTTGAATCTCCACTCTCCAATGTGCTATTTACTACTATATATTTAGGTTGATTAAGTAATTTGATTGTGGATAAATGCCTTTTTTTCAGAAACTCGTGAGACTAGAAACACGTCTGCGGACATCGTTAATATCCCCCGTGATCATGTCGAATTTGATGACTCAAGCTACAAATACGAAGTGGTAGTCGGGGTGCCATCGGCGGAGTTCAGAAGAATTTTTGCGAGCTTGAGGAACTCTGGTCCAGGAGGAGGTAGTGATAATATCGAACTAAAATATACTACGATTATATGTCAGATTTTGTTGACACATTGGTTTGTACTAGTTTTTGACCTATTTGCAAAACTGGACAACTAGGAAATCCTTGTATTACTACTGGTTTTGCGTGCAGTGGACTCGACCGGCTAGTTTGGACTCAATATAGGTTTAGGGCCGATATTTGAACCCCGTACCTCATGCATGGGGAAAGGAGCCTATGCTAACTGCACTGGCGCCCCACTTGCAGCATATGTTAGATTAGAAGTTTTTTTTTTTTTTTGTAATAAGTACTTAATCGGAAGTCTGTTCTAAACTAGTTGTTATCTACTGTAGGAGTAGTATTTAGAAATAGTGTGCACGTGAAAACCATTTTATCTTTATCCACATACTCGAACACATAAGAAATCCATCATTTGGATAATTTTCAATTAAAAGGGATACTGTTGACTTGTGTGGCTCCAACCCACGCTTGCATTTATTTAGCAGACAAGGAGCTGTCTTTAGCCTCCTCAAATCTTCTGCAGATACTCAGCCACCTCCAAAAATCTTCCTCAGCATGCTTTGGAGTAAATGAAGGAAGACTTTGTGGTAAAAGTGTGAGTAATGAATAGGGACTCCTCTGGCTTATCTTTGTATCAGAAACGACGGAGAAGAGAGTGATACACGAGTGGATTGTGAGGCAATACTGTGTGAATTTTAGTGATTGTTGTAATACTCCTCCAGTAAATATAGTGAATCCGCTGCCCCTCCGTGGACGTACTCGATTATTGGGGAAGCACGTAAATCCTTGTGTTTCTCTGAGTTGTGTGTGTTTGTGTTTGCTGGATTTGACTCTGATTTAGCACTACAGATACTTCTGCTAAAATAGGATTAGGGTATGATAACGATGAAACGTGAAAGTGTTGGAAATCCGGTCTTCAAAATGATGAAAGTGATGGCGTCGCCTGAGAGATTTGGAACGGTAGAAGCATTCGAGTCACGTTAGGAAAACGCTTTCCTAAAGACAATATTTGCCCCCACCATAAGGTGTGTACCGGGTTACAGCAAATCCGCCTTCAAGATAAATCGAATCCGAACTCTAGGTTCTTTCTGTCCGCGTTTGCACAAACGAAGATAGACAGAATATCCGCTAAGCAAATGTAAAAGAACCAAGAACTGATCCTCTATATTGAGATATAACAGAATATCAGTTTGCCATTTCTAGGAAGAGAAATGTGTAGAGAGGAAGAGAGCTATTCAGTATGGAATTTTTCAGTCCATTGAATGACTTTACAAATGGCCTATTTATAGACTTATAAGCACCCTTGTGTGAAATGTTGCGTCTCTAGTAAACAACCATAAGAAATGGTCATGTCTATTCAAGACTATTAATGGAAAGAACATGCCTATTAGTAGGCACCCTTTAAACAAGTAATTAGGAAGGGTCATGCCTCTTGAAGGCATCTCATGATTCATATCCCTTCCTAATAATCACATCTTTCCAAACGAACACACCCCAATTTAATGGGTGTTAAAACCATGTACATAAAGTTACAACTCATGTGAAAAAGTATAGCAACCTTTCACAAAATCCCCACTTTGTACCTTTCCAAAAATTCCAAACTAAAAACCAATTTTATTTTGAAAAACTCCAACAGAAAGTACCAAAAAGATGAAGACATGATTTTGTTTTCCAAAAAGATTCATTTCAAAACTGATTTTTGAAAAACTTCCATTAGATGATTATAAACATCATTTCCCAAAAATTTAGCTGAGGGGGATAAACTACGGGCGATGCGCTCGGCACCGAGGCTTTTCTATTTCCTTGCTTTATTTCTTCATTTCCTATATTGGTATCCCGTATTCACATGCATCTCTTATTATTAAGCATGCATATATATATTAATAGATTGGCGCGTGTATATCCTATTGCAGCAATTGTATTCGTAACTGCTTCAAGAGTGAGATTCTACACAGTTGGTCAAGAGATTGTCCTCACAAAAGAGGTACGTATGTGTTTGGATTGCCTTTAGTCAGATAGATTCACAATGATCCTACTGAATTCGTGTGTGTGATATGCAGCATGGGGAATGCATAATCGGGGGAGTTAAAGAAGAAGACAAGGAGATAACTTTACTGGGCAGTCTTCATCACAAGATAATTCCAATTCTAGAAGCATCAGAGCTCTGTGGAACAGTGTGGTTCCTGCAGTCGAATCGTCGCACGAATTCCCCTCCTCCTACCATGATAAATTGCCCCATTGGACTCATGGCTAACCTCAACTTCTACTTCGTCAAGGAATAGAATGCAATATCTCTGTCTCTGGAAAAAAAAAGACCAGTACTGCAGTCAGTTTCATGCCATTTCAGCTCAGTCTCCGAATTTCCAACAAATGCAAGCCCCTGGATTTGTTCTCTGATTCAATTCTTCACTTGTGAAAAAATTCCAATTCTTCACTTGTGAAAAATTGCAATTCTTTGTGATAAACCACTGTTGATATTGGTGGATTCAGTAGGTACAATTTACTAGTAGTATTGTGTTTTGATGAGTCGGCTGAAGTTAGAATTTTAGTTTGTGATTCGATTACTAGAATTGTTATTTTGTGACGGAAGACCTCTTGTATTCCAATTTCACGCTTTTTTCTCCCCGGAGTAAATTCTAGATTTGTGCTAATGGGGCAGGTCATTGTTTGGCCGGCAGGGGTGTTCGAGGTGTAGGCGTATCCATGTGGGAAGCTTACTTTTTCCTGTTTGGCTTTGACGGAGGATGCTTGCTTTTTCTTATGTTTCTCGATCCTTTTGTTATCAATGAATGCCTTACCATTTTGACCCGGCCCAAAAACGAAAATGTCAATTTTGTGGTTGCAATTAGATTGCATTCTCTAGAAACGTTTGTGCGGACATGACCACCACCCAACGGAGTGAGCATGAATAGTGTTCTGAAGAAATATGTCAGCTACAAGCATGATTTGTTGCTCTATTTTGTGCATTTTCGAAGGCTAATTATGGTGATCGGCGTTGCGAAGAGTTGAAAGATGATTTTAGAGCAAGTCAAAGTATCCCATGTTTATCTTTTTCCAGTAGAAATATTGAAACATGCAGCAAGTATATATACCCCGCCCGGACGCGTTTGAGTCATTCCAACCTGCGTTGTGCAAAGCTGATCATGATTGTACTTTGGTTATTATCTGGTGAGTTTGGAACCATCGATACATATGAGATCACTCCTTACCAAAAACTTCGTCACCATCTTGTTACGTACGACTCATCAGAAGGTTCGGTGGTGAGCAGATGAGCAGTTGTGAAAAAATTTGAGTTTGTGAGAATATGGTGTTCACGTGCACTTAAAGTTCTTAATTTCTTCTAAGAATGTTACTGTAGGGGTTTGTTTATCAGGACCTTGACCGTGGGTCGGTTTCGGTTCCTTCCTCCGCCGCTCTGCGTGCCCGCCGCCTAACCTGCAACAAGTCACTAGAGCTGTGTGGAAGTCCAATGACCCTCAGACGATCAAGTTAGATGTAGAGAGAAGTGGATAGGTCTAGAGTTATGGTAGAATGACATACCTCTCTAGGTTAGAGTCTCTTTGTATTTATAGACCTTGCTTTGCTTGGCCTCCAAGCTAGCGCATGGAGGGTACGCTCGGGTAACCACCTCGGGTGACGTCATATGTGACATAGGGTATAAGGCAGTTAAAGAGCACATGGCCAAGTCAGATCCTAATGATTATTCTCCTGGTATAACTGCACGGGGCCCTTCTGGCGTAACCGTCTTCCTTCAGGCAGCCTCGGGAAGTCGGGGTCGGGTATGCTTCACACTCCTTAGACAGCGCCGGGATCCAGCCGGACTTCCCCCTCCAAGCGATGTTCTGAGGGGACGCCATGGGTTCCCTGGACCCTATGTTGGGTGAGGAGCGGGGAACATCTTGGTCCCGCTTGGAGCGTTGTGGCTCGGTAAGCAACCCGAGCCCCATTTCCGGAGCCACTACAGTTCCAACTTAGAAGCACACCAGATCAATACATTTTATCGTAACAATATTAATGAAAGTAGGCATAAGTTGGTGCATGCGGAAGTTGTTGATAGTTGCAAAAATCTTCCCGTTGGAACGTACGCAACAGGACTTCTTTTTGCGCATAGATAAATAACGTATGATTTTGTCGTGGAAAGATAGATATACTACAAGTTGAAGGGGTAAACAGTCATAGATATCTAATTTTCGATTCGTAGCAAAGGAAAAGATATCTCCTTTGGTTGCACTACTTGCAGTCGATTGTTTTTTTTGGGTACTGTATGAGTTGGTCGCAAGGCTATCAATTGTAATGTTTTGACTCTGCTGTGTTTGGATTGCTTCTCAAAAAGAATTTTTCAAAAAAGTCCCCTTAAATTCCTCCTAGATTCTCCTACTTTCAACATTTCTCTCTTTATCTCTCTCCACTTATTACCCCTACTATTTTTCAAAAAAAATTTCAAAAACCAAGCCAAACAAGGCATATTCATCATGTTAATTGGTTATTCTTTTAATCAGCTCTTTGTCAAGCATTTTTGGACAGATTCTAAGTGAAGGTTAACTCTTAGTTGGGACACTCTTTGATGAATTCTATAAACTACTCATTGTTTTGCAAAAACTGGTAATGGATTTTCTGGAAAGTGGTGTAATACTCTAATAAGGGAATTGATTTTCACACTCCCCTTTTATTCAAATGCGCTCATTTTCATGTGTGAAGGGAAAAAATGTATGAATGATAGTTTCGTAATTTTACATGAATAAAAACAAAAAAAATGGAGTGCTCCTAGACAAAAGTGGAGTGTGAAAATCAATTTCCTTCTGATAACCCTCAAACAAGCGGAATATTTGAAATAGTTCACAGTTGGGAGCTGTTGAGCCTTTTGCCATGGACATATTATGTTGAACTAGGCAAATGGAGTAGCATGTTATTTGAAAGAGACAAATTTCACAGGCATTTTGTCAAGCAAAAATATGCATCTTTAAAGGCTAATTAAAGCATTTCTTGAGCCTGCAGACACAAGAAGAAGAGTGATAGCATGATAGTCAAGAGTTGAGTTTCATTAAAGTATCTCGTTTTCGTTTGAGTAAAAAAGAAAGAAAACAATGTCATCCCCAAAATATCAGAGTAATTGATCAACTCACACTAGATGACATCTCTTGACATGAGTGGATGCCAAGATTTGGTAGTCAGGTAAATTCAAGTCCCAACTGTTATTACAGATGCTATAATTTTTTTGAGGAAATGGAGGAAAGCAAGGTTGTGTCTTTTGCTCCTCTTTCATTTGTCTCTCGGGCAAGCCAAGGTTCTGTTTTTGGCTGGAGAAGAAAGCATATATGTGTTAATTATCACTAAATAGACAAACAGAGAGTTAGACTAACGGAGGGTATATAATAGTCGTTAAAAGAGATGAGGGTTGAACCGTTGAAGAGTAGTGAACAGATGGCATATTTTGGTGGCGTTTTCGGCTTGGCACATAGATCTGCTACCCCGGCCGGATGTGGCTATCAAGTTAGTTACAACGACACTAATCATAACCGGTAGACTTTATATATTACTACAAATGTGGGTAAGTCTTGTAAAGAACCACATGACACAATGTACAAAATGCAGTGCACATATCTAATTCCGATCTAATTCGCTCTCAAGGATAATGGAATATAGTGCGACGAGGACGAGGAGAGGGAGGGAAAATAGTTTTCGGTTGTTTATTGGACGAAGGAGTTAATACTTAATATGGTTTGATTGAAATGAATGGTGGGCGCAACTCGCAAGGTTATGAATCCTGGCCTGTACCGGCCAATTAGTACTGATATTGTCCAAGTCCGTTACCGTACAATTGTATTTCCATTTACCATTCAGAACCCACTTTTTCATTACTCATATTTCCATTAACCATTCAGAACCCATTTTTCAATTTTTATTAGACAACAAGGTCTTTCGGTAGACTTCTTTCACTGGAGTTTTACTAACTTAACCCAAATTAAAAACCAGAATAAAAGGAACAAAAGCTATTGTCAATCAATGGTGCTGTTTTGGCATACCTTTTCAATGAGGGAGAACGAGAATCAGCTTTCAATGGTGGAGAAGCAACAATAGGAGTCCATGAGGGAGAAGGAAGAATAGTTTCGGAGACCTTCGGTGGTGGAGGATCGATCAAAGGAAGAAGGAATGGAACATGGAGAAGCAAGAGGAGTCCATGAGGGAGGACGAGGAATGGTTTTGGTGGGAGAAATGAGGGATCACGGAGATATGTTAAGGCTTTTTCTCCCAAAAATCTAAAAACTCAACGATTAAGCGTGCACCGAATAGGGCCCTTGTGGGCTAAAAGGGTGTATCCAGAACTATCCAAAATGCCGTCATGTTTAGGGGCATAGCACGCTGGGACTCACACCTCTTCCGAGTTCGGTAAAGAACCACATGACACGATATACAAAAATGCAATGCACATATCTAATTCCCAACTAATATGCTTTAAGGGATAATGGAGTATAGTGTGACGAGGACGAGGAGAGATGGGGAAAATAGTTTTTGGTTGTTTGTTGGACGAAGGAGTGAATATGGTTTGAAAATGAGAGAGAGGGGAGAAATGAAGGGTGGGCGCAAGGTTATTAATCCCGGCCCGTATCGGTATTGTCCAAATCTAGTACCCTACAACACGTATAACTCCGTTCCGCGGTACCGGTCAATACTAAACAATACCGGACAACTTTTAAATATATTTTATGCTTCCATTACCGGACAACACTGGTCGGTACAGGTAAGTACCTACTTTTTATTTTTCTTTTTAATAAATGTGTGTATTATACCAATAAATTCTTTACCATAAGAAAATAACACTAATAGGGAATCGATGTCCAATATTTCACCGGCACCGTTACATACCATTAGGAAAAAAACTGGTACTCTAGCAGCCGGTAGCACAGTATTTATTATTCAGAATCTTGGGTGGGTTGGGCCGAAAAAGTCTGTGGACACAGTAAATCTGTGCACAGATTGTGTACAGATTGCTATGTGGGGTCTACTACGGGTCCCACACAAGTGATCTGAGCCATTCATTATATTTAAAACATTTTTTCAAGTGCCCTTGAGAAAAATTAGCTCAATCTAATACTTATAAGTACTTGATCTAATCATCTAACTTTTCATTCTCTAAAAACCTGAATGAAAAGTTAGATGATTAGATCAAGCACTTATAGGTATCGGATTGAGCTCATTTTTCTTAAAGGCACTTAAAAAATATTTTAAACATAATTAACGGATCGGTTTATTTATATGAGATCCTTAATGGGCCTCACAACGCAATCTGTGCACAATCTATGTACAGACTTGCTGTGTCAGTAGCAAGACTGGGCCAAGGGATGAAAGTTTTTGAAATTAAATTACTCTTAGAAATTAGTACTCCAGATTAATAATTGAAGGGGGTCTTGCTGATAACTTTTTCAGATGAGGGTCGTTTAGTTAAAAAGAGTGAAAATAGATGGGTGAACCTTTGTAGTTTGTACTAAAACTTATCTCTCCTACCTAAAAGGAAGGGCGCGACTATTCGCAACTCTATATTTTCTTCTTTAGCCCGTTAAAATTTTTTAATTATAGTCGACAGTTAATTACCGAAATTAAGATATATTTTCAACATACAATTATTGAAATATAATATTTTTTTCAACAGCTATTTACTGAAAATGTATGTTCGGCAGTTGTTTATTGAAAATTGAACATATTTTCGATATGTAGTTACCGAAATATAATCTTGTTTTCAACAACTATTTACCGAAATGTTATGTATGATTTTCAACAATCATTTACCGAAATGTAATGGGTTATGGGAGAAAATACGAGCTGCGAATAGTCCCCCAAAGGAACACTACTGCTTTCACCGTCTTCTTCGTCTCGCCCCAAATACACAATTCCGAGCTTTGGAACCTAAACCCCACTCAACGATGGCTTCCTCAATCGCCCTAAGAAGAGCCGCCGCCACCGCGTTCGGCCGCGTCCCGCTGAAAGCCACTTCTGCCGTCTTCACTCCTTCTGCCTACACTCGCTCCTTCACCACCAACACCGACAACAGGACGTCCTCTCCCACCGACGACGACGACGACGTCCCCAAGTACCCTGGTACTGGTTTACCACTATTGCCGACTCTATCTAAAAAATTATTGTCTCTTCTCGTCAAAACTCGCTCCCAGCTCAACCCGACGTCCTATTCCACTGCCTCCGACGACGACGCGGACAACATCCCTGGTACTCCTTCACTCCTACTTCTCTCTCTATTTGAAGACCTATTGTCTGTTCTTCCTGAATTATGGGTCGGGATTTATTTTATACGGTATTATTTGTTTTTCGTAGTTTATCGTTTAGGTTTTAGTAAAAAATAATATATTAGGAGTACAAATTTTTATATGAATTTCGAAAGGAAGAACAAAAATATAAAAGCTGTAATTTAGGAAGAATAGGTTCTAAATACTGTGTTTCTTTCCCTATTTTTTAAAAAATTTTGACGTGGGGATTTTCAGTTGTTATTCAAGTTGATCAAAAATATAAGACACTATTTAAGGTGGAAAACCTGTTCCAAACGGACGGGCCTTTAAAGCAAGTGGAGACGGACCAGGTTAGGGATGGTACACTGGTGAGGATGACAATGCCTGGTGTGGGTCAAGATGGATTGAAGGTCTGGGTTGTGGACAACTCCGTGTTTTTTTCGGGAGAGGGCGAGATCGAGCTCCCAGGCAAGGATAGCGGGAGAAGTTACATCGGAAGCATTGAATTTGACCCAAAGTTTAACAAGGCTGCTAGGGTCAAGGCCAACATTGCCAACGGTGTTTTAAGACTGTTGGTTCCGTATGCTAAAGGTGGAGAGAAGAAGAAGGACGGGTATGAACGTGTGGTGAATTTATAGTTCTCCCACATTTGAATCTCTAAAGTTTTGGTTCGTTAAGAGCACGTCCTTAAGTATGGACCTTTTTAGGGTGTTGGGCTATTGCTGTCTCAATGGGTCTGAGATGAAGTAGGATTACATTAGTCACTTAGGATTTCGAACTTGGTTTTAGGGATGGTATTTCCCGATGTTGAACTACTTAATTGTATTATTGTAAGTCATTTTCGTCTGCAGATCTCAGAATTGGGAAATATTGTTTTGGAGTAGTTGTTCCCAGTTAAGAACAGCTCTACGACAAGTGTAGTGTTTTTTTCTTTTTGGCTAAGACTAAGAGATGAATGAAACGGAAACAAGGCTGGGCTAGGCTTGTAAGTTCTTTGTTAATAGAGCACACGTAGTAAAACTATATTTCCTTCATCTTATCTTCACTTCCCTTTTGCATAAAATACATTTCCCGCGCAACATTTCTGACAATTGAACAAAGCCTCACTCATACCTTTTTTTTCTGGATTTTTCTTTTGTTTGGGTGCAACGTGAATCAATGCATGGAATATGATGCAGTTGGTTTCAGGAGAAAAAAAAAAAACTCAGCTCTTATACTTTTATAGAATGCAACGAGGACGTTGAATGTTGTTTTGGTTCTCGTCTCGTATAATATATGCATTATTGAATTGCTTTGGCCTTTTCATGATCAACAACTCGCCTCATATGAGATGTTTTCTGACTCATGATTAAGTGTTCTTTAGAGACTGTAGATGGTGGCTTTTTGTGATTTGTTGTGGTCTTGCGCTTTGATATGAAATGCCCAATTTTCCGTTAAAGATGCAGGGAGGAGCAAAATGTCAAATGTCTTGGCTGTTAAGTCTGTTTAAGATTGTTAAACAGATTGTTTTTTTGTCCAATGGTCAGGTCATAAATAGTTGTACAAGTAAGGCAGAATTTTTTATCAGTGGTAGTTGGGGTTTAATATGCACTGTTATGAAACGATAATATACAACAACTTTGAAACTACGAGTTAAAGCTAGCAAATTACTCCTCTTTCCCTCTGTTAGCCAGAAAGCACAAATCCTGATGACTGATGGCGAATTGGTATTGGCTTTGTTTTACTTTGTTATCATACGGTATAACCTTTCTAGGAGAGTGCGAGAGGCTTATCGGGGAGTTTGAATGCTACCTTTCGATAAGAAGTGATTTTGTTGTCCACAAGCACTGTTTCTTAGGATTCTACTGGTATCAGTAGGTATGCAAGAATGGGGGTCCTTGGCTACACAATTTTCTGTGGACTAGTGTATGACAGTGGCAACTCATGCACTTCATGTAATACCCGTCCCAAATATTAGAGTATTTAATTCATCTTTTAATTGAATTATATGTTTTTGGGGTTGATTTGTTTATGACGGAAGTTCGAGGGGCTTGTATGTGATTCATGGGTGGAGCATAAGTAAGTTCATGTTTCAATTGCATACAATAATTTTCCCATAGCCTTTATCAAATATCCTGGGGGATATTTTGGGGGATATTTCTTCCCCTATTTTCTTCTTGTTCCTAATGTAAAGAGAGAGAGAGAGAGAGAGAGAGAGAGAGAGAAGAAGAAGAAGAAGAAGAAGAAGAAGAAGAAGAAGAAGAAGAAGAAGAAGAAGAAGGAAAAGAAGAGAGGAGAGCTTGGAGGTTCTTGGTTGTCTAGGTTGTTAATCATCTAGGTAATTTCATATTTTAATTGTTGGATTTCATGTTTGGGTAAGTTTAATTTCATGCTTAAATAGTTGGGTTCATGCCTTAATTAGATGATGCAAGTTAACTTGGGTATGAGAAGAATACCTCTTGAATCTCTTGTGTTTTTATGTTTTAAGTTTCTTTGATTCATGGGGTTTGAGTTTCTTAAGTAGCTCTTTGATATACATGAGTTAAAGCATGATTTGGTGTGGTTTGAGGAGTTTTAGATGTGGTTTGAGTAGAGGAAAAGGTTAGAAATCGGAAGGAAATCATGCTAGATTTTCGCTGAAAAACCCAGTTGGTACCTGTACCACTTTTTGGTGGTACCTATACCGACGGATCAGAGCTGAAACATTTGGGTCGATTTTGGGTGGGTACCTGTACTGAGTTTTGTGGTACCTGTACCTCTCGGGTAACTTTTCAGCAATTGTTGTGGAACTTCGGACGATCATATCTTTTTCATCCGGACTCCGTTTTGGGCAAATTATATATCAAAATTTGTGTATCAAAAGTGTACTTTCCATTGGTGGTGGTCTCAAGAGCTAGCTCTAGGCTAATAAGAAGTTATGGCCAAGATAAGACAAGTTGATCATAAGTTTTCAAACCGATTTCAAGAGTTTTTTTATATTTGAACTTTATGCATGTTTTAGGACACTTCTAGGTGTTGACATGGACATATTTGTATTCGATAGTCATCGTTTAGCTTCTTGTTAGCTTTGTAACTTTGTGCCAAGTATTCGTGGAATTCGTAATTAATACTCCCTCCGTCTCATTTTTATTGTCCATTTTCGTTTTTCGTGCCATTCTTTCAACGCTTATATCTTTCAATATATATCTCCAAAAATATGCAATATAGATCTTGTTTGATAGTTCTCGATTAGATCTATAATACAAAGTTTTCAAAATTACAAAAAACATTGTAGATTAGGAGATATAAGCGTTGAAAGAACGACACGAAAAACGAAAATGGACAATAAAAATGGGACGGAGGGAGTATGAGTTAACTTGTGGCTAGGTAAAGAGCCGGTCTTTCGGGAGATGCCGAAATCTTAGTTTGGCATACTTTGGTCGATACGAAGATGAGTGTGTTTGATATGATAAGGTTCAATTAGATGTTACATGGTGGTGATTGTATATCATGCTATTTAGGATTTAGCTAATGATATATGTTTATTGGGTGTTTATTGTAACCACTAAAGGATTGTGGAGTGAGTCACACCATATCGTGGGCCATGCTGTCTAATTAACGGTGAATGGGAATGTGGTGTGCGGGACACAATGCCTTGGTTACATGGGAATGTGGCAGACGTGCCATTGCGTGTGTGATGTTTATACATGTGGGTATATAATTGAATACTTGTGTTGAGTTTGTGTGAATTACATTCTAGTGGGATATTCTTTCGGGTTGTGTGGTATTTTATTGAACGTATTATATATCTCACACAACCTGGTTTTCCTTTTTGGATTGCCAGGTCACAGGTGGCCGTAGAGTTGGTCCACTACCGGTCGACGTTTTGGGGACACTTGGATTAGTATCGAGTGTTGATATTTTTGGTCGAATTTGGTTGTAATGGGTTAAACTCGTACATTTGCTAAACTCATTTTTGTGACTAATGTTGTCAATTACTTTTTGACTTCAAGTTTGTAAATATGTTGGGTATCATTTGTACAATGCAAGTTTGCAAATATCTTAGATACCTTGTTTTTATTATGTTAAGTCTTCCGTTGGGGTTTTACTCTATTCCTTTATTGGTAGTCGTTTAGTGTTAGTCTTTTGTGTGGATTGTCACATGGCTGTGTCGGTTCGAGCCCACTCCGGGTGTCATTCCGGGACGGGGCGTGACAGCTTGGTATCAAAGCTAGTACGTTCTAGTCTCTGTGTGGAGAGTCATTTGGGGTTCGGTAGTGGACCATAGGCGTAATGTGGTTGTCGAATGGAGGTAGTGTTTGCTAACTGGTGAGTTATATATCTAATATTGTATTTGCTATTGGTTGTTAAAGTGATTGAAACAGATATTGGGAAATGGCTTCGGAGCATACAGTTCATGCCGAGGATGCTGCATTTAGTGGTGATGAGGTTCAGCAACCTGAAGTTCCTTTACAGCAGCCGGTTGTTGGGGCTACCGATAGACTTCTTGCAGCTGTGGCCTTGCTCGCAGAACAACAAGCAGCTCTTATGCAATGGCAAACTACAGAGGCAATGACTAGTGGAGCGGGCACTGGGTTACTTGAAAGGTTCAAAAAGCTATTTACCGTGGAGTTTGAGGGGGCAATTGACCCTAGTGATGCTGAGGAATGGCTCAAGGCTGTGGAGCGGGTGTTGAATGCTATGGGAGTGACAGACGCACAAAAGGTGACATTGGCGACTTTTAGTTTGAAAGGTGATGCTCGAGATTGGTGGGAGTCGTTTGAGAGGCAGTGGACTGCTCCTTTGCCAGGAGTTATACCAGCGGTACCGCAAGTAGTGACGTGGGAGCGTTTTGTTAAAGGGTTCAATGATCACTACGTTCCGAAGAGTTGGAAATTGGACCAGGAAGCGGCATTTATTGAATTGAAGCAAGGTAGTATGACTGTTCCAGAGCATGAAGCTAGGTTTGCAAAATTGTCAAAATATGCTCCAGACTTGGTGAATACGGAAGAGAAAAGATGTCAACGATTCCGAAAAGGGCTTTCGTCGAAGGTAGCTACAAGGTTGACTACCTACGAGCAAGAGGAATATGCTCGGTTAGTGGAAATGGCCAGGATGGTTGGAAAGGATATTCAGGACTACAACGAAAGCCGGGAGTCATACAAGAAAAATAAGACGGAAGGTGCGGCATTTGGTAAATCCGGAGGTGGTAATAGTAAGGGTGTGGGTCAGAAATCTCAAGTTACCAAAACTCAAGATTTTGGGAAATCACAAGGGGGTTCCACGGGGTGGTGGAAAGGGAAGTCGGGACAAGAGACTAATAGGCAGACAATGAGTGGTGCTACAACAATGACTCGTCGATGTTTTAATTGTGGATCAACAGACCATTTGATGAGAGATTGTTTGAATACAACAAAGGGTTTCAAGTGCTTTACTTGTGGTGAGGTGGGGCACATGGCGGCTCAATGTTCTTGGGTACAAGCGCCAGCGGCATCTTCGGTGGGAAGTGTTCAAGGAGGTAGAAGTGGAGGAGCTAGTGGTTCTACGGCAACGGGTAGGGTGTTTGTGATCACACGTCAAGGGGCACAGGCTTCACCGGGGGTAGTGACAGGTACTTTGGTTATTTCTGGTATTTATGCGCGTGTGTTGCTAGACCCTGGATCTACGCATTCTTTTGTGACTAATGTTGTCAAGTACTTTTTGACTTCAAGTTTGTAAATATGTTGGGTATCATTTGTACAATGCAAGTTTGTAAATATCTTAGATACCTTGTTTTTATTATGTTAAGTCTTCTGCTGGGGTTTTACTCTACTCCTTTATTGGTTGTCGTTTAGTGTTAGTCTTTTGTGTGGATTGCCACGTGGCTGTATCGGTTCGGGCCCACTCCGGGTGTCGTTCCGGGACGGGGCGTGACACTTCAAGTCAGGGTGCTGGGCTTTATATTTCCCAATTTGTATGAGATGACGTAGGATTGCAAGCGGTCAATTTGATTTAGAACTTGTTTTAGAGACATTATTTTCCATTTTTTTACCGTTTGGTTGTATTTTGGTAGGTCCTTGCCCTTCTTGTCTCAATTAACATGAGGTGCTTAGTCTACATATTTCCTAATCCCATTGGATGGAAGTCTGAAATTCGACTTTATTGAATTTCTAGTTCTCCCACATTTGATTCTGTAAAGTTTTGGTTCGCTAAGAGCACGTCCTTAAGTATGGGGTGAAGGAAATGTATCAAACACCTTTTCAGGGTGCTGGGCTATCGCTGTCTCAGTTGGTCTGAGATGAAGTAGGATTACAGTAGTCACTTAGGACTTCGAACTTGGTTTTAGGGATGGTATTTCGCAATGTTGAACTGCTTAATTGTATTACTGTTAGTCATTTTCCTTCTTTGTCCGAATTGACATGAGGTGCTCAGTCTGCAGATCTCAGAATCCTACTTGATGGAAGTGGGAATTTTGATTTTGCACACTCCGAATTTCAATTTCTCCCGCATTTGCATTTGCTAAGTTTTGGAGTAGTTCCCAGTTAAAAATAGCTCTACATCAAGTGTAGTGTTTTTCTTTTTAATTGGCCAAGACTAAGAGATGAATGAAATATGTATGCAAATTGCTCTAGCTGGGCTGGGCCTGTAAGACTTGCTTATAAACCCTAGCGAAGTGGGTCTGGGCTTGTATCCTACATCTTTTCCGGATCCCGGGCTATTGATGTCCCAATTTAGCCTGAGATGAAGTAGGATTACAATACGGGATGGTATTCCCAATCTTGTTTTGTTTATTTAACTTCATTATTATAGGTCGTTGTCCCTCTTGTTTGAATTGATATGATGCGCTTAGTAGTCCACAGATTTTCAAAATCCTACTTGATGGAAGTGGAAATTTTGACTTTGCAGCATTCTGAATTTCTAGTTCTTCCCCTATTCGCAGTTCCTAAATTTTGGAGTAGTTGTTACCAGATAAGAACACCTCTACAAACAAGTAAAGTGTTTTTTTGTTCAGAGTCTATGAATGAGATATGTATGCAAATTGCTCTCTCTTACCACCTTAAAACAAGGCCAGGCCGGGCCTTTAAGACCTGCTTATTACCCCTAGCCAAGGGGACCTGGGCTTGTGGTGGTAAGGCCATGAGCACTTGCATGCCTGGAACTAGACATATTACCAGGCTACTTCTTTTTCTTTTTCTTTTTTATATCTTGAGGAATATGCGATAAAATAGGAAGCACCGGATGATATTCATGGGTTGCCGCCAAAAAGTTGATCAATTAATCTAAAAAATGGAGTGCATAAATCATCCTATCATCTTCCTTTCTGTTACAATGGGGCTAGAGAAAGATACTTCACGTTTGTGTACCATTTTAAGACCTTAGATTTCAAATGCACAAAAAGAATCCTCTTTCATTAGATCATCCAACGTCTAACTACTGTCTGACACCACCATGGTTGTCACGACCCTGACCCGCCCCATGAGGTCTTAATCATGACAAATGCCAGTGATTTCTCACTAAGGCCAAATTACAAATCAAATATCATCTAAACAAGTGTTAATCAAAAGGGGCTAAAACATAACAGCGGAAGCAAAAGACAACTTTTCTTGATAACGAACCAAAGTATTACTTAGGTTTTACAAACCAAAAGGTACACCACTCAGAGTTGTGCTTACTTACAAACTCAAAAGCTACAAACCATGTACAAAGCTAAGTGTCTACAAGCATAACTTCCTTTCTATAAGTTTCCAACAAAACACAACACATTCCAAAAGTAAACACCGCGCCACCCTACGCATTGCTTCCTGAAAGGTGGAAAAGAAAATCCGTAAGCCAAAGCTCGTGTGAATGATTAATACTTAACTCACATGCCTTCCATGGACAATGCAAAATAATTCGATAATATTTCAAAACAAAGAGCTCGAAACCGTAAGCCAAATATAATGCACATTCCGCTATTCAAAATTCAAAAGCTACCGGGCGTCCCCGGTAGTGGATAAGCCAGACGTCTATGCATTATCCCAAAACACACACCAACCTCAAACACCCTTGCTAGCCATTAAGTCGTCCCCTAGCAAGACCGGACGTTGGGAATGCCATTAAATAGATTCGCAAATATTTCACAAATAGGTCCACCTTTCATTGTTATCCATGGAGTACATAATTTATAAAACATGTTCAATTAAGCTCGATAGGGAAAACAAGTTCAAAACCATGTATTTAGGTATTAAATCACTCACCTCGGCTCTACGAACCACCCGAGCTTCCTAAAACAATTAGGCAATAAGAACATGATTAGAAGATGCTAAACAATTCTATTTTTATGAATATAAGGTCCTAAGGTAGACATATGAAGTTAAACAACCAAATCTCAAGAAAAATTTCAGAATCTGCAATTTCATCAACTTCAACTTAAAATCCGACTTTGCACAGAAATAACTAAGGTACAAACTCCACATACTTTTTAAGGTCTATGAATCTAGTTTCAAAATCAGAAATCGGATCGCAATTTCATCGCTCGAGCTAAAAAATATGACCGTTTCCGTAACATGCGTCTGGCAGTCAGCTAGCACAGTTCCGAAAATGAGTGCTGCAAGGTCACGAATTTTTACAGAATTCAATACTTTGATTCTGACCCCGAAATTTTTACCATAGATAGAAGACTCTTATAGGAACTCTCAGTAAAAATCTCATAATTTTTCGAGCTTAGGAACTGCCTCAAAAAAAATCCACAAAATCAGGACAGATACCAAATTTCTCAATTCTGCAGTTTTTCAGAAAATTACCCACTGTTCTTCCTGCGATTTTCAACTCTAAAACCTTTCAAAACACTTCAAACTCACACCAAAACTTCACTAATCATGCTCAAACTCAGATATATTAACAAGCTACTCCAAGAACATCGAATCCTTGCATCAAAACAAGTTTTAAACACTCAACCCAAGGGATTTCAAGTTAGACTCTTGAGTTCCTTAAGAATTCAATCCTAAAACTCAAATTCCACTTAAATCAAACATCTAAAGCATGAATTCAAACCCTAAGATATGAAATTTAACATACAAATCATGGAATTCAAATAGGAGATATAAAAATTACCAAGTTAAATCTTCAATTCTCAAGCCAAGTAAGTTTTTCCCCAATTTTTTTCTTTCTTTTCTCCTTCTTCTTTTCTACTGTTTCTTCCCCTCTCTCCCTCTCTCTCTCTCTCTACGTGGAAGATAGAGGTGGGGCAAGAATAATGTAGAAGCTAGGCTTAGGAAAATTATTGAGTGTATGTGTGACATATACCAACTTATGTTCCAATTTCATTAGCTAGCAACTTAAGCCTAATAACTCACATATTAAGCTTAAAACACATCACATAATTAATTTAAAACATAATTAAAAACTAGGGGTATTACAACGGTTCACCTCAAGAAAGTTGTAGAACTAGCTTTGTCAATCATCTACTTGGTGTATTCCCTTTCAATTTACTACCCACTAATCTACTATGCAGTGACTAATTAAAATGATTTGCCCTTCATGTGGTCAACCCATGTCGAGGTTCAAAACAAAGTACCTAAAGAAATATGTGCATACGAGTAACCAAAACAAAATTGCTAGCCTTCTATTAAGGTCAACATGTAAATAGGACATGAGGCCTTGGGGTAACACCCAGGATACTATGTGTCATTTATGAATAAGTCCCACCACGTGGCTCAAGTCTAGTCCTGCACATGGCACAGTCGCCCGTCCTGTCACAACATACACATGGCGATCATCGTGCACGACATCGGGCCAAAAAGTGGCTATCGGCTCCACCTTGGCCTCCAAAGTAAGGCACTCTTATAAATAGCACAGTAATAAAACCCTAAGAGGTCTCCTTGCTAAGTTCTCTGTCTTCTCTCTTGACCTCAAAGTTAATTTAAGTATTAGAGTGTGTTTTTCGCCAACTTTGGCTGGCAAGGCAATAATCGATTGTTCCTTTTGCAGAGCTAGGTGGAAGGGCGTGCGTGCCCAACACACTCAGCTTCCACGAGACCTGAAAGAGATAGGATATTCAAATTGAACACCACCCTGAAAAACTATACAAACGATGAGGAAAAAATAGCTTTTGATTGTTTGTCGGACGAAAGGAATGAGTATGGTATGATTGAAAATGAGAGATAGGTGAAATGGATGGTGCCTCTGCTTGAAAAAGAGGCAAGGGATCATGGAAGTGTGCTAAACTTTGGAAGCTATTTACACATGTAGAGTATTGTTAGCGATATCATTCTCAACTTATAAAATTTCTTACATATGGAATGGTATATATATGTAGAGGTTAAGCAGAAGTTAGACCCTTGACCATAGTTCCACTGGTTGTCAACCCACAAGTCCTCCCAGCCATACCCCCATTTTTCCATATCACTCCATACTTTCATTTTAGTACTTTTCCCGAGTTTAAAATGTTAGATTCGAATCCTTCATTTCGTAGGTCTTACGGTCACAAACATATCAACGGAAAACATAGCATGGGGTTCTCATTCACCAATTAAACTTCTCTTCGAGCGTCTGAAGTGGGTTCGTCTCGTCCTAGCTCCGTCGCTTGACCTACACACAAGGAGACAAGACTAAAAGACCATACTGGAGGAGCTCTAAAATGGCCCTTTGGCATAAGAGTGAGAAAGTGCAGAGCAAGTAGGAAAGGACTATGGTTTTGAGTGTGAGAGACAATATACCTCTTAGGATTGCAATCACTGGGTATTTATAGAGATCTCCTTGCTTGCTTTCCAAGTCCAAACATACGTCTCACACGCGTCAACCAATGTCACCTGTGGCGTAGCGGATAAGGCGGTTAGTATGAGCTATCGCCCCATGTGCGCTCATGATTACTTCATTTGTGAGACGTCATATACGTCACTTCAGATAAGACAGTTACAAGCATGTGGATGAGCTCACGTGCTCTTGGGATGATTCAAACACTAATTAGTATAATTTTTGCTGCTGCTGATTTGATGGGGCTCAAATTTACTGCTTCTTTTGGGCTGGGATTTGTATGCCAATTTTTGGTTTGTTAATTGTGGATCTTATGTATTGTACTATGTTTTTTTCTCTTGCATATGGGTGGATCGCAGGTGGCATGTGATTGTCCATGTCCTTGGTGCCAATCTAGTTGTGATTTTGATCTTTAGTTGTGTTGCTATTTTAGCCTTGGCCTCGGTTACTTTCGTAATTTGTTTCCAAAGGTTAGTAAAACATTATTCATACATATTATACACCAAAATAAATAAACAGAGGCAACATGGTCAAAAATTAATATATAATTTATTTTCATCACATATCTCCCAAATACTACCTTTGTTGCGAAATGCATTCTTTACATTTCATCCAAATAGTCTACTAGATTCAAATATATTCTAATTATAATTCAAAAAATTGAAAATGAAAAGTGAAAAAACGTAGACTTCCAAACCCCCCTTTAACCCCCCTCTAACCTCTTCATTCTGGACACACACACCATAATCCCAAACAACAATGTTACAACCACACATAAATATTTATACATATTCACAATAAGAATGAGCTCTACATACACTGCGCACCTCTAATGTGTGGGTTCCACATCTATTATGAATGTGTGTAAATACTTGTGTCTTCGTTTGAGGTTGTAATTATTGAATCCCAAAACATATCTCCATCCCACTTCAATAATGCTAGTGAAAATGCTACATGCACAACAAAGGACACAACACACTCACATACACATGGGGCTCGCACTTGTGAACCCCATAATTAAGTTGTGTCTCTTGTTGTCCACCTAGCATCTATTCTAATATATAAAGGGAGAGCACCAATTTGGTGTCTCCTCTTTTGTGTCATGTATTTTCTTTTCCTAAAATGCCCTCTAAAGAGAAAAACACACACAAAACAAAATAGTTAGTTTTTGGATACATTAGACATTTTAACACAAAAAAATAAACTACCAAAAACAGTTACCACCCCTTTTCCCATTAACTGCTCCATTGTAATCTGCGACACAGAAGTTCCAGCAGAAAATGACCCGGATTCTCACTCCATTGTAATATGCGACAGAGAGAAATTTCTTGCTCCATTGCATGCCAAATCTGAAGTGGGTTTTTGTGCTGTACACAAAAACTTTCAGCAGTTTCCATTCATTCCAGCACTCTTTCGGTTGTTCCAATTTTAAGGTACTTTCTCTCTCCCTCTCAAAAGTAGTACGGCTCTGCATCACTGTTTTTGTTTTGTTACTTTCCAACAGTTTTGAATGCTAAAGTGCTATGGCCCCACCTCTTCTATTCTTCAATACAAAATAGCAGCAAAAAATCAGAGGAAACTTTTCCTTCATCAGCATGAGAAACTTCCGTCCCAATTTTATAGCAAACTGTTGATATTTTGTAGCAAACTGTTTTGTATTAGAATAGAGAAATTTAAGGAAGAAACAGAAAATGGGGAAGATTAGTTGGAAAAAATAAGTGATTTCAGTTTTTAACCTCTTCCAAGTTTCATTCAATTTTGTTGGACAAATGCAACAATCGGCGTCAATGGTGATGGTGCTCGGCGGCGTTGACGGTGGGAGGTGAAAATGGGATCGATGATGGGAGTAAAAGTGAGTCAACTCGAGAGGGTGTTTGGTTCGGAACTGAGTCAGTGAAGTTTGGTATGAAGTGTTGGGCAAAATGATGAAATTTTGAATTGAAAAATATAAGAGATGGGGCCCATTACTGCATCATGTCAGTTGCCACGTAGGTGGTATAAATATGGTGATGATTTTAGAATTTTGCCCAAGAGTGCATCGTTTATGGTGCTTTATGGGCATTTGAATGCATAGAAAAGTTAGAATCAGTTTATAGCTTCGTGCTTATTAGAATAGATTGTTGTTGTAACACTTTCAATGCTTATAAGGGACACCACTATGGAGGATAGATCAGAGCAAATATCTACAGAATGGCTACAACGTGTAAGAGAACAAAATCGTGATAGCCAACGACGCCGTCAACAACGTCTCAATCCTCAACAAGCTGCGCAAGAAAGACAGACGACGTTAGCAAAACAGTGGTGATTAGCATGGTAATGTATAGATATGTATATGCATATTAATTATCACTATAGTATATGATCGATTTTTCGAGAATTTAATTGTTGTTTACAATCACAATAGGTTAATACTAGAAGCTGGGGCACACATGACGCATGTGGAAGTCAGATTTTCACAACATTTGTGAAATTTTGATCAAACAATAATTGAGAAGTATTTTTATAAAAACGTTGTGAAAATCCGACTTGCACACGCATCGCGTGTGCCCCAGCCTCTAGTTTCCATAATGCTAGACACATTCCTATTAATCACTTCCTCTTACATGTGTGTGGAATTTACAATAGTTAATTAGATATGAGCCCCACACGCGTGCGAGTGGCGGTGGTTGAGAGAAGTGTCCGTGACATTTTGTTATTCCCACGTTTTCTCCATCCCCAACCTTAAAGCTGTACGTATTCCATTTGAGAGAGAGAGAGAGAGAGAGGGGTTGAAGACGAAGAGAGTTTTCAGTCACCCGAGATCGTCTCCGGCGACTCTCCGGTAAGATAATCGTATCCCCAAAGCACAAGTCGAATTTTCCCTTATTCAACATGATTTGCCCCTCTTTTTTCCGGATCTGATTCTAGGTTTTCACGAATTGATAACTGAAACTGATTCTAGTATCTAGATCTGATTTTACCCCTTTCGTATGCCCTAAGCACACGTCGAAAATAACTGGGTTTCTCGAATTGATAACTGAAACTTTCTGATTCGGCACGGTATCTGGAAGGATTTGTTGTTTAAGTTTCTTGGCACCACTGTTAGTTTTCTGGTATTAACTGGAACTCCTTGTCTGTGGGTCTCTGTCCAAAAGCATTCCTCTATCATTTTGATGTATTTTCTACTATCAAGAACCATGGTCAGGATTAGAATTTTTAGATCAACTGTAAATTGTGAAATGCTCAGTCTTAGACTTGCAAATTCGTACACCGCTCAAATTTGTCCGTAATTGGGCGGTTTGAGTTTTGAATTGGAGCCAAAATCTAAATACCAGCCAGAGAGCGCCCATGCAAAATTGTATCAAGAAATAGACCTTTTTTTTTTGTTGACAAGGTCACTTAGTAATGTGTTTTTTGGTTGACATTGCTGTTCATTTTCATACTCTTAAAGAAAGTGGCAATGAGAATAGTGAGTGGGCTCCCCCCATAGACCTATCTCGGTCCTCAACCAGACAAGCTCACAGATCTTCTGTAGAAATAACAATTTACATTACATATTATGTTACAATGGCAAGACTGGACAAAATTCAAAAAAGAAGGGAAGAAGAGGCTGGGGGTTTCATAGCCATACAAACTTGTGGCAATGGTTACTTGTGCGTTTAGTCTATACATCCTACTTGTGGACATTATTATGGGTAGAGTAGGTGAGCGTCTGCGTATTCCTAGGAATCGAAATGGTTATGAACACCAAATCACTCATCTTAATAGGCTCATACGCGGAAGTGATCAAGACTGCCATGATAATTTGAGGGTAAATAGGCATACATTCACGATATTCTGCGGTTTAATTCGGGGTGTCAGGTTAGAAGACTCTCTCTCTCTCTCCACCTCTCTTCCATTCTCCCCCTCTCTTCCATTCTCCCCCTCTATATCTCTGCATACACACACACACACTTATGCGAATTTGAGCTTCGAAATCGTATGATTAGGGTTTGCTTTGATACAATTTTGGTCCATTGATGTTTCTCTCTCTTCTCACTCCAAGGACTCTGCTCTCATCAAATTTGATGAGAGAGAGAGAGAGAGAGAGAGAGAGAGAGAAGGGTATAGGCACGACAATTATTATCATTGGGAAGCCATAGAGAAATGACAAGTTTTCGATTTGATTAAAAGGCGCCCTGAGGTTTTATGAGAATAACAGATGTGTGGGTCTCTGTGTGTGTACACGTATGTGTATGTATATATATGTTTAGTTATGTATCGTGTGATTTGGATCCAGTGCTTTGGTTTTTGTTTGATTCTAGGACTGATTGTGTATTGCCCTCTTCTTTGGTTTTCCCAACTCAAGCACGATATATGGAAGAACCAGAGATGTTTAGTTCTTTAATGCCTTTGTTTGTCTTGGATTTGGAGTGATATTGTGTATTGCCCTGTTCTTTGCAGCTGTTGATAAGGACGCGACGGGACCATATTTTGCGTGTTCGTTTTGACTTCTGAGGTATCTATTTCGATCTTCTTCTCAAGCAGCGGTACCAGTTTTTTTTCTTGCTGTTAATATCTCAGGTGGCAGAACCATTTTGTTTTTTTCTTGCTGTTCATATCTCCATTTTGTTTTTTTCTTGCTGTTCATATCTCAGGCGGAGGGACCATTTTTTTTACTTTGTTGTTAACTTTTTTTTTTCCTAGACCACGGCTTCCCGTCCTCCGCCAGAGTCTTCCTCTGTTATCTGCTTTTTTTTTCTTTTCTGTAGACCATGGCGTCTTATCCTCCACTACAGTCTTGCACTGTTGATCAAGATGATAATTGTCCACTCTCGAAAAGAAGTAATTCATTACGAGTTGTCTCAACATTTATATTTGTACTCATCTTTCTGAGAGTTGCATTTTTTCCTTTGAATTGTACTCCCTCCATCCCAATTTAAGTGTCCATGTTTCTGTTTTGGGATGTCTCAAAATAAGTGTTCACTTTCTAAAAATAAGCATCAAAATATGTCAAACTTCCAATTTAGCCCATACAAAGTACACACTGATTTGTCAGCTTTTTATATTCGTGTCATTTTTAAATTGACAATATCTTTCAATTTATAATATTTTTTCAGATTTTGAAAACTTTGTATAACAAAACTAATTGAGATCTATCAAACAAGATCCATATTACATATTTTTTGAATCCATATTGACAGATATAAGCAATTTCCATACATATAATTAACTATACAGTTTTTAAGGTTAATTTTGGAAATTGAGAGTAAAAATTTTGACTTCTTAAAATACACGATTTCTCATAGAGGACACTTAAATTGGGACTGAGGGAGTATAACAACTCTTGGAACTCTTGGAACGATGAGTATGAATATAAATGTTGAGACAACTCATAATGACAACACCCGAACATATAATCCGCTAAAGCATGGAAATCAAGGTGAAGAACCTCAGGGAGCTGCTGCGAAGGGAGTCCACAAATTAACTCTGTAGAGGATATGAGAGCCATAATCATAACCAAAATTAACCCCGAATCTCCTGAGTTTAATGCTTATGCAGAGAACTAGTGTTTTATCAACAAAGTCAGCAAATTCACCAACATTACTGTCAACAAATGAGTTGTCTCAACATTTCTCGAATTGAGTACATGATATTTAGGGATGAGGTGATCCAAAAGATATTAGTTGGTAGTCCGTTGTTGGAGATTTTGGAGTTCACTTAAGCTACACGATAATTCTTGCTGCCTGGTTTTCCATTTTCTTGAAGAGACTGGATGCAACATTAGTTTTCTTTCTTCTTCTGTTTCTTAAAGGTCTATATGACGACGTGTGGTGAGCAATCACTTATTAACTAATTTTATGAAACTCGTTGGACTAAGGACGGAAGTTATTCTACTTTTTGTTTATCTCTGCTGCCTGGAGGATGCAATTTGTGATGATTGAACACCCATTGTACTTTCATCGATGAGTATAATTGCAATGTCACAAAGCCTAATGTTTGACGGTGCCTCTGGCTACCTACTGAACACTTATCAACCATGCTTCATTGTTAAAACATTATTGTGAGTCTTAGATATATGCATGGTTGTAAAATATTTTTTCTATGCTCGTGCCAAAATTTAAGCCTTTAGCATATATATGTTTAATGTTAAGCATTCCACATTGTTGATGATACCCTTGTACTTAAAAAAATTATATGTTTTGGTTAGGTCGTCCATCTTGCCTAGTTCATGTACATGTGTATGTGTATGTGGGTGCTATGCACAGCTAAAATGTGAATGGACAGTGTGGTTCTGAACTTTAAACTGGTTGTTGTAGAAATGGCTGTCGGTGGAGCAGCACCCCCAAGAGGAAGTGCAGCAGCAGCTGCTGCCAATCTGCGTAGGAGGAGAACAGCAGGTGGTGGGACTGCTGCAGGAGGAGCAGCCGGCAACATGCTCCAGTTTTACACAGATGATGCTCCAGGGCTTAAGATATCTCCCAATGTTGTCCTTGTAATGAGCATTGGTTTCATAGCATTTGTTGCTATTCTTCATGTCATGGGTAAGTTGTATTTCGTACGTAGGGAGGCTTGAGAAGTTCTATGGTTTACCGGCTGTTTAAATTTGCAGAATTTTTGTGTTTGGGATCCTAACGTTTTGTGTTCATAAGGACTGTGTTGTCCTTACTGCTTTTGATTACATTGAGAAACACAATTTGCTTGGAACCTGAAAATGCTCTTTTTGAGGGTGATTGCTTATGATTTTTTTTCCGGCTAATGACACTTTGCGAGGGTGACTGTCATTGTGAGGGCGAGAATTCTCGCTCTTCACCCGGCATACGAAATGTCCAGTTCCAATAATTGATTTTTCCTGCCGCTGATAGCGTATGGATTGGCTGAACCCGTACACGTTTGTTTATTGTATGTTTTATCAGTTGCTCATCTGATTTCCCCTAAAATAGCCAACAAGCCAATTTTAGGTCAAGCTATCCTCTCTTCGATTTGTTTTTTACCATCTATTCTGGCAATAAAGTGTTGTCCCATGAGTTCACATGTTTCATTCCTGGGGATGCTAAACATTTTAAACTTTTGGGCTATTGGAAGTTTGTCCGGTCATTAGAGCATCTACAGTAGAATAAGCAAAATCAAAAGGTTACTGAAGTTAACAATGTTTGTTCAAAAAAATGCTCACATCGGAATAACCAAATTTAACAATCTCTTATTAACTCATTAAATTTTGGCCTTTGAATAATCAAAATTAGCAATTTTTTGTTAATAACCAAATTTAGTGATCTCCACATTTTCTCAATCAATACATCCATCATTATGTAAAAACCTTTTCTCTTTCTCTATCTATCTCAACATTGTTTTTAAAAAATAATTTTAAAAAACTATTTTTTCAGAAACTTTTTATAAAAAGAAAACTGTTTTTTATGAACTTTTTTTAAAAAAACTATTTTAAAAAAAATGTATTTACATAGTTTTTTTTTTCGTACACAATTTTTTTGTTTCATAAACTATTTTTTGTACAACTGTTTTTAACTTAAAATTGTTTTTTTCCTCTTCCCAAAAAGTCAAAAATTGTTTAATAAACTGTTTTTTTCCCTTCAAAAAGAGATTATTTTTTTTAAAAAAAACTACTTTGTATTTTTAACATAAACTAGTTTTTCAAATAACATACATAAAATGAAGGGGAAAAGTTTTGAGGGAACTCAGGGAAGGAAGCAATGGGCCTATTGGTTTTTGATTATGAACAAAAAAGAACGAATGTGGGATAACATTGTTAACTTTAACAACTTTTAAATGGATAATCAAAATCTAATGTGGCATGTTTTAATTATTGACTTTTGTTTGTTCCACTACAGATGCTCTTAACTTCAGGGTCTCAAAAAGTAGTTGAGGTACGTGCAAATTGACCCGAATATCCAGTTATAAAAAAAAAGTGACTTATTCGGTCTCAGTCTCACAATCCGGGATATCCATTAAACCCGAGCAACCATGAAATTTAGTGATTAATGAATTGAATACTAAAAAAATGAGGAAAAGTCAATTTTTTGAAAAATATTTAGGTAAAAATTGTAATTTTTTATTTTTTTGATTCTTCTAGAAGAGACGAATTAATAATTCACAAAAATTTGATGTAAAATTAAAATTTATTAAAAAAAATTAAAAATATGAATAAGGACAAAACAAAAAGACAAGTTGTAATTTTTATTTTTTTTTGAAACTTGGCCCAAGTTATCGGGTTCTTTTTTAATGTAATTGTCGAAATCTTGTTCAAAATAAAATGGAAATTAATATTCACATTTTTTTTGTCTTTTAGCAAAAAAAAAAAAAATATATATATATATATATATATATACATATACAGAAATCTTCAGGTAAGGACCTTAAAATGAGGACCTTATATATATACATACACACGGACATACATACATACATACACACTCTCAACACTAGAAAATAAAAAAGAAAATGTGCATATCAATTTTCAATAAAAAATGTAATTGTCGCAATATAAATATCTATTACACCTTTTTGGCGTAAACGTCTATATTAAGATCGGCTCAATTTTTTTTTTCAGTCAATCGATAGGATGAGATAGAATCATAAAAGTGGTAAGAATCTAATGAAATTCACGGTGATAAAGACTCGGACCAGACAGACATTATACCTGGTCTCAAGTGAAATTGTTTCTTTCACATCACACTATTTCACACCTACGTGTGTCCGGAACGCAATTTCTCCTAGTCTAGGGTTTTCTATGTCAGCAGCGACAGCCCAAATCGTAAATCGAATAGGTACTCTCTCTCTCTCTCCGCCTACGGCTCAGAGCATATTTTAGAAGTGGATGGATAGTTATTTTAGATATAAAAAATGATTAAAAGTTAGTTAAATGTAAAATAGAATTCACCTCTATCCAATGATGAGATGTAAAAAGGAATGGATAATTAACTAATTTTTCCTCTCCTTAATTTTTCTCAATTTTCTCAACCCTAATTCAAGTACTACTTCCGTTGAAAAATAATTTTGATATCTAGTAAGAGGACTTAAAAAAAAATTCCGAAAAAAAAATTACTTCTGTCCCATTTTTTTTTCTTCTCAAATTCCCCTCTTGCTCTCTCTCTCTCTCTTTCTCTCAACTTTACTCTCTCTCTTTCTACGAGAACCGGTCGGTGGAAACCAACCCCCCCCAACCCCCCCCCCTCTCTCTCGTTGATATCTCTGTCTCTCATCGATTGTTCCCGTTGAATACCGAGATGAAACCCTAACTCCCCTATGTTGATGATCACCGACTGTTCCCGTTGATATCTCTGTCTCTCATCGGCTCTCTCTCCCTCTCTCACCTCTCTCTCTCTCTCTCTCTCTCACTCGATTCCGGCATTTTTTGGTCACTCCGGCGAATATTTGCAGAAACCGGCGACGAGGAACAAATTCCGGCCAACTATCCGGCGAATACAGGTAATTCCGGTCGTCCATTTTTCTGGTATTGCAGTTGGATTTGATGATATTTGATGACCTGTAATTTATAGCTGTAGCCAAAACGGGATGGAAATATACATCTCCCTTTCCATCTATGCCATTTTCCATCCAGATTTCTGCTATTTTACATCCCCATTGGAGGGGTTTTTTTTGCTTCCAGGTTCTATTATAAGTATAGAACCCAGTTTTACATCCCCATTGGGGATGCTCTCATAACAGCAGGATTTAAGGTGAAGTTCACTGATTTTCCAACTTTCTGGGGTTACAGGCCATTGCCATGGCCACTGACTTGGACGCTCTGGACGAAATCTTCTCCGAGCCTGCTGCAAAAAAAGGTCACTTTTAGTTCCCCACCATTTCAATAAAGTTTCTTTTATAAAACGATGATGATCGAGACGCCATTCGGCAATTTTTTTTTTTACCACAGAAAACTCATTTATGTTTCGGTCGTGGGCTGAGTTTTTTTCAATGTGAAATTTGCTTGCAGTTAGGACTGGGGTCAAATTTCAACCGAAGGCCAAACCCCGTCCAAGAAAGGAATCATCTGCTGTTGTTGATGTTGGAGAGAATAAGAAGCCATCTTTAGTTGGTTCTGGTTCTGAGACCCTGAAGAATGAAAAGTCATTGAAAAACAATGAAGACTTTGTATCTGGAGTTCATTCCTCCGATGACCGCGCAGTAGTGAACCACTCGTTGGAACATTTTGTTACCGGGGAGTCTTTGGGCTCCGGTGCTGGTCTGCCTTCCGACGTATCACCTGACGTAAATGGATTGCATTTTACCATTGGCAAATCAGCAGGAGAAGTAAAGATATAGATTCTCTCTCTTTCGTGTCACTTTTGAACGTTTCTTTCTCCATTTTCATGAACTTCGTTACTTTCAGAGTGCAGATATCTTTTTCGGGTTGGAGTCTCTTGATGATTTTTACTCTCAATCTACTACCACTTCAACGGGTAAGTGACGAAACTTTGTACCGGATTGCATTATTTGCTTGTGGTTCTTATGCCACTGATTACGCATTATGTTGGCAGTGGGGGCTGCGAATAGGTCTCTGAAAGAGGTTGACCTGAGCGTCCATCTTGGAAATGATTTATCAACATCATGTCCGGTAAATGACGATGCTGAAGGCATTCTTGCGCATTCAGAGATACCCACTGTTCGTGATTCTGATACCAGGAGCGTGGAAGAGGAACCTGTTATTCAGGTGGTTTCTCATCTTAATGTATCAGCTGTTGGGGTATCCAATGCATCCTCACCTGATCCATCTGCTGATCTTACTATTGCTCAGGATCCCTTAACCTGTGGGGACAGTGCTTCATGTGAAAGTGGAGTTCCCCATATAAACACAAGATGTGTGGAAATAGAGGTGAATGCAGTTGTTTTTTTATGTCCTTTGTTTAAACAAGAGCTTGTCTCGCTGAAAGTACTTATTGGCTTCTTTATGGTAACTTTCAGGAAGCAGAGGCCAATCCTTGCTTGGAAACCTTATTTCAGTTAACCACGCAATCTGGTATCTAAAAAATTAGCTCTTTGTTGTTTTTTTTTTTTTTTTTGGCGTTCAATTTACCGGTATAGTTCTTTATCTCAGGTCAGCGGAGGGGAAAATTCAAGCCCAAGCCCAAGGCTCAAATTGACGGGGAGAAACCTGGTGGTATGACTTCTCGTCCACAGGGGTATGAGTCAGTTCCATGCTCTCAGAATGCTCAGTATGTTCCTTCTGAAAGTGAATATATAAATGAGGCCTCTATCCCTGCAATGCCAACAAACGATCTTCTGAATTTCTCGTCATTGAGGTTTGATGATACTTCATCCCAAATCCCAGAGATTGAAGAACCAATGTATCCTGGGGAAACTTCAGAAAAGATTGTACGCATCCAACTTTGGCACTGTCGTTTATTTTGATGTGATATATAATTCTGTATGATTGCGTCATTTGATCCTACTCTTATGCATTTTTCTCTATTTTTATCTCTTGTTTGAATTTTACAATTAGGTTTCTCCAAGAACCAAGTGTAGAAAAAGAAAACGTCGAAAGGTACCAGTTGTTTCTTCGGACCACCAACAAGCTTCCATATCTGGTCCGGAGAATGAAGCTGATGATGACGAGAACTACGTCTATGAATCCCCAAGTGGTTCACATATACATGAAGATGAAAGTTTTGATGGTAAATTACAGGAGATTAAAACAACTAAAAAAAGAGAAGTGCCAAGAAAGTCCAATAAATCTGCAACTCAGAAAGAAAAACCTGTTCGGAAGCGTAAGAAGGCTAAAGAAGTTCCCGACCCGGCATCTAAAGAGCCTCCCGGAAAGTTCTCTCACTCTACTAAGCGTAAGAGAAGACAAGGTAACTTGCACTTTCGGGGTGTATGGATTGTGACTCTAAAAGATAGTAAATGATATTGTTTTTCATGTGTTTGCTTTTTTTTTTTTGAAATAGTTGACAAGGCTTTGCTTGACACCCCAGAAGATGAAATTGATGTGACGAAGTTATGTATGAGAGATCTAATCTTGCTCGCAGAACACAGGGAGCGGATTTCTGTATGTATTATGCATTATCCTATGACTGCTTCTATTCTAATGGATTTGTAGAGCGACCATGATTACATATGTTGGATCAGTGTTTTGTTGATACTTTGTTGACAAAATGTTTTTTTTTTTTTTGGTAAGTATTGTTGTTGTTGTCAATACGATGCCATTTCCTTTCTTGCAATGTCACCTATAGCCATGTAATGTCTTGGTTTTGCTGTAGCATGCCTGATTATCTGCCTTGGTACTGTTTGGTTCTCTTGTGCAGAGCAAAGAGGGAAAAACATCGGAAGTACCTTCAACCTTGCATAGGTATGGAAGTTCACTAAACAAGAGCCTTTTTCGAATAAAGTTTTATGATGCTGTATCTAACCTCCTCCTATGTGTCTATTATACTGTTATGTTTTTACAATTCAACTTTTTCTTATGTTTGTTGGAGTTGAATGAAAGGAACCGTAAATGTCTATTTTTGTTGGAAAAGGAGGATTGAAAGGATGGTAGAACTCCCTAATACATGCCTGAATAGATTTGGTTTTCTTAAAAGCGAGCTTAGCCAGTGTTTGTTACTGGTTTTATTGCCCTTTGTTGAATTTCTAGAGAATGGTATACACAAGGAGTTTTGTCCCCTATACTTGTGCTAGATCTTATTTACAGCTATTACTGAGCATAAAATGTGCCTGTGGATGTGCAATATGGTACTCCTATGCGAGTGTTTGTAGCTGATCGCAGTATTCAACCAAGCTGGTTGCATATTTGTTTTCCTTCTTCTTTGGAAACGGAAAATAAATCAGAAGAATAATTGGATTCGGTGATAATATAACCTGTAGAAGCAGTAGATTATGTTTTTGAAAAATTGAAGTCTGATATGTGATGCATAGAGTTTTGGTGTAGTGGTACTTTTAAAATTTTTAACAACAGTTCATCTTCCTGTATATTTAAAACAAAGAATGTTTTCTGAAAAATATCTTAGGTATACCTTAGATCCTTAGAATACTCCCTGTTCTTGAAAACATACGCTAGGCTAATGCATTTACGTATATTTTAAATCAGATAAAGGTGCTGATGGGCGTTGTAATTTTATCATCTGACAATTTGCCTTTCTCATGTAAAACAAAATATTTGTATCAGATCATGCTGGTAAATGGTTAGTAGTTGGTTTGCTTTTCTGATTTTTACTTTGTGGTTCGTAGACTTATGCTGCATCCCCACCAATTGGTGGTTGGTGGTGAGCAATTGAGCAGTGCAAGTCGCTTTAATCTGTAAAAGTCTGAAAACTAGCTGAACTGAATCAAACTGTCTTGTTGCTAGTGTGTCATGCAAATGTTCTTCTTGTTAAAGTATTCTTTTCAAAATCATTTGACAATCATTGGAGAGGCCTTTAGTTTTTTCTGCTTATATCTAACCAATGGCAGACATGCTCTAAAACTCCCCTCACGTGCAACCCCCGACTTGCATATGAAGATATGCAAAGGATGTTTTTTCTGCTTATATCTAACCAATGGCAGACATACTATAAAACTCCCCTCACGTGCAACCGCCGACTTGCATATGGAGAGATATGCAAAGGATCCATACTGTTGGGATCACCATCAAACAAGGTGCATTTAAGACACAACCAAAAGGGCAATCATCAAGGCGGTCTTGCTGTAGAACTTCCAAAAGTCACGCTTTGATACCATGTTAGAGCATCCAAATAAAAACCAATATTCGATGAGTTGAGAAACCTCCCAGGCTCATAAACTAGATTTTTGAGGAGAAAATTAACAAGATGGGACAAGCTCTAAAACATGTTTAGCTATGATATTAATGTGGCTTAGCGAATGTCTCCCTTCTTGGATTTCCATACGGATCCCCGAGTCTCAAAATTTGATTGTAGATCTTATGTCAAAAAGTTTGTTCAACTTGCTCGCGTTGTTTTACTTTGGTTAAATGCTACTTGCTCAGTAGGTTCATATTTGCTTACCAATCAAAACCAAACCAAACCAAACCGAGCCTTGTGTCCCAATCATTGGGGTTGGCTACATGAAACCTATTTTTCCATTGAGCTCTGTACAGGGCTACCTGTTGTCCTGTTCACTTAGATTTAGTAAGCCCAAATCCTTCCGTATCACGGCTCCCAAAGTCAGTTTAGGTCTTCCTCTTCCCCTAGCGCTACTATCCACGACTATCAAGTCACTCTTCTCAACTACTGCATGTGCATGTCTTTGGTAAATGTGTCCAAATGTGTCCATGTTCATATTTGCTTGTTTCCATTATTTGAGGGGTTCACCAGCTTAGTCCCAAATTCTCCCAATTTGCTGTACTGTGCATGAATGAGGAAATGAATGACCTAAACTTTGCACGGAGCAGCTTTAGGACCTTATCTAAGGTCTGGATCAGTAGTCTTGAATATTTGCTTCTAATGTATCTTGTTGCTGGTATAATACTCACTAGTATGGGTTTTTTTTAAAAATCTTTTTGGTGTTATATGCAGAGTATGGTGTATTTAGGTTGAATATTGTAGGAAGGCAAATATTTGTAGTTTGCTATTTTGGAAATTCTCAGCTTTCTAGAATTAGGACAGCTTTGTGCCCATGAATATGGATGCTATTTTTATAGAATTATGACAGCTTTATGACTTATTTTCTTTCGCAATCCCTAAAACCTGTAACTTCTCCTTCACCAGTTGAAAAATCTTAAATGGAGGGGCTTTGCTTTATCACACTTCATCCACCAGGAGGCAGCTGTATTCCAAGATACCAAGTTCTGTCCAACATTAATGCCACTCGACTCATTTTTCTTATTACAAATATTTACACAGATTTTTTCCAATTATGAAGAATCAATGTCTAAACACTTGCTACCAAGAAGAGTGATATTTGCTCTTCTGGTTGTGACATTTGTGCTTGTGGTTTTGGTATTTGCTCGTGTTGTAGTACAGTGGTCTGTTGCTAAGGAAATGGTTTCCATATATTTCTCAAGTCTTATGTGTTCCTGGAATTTATTTCTAAGAATTCTGTTCTGCAGTGCTGGTACTTCATATGCCGGTTATAATGAAGATGAGACATTTGCTTCAGAACAAGGGGGCTTAAGTGATGATCAAACAATTCCTATTGTTCAAGAGAGTTCAACTTACACTAATTATCAAACTTACATGAACAAAACACCGAGGTCAAGATGGTCGAAACAAGACACGGAATTGTTCTACGAGGTAACTCTCGCTGCTGTTAACATTGTCTTTACGAATATTTTTTTTGAAAACCATTTGTTTTGGGGGGTTTTTTTTTGTATTGTTTCTGATGTTAAAGAAAAATTGATTTCAAAGATAAAAACTAGTTTATTTCCCTTCATGCTAGAACTGTAACTGGAGTTAAGCTCAGACCATGCATATGACACATCACTCTATCCAATCCAAATGATTTGACCAAGTTTCAACTGGAATGACCATGGATTGCGATGCTCAAAACAAAATAATGGAAAAAAAAAAAACTGTTATGACCAGATTCTTAAGGTGACTAAAATGTGATGTTGTATCAGTTTTATGAAATGCTTGAAGGTTTCCCTCGTCCCCAAGAAAGAGAACCTATTTTTGTTTGCCACAGTTGATGAGGACTCAATGTGTGCTCTTAATTGTCGCTCCAATTGTAGGTTGCACTTCCAGTTTCGTGGGATTTTAAGCTTTTAGAAATCTAAATAAGCATTAAACCAATGAACTTGTTTAGTCTTGAATTGTTGGCAATAGTTGCGAATGTCCCATTTGGTAATGATTATTGATAAGGAGTGTGTTCTTCATTATTCGTTTTTCTTTCTTTCAAAAGTCATATTTTTCATACCCTTTGAGATAATCCAAATTCTCCCATTTAGCTTACTTACAAGATGCTTTGGGATGCTTGTGTGCCCCTTGAAGTTAAATGTGTTCACATTTACAATTACTCAAAGTAATCTCAGGTCCATTTGTATGGTTCATGCGCCACTTGTTTAGTGCATGAATCTTGTTTCTCACGAGATTTTGGTAAGACAGACAAGCGAATCACGACCAATTCGTGATTGGAGGCCAATATAGACGAGATATTGGTTATAGAGATGAGATAACGAGGATTGACCCGCCAAGCGGTTCAAGCTATGTTTGGACTTACGTTTGACATTTGGAACAAGGAGCAACGTACTCCTTGTGTGACAAGATCAACCAATAGAGTGGTTGAAGAGGCCTGAGGAGAAAGAGCCAAAACGAACAACGGACGGTTATTTACCTAGTGACTAGAGATAGACGGAAAAGCCCACTAGGCTCAAAGACGAACAAAATGCAATGTGACGAGAAGATGAGACGAGACGGCAAGAGACAGATGTATTGACAAGTAGGAATCAAGCTTATGGGGGGATGTTGAAATATGGTAAGCTTGATTTACACGTGAGAAACATGTTCAAGGATTTGCTAAGGATTTGGATCAGACTAGGAGATTTTTCTAGGAGATTTTTCAAAGATTGAATAGATAAGATTTGGTCTGGAAAGTCCAAATTGGTAGGCGCATGATTTAGAGCTTGTATCCTATATATATGTGTGTACAAGTCGCAGTGTAAAAGTGTGGGTAAAAGATGAGATAGAGATGGCAAAGACGTGAGAAAGGGAGCCCCTCTGGGGGGCCTCCCGCACCACCAATGGGAGGAGTGTTAGTGAGAGAGTAATGTAATTTTGTTATGAGTCTGATTATAGAAAGAGTAGTATTTGATTGTGTGTGAAATTCTATCTTATCCACCAACTTATGGTATCAGAGCGTAGCCAAGGGGATCCTGGGACGAAGAAACTCGAGACGAGAAAGGCAGGGTTTGAACGGTAGAGAAGACACAGACGAGCCAAAGAAATCAGAGCCGGAAACGACGATCCGGTGACAGATTCCGACAAAATAGGCGCGTCTCTTTGATATGCCAAAAAATGAAAGTGATCAAAACTCAATTTTGATCACAAACGTAGCTTTGGATAGACAAGATGAAGACAAAGGTATCATTCCGCCAACATAGCCTGCACGGAGTGAGTGAGATCCACTCTCACCCTCGCCCCCCACTTGCCATTCTTCTTCATCTCCGGTGAGCCAAGCCGTGCCATGCTGCCAAGACGAAGGAGAAACTGCCTTGCTCAACACAAGATGAAGGGTTTAACGCTGCGACGTGCAGATTGAATTCTTGGGGTTAACCAATCGAAGAAATAGGTGCTTTGGTTTCATTGTTCGAAGAGAAAAGAAAAGGTTGAGATTTATTTAAAGAAAGGCAAATCAAGATAAATTGCAATCCACTTCTGTGCATTATGAATTCATTGAGTCAAAGCCCAGAAGTTAAAAAGGCTTTACTTTGAACCCCACCAGACGAGATATTGATGGTATTTACCAAAATAAGATGATATTTTGGTTATCTAGACAAAGTTTTGGCTACCAAAGGCCAAAAGTGATGAGAATTAGATGATCGAGAAGATGTGACGGAGCAAAATTTGCTCCAACGCGATTTTTCCAATATTTGACGAGAGGTTTCGACACTCTATGCCTGAAATCAAAGAGGATGGACCAGACGAGCCGTGAAGCAAGTTTTGTTTTGGCCAAGCAAAACATGACGAGAAGATGAGACATGATCGATCAAACGAGAAGCACCAAACTAGACAAGTTTGTAGAACTGACGGGAGACATGTTGCCCAGACATGAGCAAACGAGACGTAGATTAGAGGAGCCCACCAGGTTCTAGAGAACGAGGAGAAATACCAAATAAGATGAGATTTTGGTATGACAGACGAGAGAATCACGACCAATTCGTGATTGGAGGCCAATCTAGACGAGATATTGGGTATGGAGACGAGATGACGGGGATTGACCCATCATGCAGTTCAAGTCATGTGCAGATTGAGTATTCGTCATGGCTAAGATAGATGGAAAAGCCCTATAGGCTCAGAGACGGATAAACGGCAGAGACGAGATGCGACGGGATGTGATGACAAGATAACGAAACAACGAGGGATGCATTGGACGAGAGAATCAAACTTAAGGGGGGGGGGGGGGGGGGGGGGGATGTTGAAATGTGTAAGCTTGATTAGGAATGAAAAACATGTGTTTGGTACTATTGGTTTGGAGGCTTGGTGGCTGACCAAAAAAGTCAAAAAGAAATTGGCTTGAATTCAATAGGGGCAGCCAAGATCGACTTTGATAGCTAAGGCATGCGTGGAGTTAAATGTTGGGAGGAAAAGTCTCCAAGCATGGGTTTAGAATAGTGCTCCCTTTGGCCTATAAATTGGATGCTTGGCTTTGCTAAGGGTAGAGCCAAAGAAAAAGAGTAGCAAAAGAAAGAAAACAATAGTGAGGAGGAGAGGAGCGGGGACCAAGGGGTTTCCCCAGTGTAATGAGTTTGTGTGTGGAAGAGTGAGGAGAAAAGAAACGGAGAGTGAGGACGTGGGAGCAACCCCAGACGGGGTTCTCCCCCATAAGCTATGTATTTGTGTTTTGTTGTAAATCAATAGATAAGAGTTTTTTTAGTGCATGAATTATTTGTGCTATGTATTTGGCGTGTCAGTGCTACCATTGTTAGAAAGTAGAAGCGACATAATTTCGTGCACTAAACAAACTCAACTTTTATTGATTACTAACACAAATACACTTACAAAATTTTACCTCTCACACTCACATCTCTATTTCTCACATCCACTGGTGGTGGGGGGAGTCCCCACAGGGGCTCCCTAATTCTCTCTTCCTCTCTGTTCTCTTCTATATTCCTCTCTTTTCTATGGCTCTACCCTTAGCAAAGCATCTATTTTATAGGCCAAAGGGAGCACTATTCTAAACCCATGCATGGAGACTTTCAGCATGTAGCTCCACGCATGCCTTAGCTATCAAAGTCGATCTTGGCTACCCCTATTGAATTCAAGCCAATTTCATTCTGACTTCTTTGGTCAGCCACCAAGCCTCCAAACCAATAGTACCAAACACATGTTTTTCATTCCTAATCAAGCTTACACATTTCAACATCCCCCCTTAAGCTTGATTCTCTTGTCCAATGCATCTTTTGTCGTTTTGTTATCTTGTCATCACGTCTCGTCTCTGTCGTCTAGCCGTCTCTAAGCCTATAGGGCTTTTCCATCTATCTCAACCATGTTGAATACTCGATTCACACATGACTTGTACCACTTCTCGGTAGTGTTCCAAAAGGCGGTCGCCTAGGTCGATTAGTCCTAGGCGGTGGTCCGACGCCTAGATTAGACAGCCGACTAGCGCCTAGCGATTTTTAGAGCATTGCTTGGCAGGTCAGTGATATACAGATGAAAGAATACTTGATTCCTATGATACACGGACACGGGTACGAGAATTGGGTGCGGGTACATATCCAAGGGTCGGACACCTCAAAACTGAAAATAGAGGATTTGGGGATATGTATCCGAATTTGGACACGGGTGCGGGGATCTGCTAAATATTTATATATATAGAATTTTTATATTATTTATTGAAATATATAAAATTATTTTCCAAAATATAATCATTTAATTTGAAATTTTATTCATTCCAACAAATACAAAAAAGATGCATACTAAATAATAAAGGATAAACCCATGTTTTAATGGTCCATTAATAAATGAGATGTCTTATGGCCAACTCTGTGAGAAATACAAGTCCTAGTTGAGCCAGCCCACTTAGGCCCAACCCAAACAAAGAAAGACCCACTACATAGTAACAAAATTACAGAACCCTAAAACATATATCTACACGCAGCAGCAGCCCAACCCTAGCAGCAGCTCTTCGACGTCCAGGTCTCTCTCCCTCTCTCTCTCTCTCTCTCGCTCGACGGTGACGATCTGCTCTTCCTTCGACGGCGATGATCTGCTCCGATGAACGTGGCCGTTCAAAAAGAAAGCCAGAGCATCCATATCCTCACACAAGCACCACCAGAAAAGCCCATTTAGAGATTTGGAGGTAGAGTTCATCGAATCCTCAAGCTTTTTTTTATTCTGTCTTCACTCTTCAGTCTTCACTATCACCATAATCGAACGTGTCCGATTATTTCCCACGAATCCGGCACGAGTACCCGTACCTGTACCAATGTCATGTCGTGTCGACACGGGTACTTCGCCCAAAAACATGGATCTGTGTAACATAGCTTGATTCACACATGACTTGAACCACTTGACAGGTAAGTGCTATACAAATGAAAAAATACTCAATTCACACAACTTGAACCACTTGGCGGGTCAGTGCTATACATATGAACCACTGTATGGCAAGCTTGATTTACATGTGAGAAACATGTTCAAGGATTTGCTAAGGATTTGGATTAGACTAGGAGATGTCAAAGATTGAATGGATAAGATTTGGTCTTCCAAAATGGTAGTAGCACAGGTGATTTCATGGGATTTTTTTTTGTTTGATTTAGAGCTTGTATCCTACTATGTAGCACGAACACAGACACAGACACAGACACAGACACCGACACAGACACAGACACAGGACACAACAATTCTAAAAAACTAGGGATATGGACACAGCGGAGGACACGCCATGTGTATAAATATATAAAAAATAATACATGTACATATATATAAAAATAAATTATGAACCATTGTATATGAATAATTTCACAAATTATATAAATTTTTTTCAAAGGCATAATTACAGTTTGACCCAAATGTTTTGAATAATTTCATATTAATCCCCAAAAATTTAGAAAATATTACATTTTGACCCACAACTATGTCCTCTATAAAAAAATAATAAAAATTATTGGACACGCCATGTGGCGTGTCCAATACGTGTCCCCGCCGTGTCCCCGTGTCCAATACGTGGACACAGCGCCCTTTTGGAGTGTCGGTGCTACATAGGTATCTTATATATGTGTGTGCAAGTCGTAGTGTAAAAGTATGGGAAAAAGAGTGAGATAGAGAAGGTAGAGACATGAAAGAGAGCCCTTTGGGGGCCTTTCCCACCAACAGTGGGAGGAGTGTTAGTGAGAGAGTAATGTAATTTTGTTTGAGTCTGATTAATGAATGAGTAGTGTTTGATTGTGTGTGAAATTCTCTCTTATCGAGCAACATATGGTATCAGCGTAGGAAAGAGATCCTAGGCCAAAATCGACGGGCCAAAGAATTCAGAGCCTAAGGGAGCAGAAAATGGAGGCACTACTCGAAATTGCCTGGAAGCGAGGTTGGCGAATCCAACTTTTGATCACACCAATGGGAAGCTCTCGTCAATAGGAGTTCAACGATGCGGAGAACGACCACCGAGGTGCATATACACTACACAGGTTGTGGAAAAGGAAAAGGAGAAAGTGGAGAAGATAAGAAGAAATGGAAAAGGAATAGTCCAAAGCCTTTATTATGTCGGCAGAGGAGAAAGTGGAGAAGATAAGAAGAAATGGAAAAGGAGCTGAGTGATTAAAGGTGGAAGAAAAATTATCCATTGTGGGTGGTACCGTTGAAGGTATGTTACAACCGTACGTATGAACAGTGCCTTTTGAAGGAATAGTAAGAATAATGTTGTATAGGTGGACATTATGGGATGATGAGTTGACCAGAAAATCGCTCTCCAAGTGAATTGTAGACAAAGTTTTGGCTGCCAAAGGCCAAAAGTGACGAGAGTTTGATGGAGAACACGTGACGGAGCAAAATCGGATGCGATTTTGCTGATATTTGACGCTGAGATTTAGGCACTCTATGCCGGAAATCAAAGAGGATGGACGTGATGTGACAAACAAAACATGACGAGAAGACGAGACGTGATCGATCAAACGAGAAGCACCAAACCAGATGGGTTTGTGACGAGAACTAACAAGAGACGTGTTACCAAGACACAAAAGACAAGGCGTAGAC
The DNA here is from genome assembly GCA_019656835.1 of Rhododendron ovatum. NCBI lineage: Eukaryota > Viridiplantae > Streptophyta > Magnoliopsida > Ericales > Ericaceae > Rhododendron > Rhododendron ovatum. Next base: position 32,869,845 of record CM033792.1, on the reverse strand, counting down.
ACGAGGAGCCCACCAGGCTTGAGAGATGGAGGAGAAATAACAAAATAAGACGAGATTTTGGTATGACAGACTAGAGAATCACGACCAATTCGTGATTTGAAGCTAATATGGACGAGATATTGGCTATAGAGACTAGATGACGAGGATTGACCTGCCAAGCGGTTCAAGCTATGTCCAGACTAATCTTCGACGTGTGGTACAAGGAGCGTTGTACTCCTTGTGTGACGAGATCAACCAATTGAGTGGTTAAGAGGCTAGAGGAAATTAGAGAGCCAAAACGAACAACAGACGGTTGTTAACCTAGTGACAAGGGATAGCCTGAAAAGCCCATCTAGGCTCAGAGACGAACAAGACGCAACGTGACGAGAAGACAAGAGACGGGCATATTGACGTGTAGGAATCAAGCGCAACGGGGGATGTTGAAATATGGTAAGCTTGATTTAAACATGAGAAACATGTTGAAGGATTTGCTAAGGATTTGGATCAGACTAAGAGATTTGTCAAAGATTGAATGGATAAGATTTGGTCTTGAAAGTCCAAATTGGTAGGCGCACGGGTGATTTCATGGGATTTGTTTTTTGTTTGATTTAGAGCTTGTATCCTACATATTTGTGTGTGCAAATTGTAGTGTAAAAGTTTGGGAAAAAGAGTGAGATGGAGAAGGCAGAGACGTGAGAGAGGTAGCCCTTTGGGGGCCTCCCCCACTAACGGTGGTGGGAGGAGTGTTAGTGAGAGAGTATTTATTTTGTTTGTCTGATTAATGAAGGAGAAGTGTTTGATTGTGTGTGAAATTCTCTCTTACCCACCAACAGTAATCTCAGGTCCAATAACATGGTTCACAAGAGGCGATATACTTGGTCTTTACGCATTCAATCTCAACGTCAAGAGTCTGAGCTTAGGTGTAGGGTTTTTGGTTTAGAAATGGTTTTTTTTAACCTTGCCCTCTTGTTTTACGTCCTTTTTTCTCCTCTTTTTTTTGGGGTTGGGGTGATGTGTCATGAGTAGGGTACTGACAAAAATGTGGATCGTTCATGTTGCATATTTTTTCGTATCATCTCAATGGTGGAGAGTACTTCATTTGGTGACTTGGATTGGTGATTTCACCTTTTTGGACTATTTGGTTCACATGATAGCGCGGACAACTTGGAGATGTGTGGCCTGTGCAATTTTATAGTTAATAGTTCTATGGCTAGAGATGAATGCAAGAATCTTCAAGGAGACAGTTCAAGAGGGGTTTTGGGAGAAGATTTTCTAGTTAGCCTCTTTTTTTGTTTTGTATCTCCTTTTAGAGAGAGATCGTTTCTATCATTGCAGGAGACTGGGGACTATTTTTGTAGTTTTGAGGAATATTGTATTCCTTTTGTTCCAGTTTGGCGTAAATCTTGTCCCCTTACTTTTGTTTTACTTTATAAAATACGAGTTTAATATCGTTGGGATCGCAAAAGAAAAAGCTCCCATTCCTCATGTGGAATCTACCAGTTAAGCAAAACTGAATCTCAATTCTCATGGCACGCTACCATTCAGCACTCTTTTGATTTAGAGCTCTATACGTGCCCTCTTTTGACGTACCCTGCTCTCTACTTGTTGCAAAGCTATTAGCTTATCTACTTGATCAGAAAGAAATTATTGGCAACAATCATCCAACTTGCTGATCAAAAAAAGAAAAATCGTCCAACTTGTTATGATAATGCCTAATAAGTGTGGATTATGAATAAGAGTTATTTGCTAACTGGATGTACCTCTATTATGCTCACCACTATTTAGCTCTCTGTTTTCAATTGTGTTGTAGGCTTTGCGACAGTTTGGATCAGATATATCTATGATCCAACAACTTTTTCCGGGTCGGTCACGTACCCAAGTTAAGCTGAAGTATAAGAAAGAAGAGCGTCAAAACCCATTGAGGCTTCATGAAGCTCTTACTACTCGTTCCAAAGGTAAAGTTCTGATTTCTCTCTCTGAGTTTTGTATGTTGAATGACATTTTGCGACAAGATAATTTTTAAGAATCCGTGGATCACACTGTTTTTGCTTTGGAAAACGATGAAGTCTTTTTAGGTCTTCATTTTATTGGATGGATCTGATCTTGCATCCTTAGAAATTTTTTCAGGTTTGGTTTTGTTGAGGAGGTAGATTATATGCTGCCAGGCCACTTCCCTATTGTATTATTTTCTCGTTTGGCTCCTAATGAAACATTTTTGTTTTCTTTCCGAAACCCAGACTTTGTTCTATTTCCATGAAAGGTGGTGTGTTGATGTGAGACAACTACATATTAACCTATGTTGTTCCAATTTATTTGACTAGAAATGCATCTAATTAGTTAGGCTAGTGTGGTCACGAGTCTGACGACTGTCAGCATATTTTGCCAGGATGCAGGCATTAGTAGAAGACGTTTATAGCTGATTAAAAAATTCTTGCCCAAATTAAATTAGAACAGAGCATAGTTTGAGTTGTTTATTTGGTTAGATTGCTTAAATCATGAGTATCCGCACTTCAGGATTGTATGCTAATTTGTCGTCTCCTGCAGATCATACCCATTTTCAACTGGTGATTGAGCACTTAAAAGAAGTTGCGGCCCAGGAAAAAGAGAACTCGTGTAGAGATGACTCAACTGGATTCCCAGGCGATGAGGAGGAGGTGAATCCCAAAATTAACCTACATATTCATGTCATTTTGTTCTTTTGGAACGTTAAATATTATCTATGCTACATATATCATGACAAACTTTATCAAGGGTTTTGGACAGTTTTAGCATCAGTTTATCAATAACACGTTAATTTGCTAACTTAGCCACCACTTGAAACTGAGAATCCAGTTGGAAGGGCTAAAAAGATTTGCTACTTGATATGATCAGTAGTATTAGTGTGTATTTGGGATTGATTTTAGAGGTTAATTTTTTATTCTGGCTTGCAATTTTTGCGTTCGCATTTCGGATTACTATTTTGGCTTCACATTTTTTGGAAATTACATAGATACCAAAGCAAATATGCACATCTGATTATGTCTCTTATATGAATACATACTCTTATTTAATGTATACATACCAGACATGTATTATACATGATATATACAACAACAACAACAACTACATAACATAACCCATCTAGTCCCCAATCATTGGGGGTATGGGCGGGGGATGATTGGAGACAGACCTAACCTTTGGCAATATATGCACAAAGCGGCTGCTCTCAGAATACCAATAAAACAGTGGTCCCCCTAAACCTCCAAGAACCGAGAAGCTATAAGGACATTTTGTTGTAAAACCATGCCCCCAAATCAAAGCCAAATGGTATCAGAGAGGGCAGGCCTAGAGACCCAAATCAATTTATGTGCATATTACCATACTTCCTTCATTGATAGTCCAGAGCATCGGTATGCACAATATATATACAACTATACAATCTTCTTTAAAACTATCTGTCTAATTGTACACACATTTGTAAACATTGTTATGAATGCAAATTATAGTACTTTAATCTGTTTATGTTTAGATTTTGGATGTATTCGTTGTGTTATATTTGAATAATATTACTTTCAAGTTCTACAAAGAAAATGCCACATATGTGCATATATTGATATCAATATTAAGGGTGTTATGGTAAAAAGCACGCTCACACGTCACACGTAGGTTGTGTACATGACAAAGCGGGAATCTCACAAAGCTAGCAATGTCACAATAGTGAAGAATATCAAATATCTACAACTAAACATGCGCACACTCACACTCACCACAGGAGAGAGAGAGAGAGAGAGAGAGAGAGAGAGAGAGAGAGAGAGAGAGAGCTGCAATGAATACAGATATTGTATTATCGTGTAATGAAATCATTGTATTACATGCTCTTATGCACCTCATTAACTCGGCACTAGCTGGGCTTGAAAAACTAACGAGCCCATTTCATAGTTTAGGCTTGGGTTTTTGGTTTGGTCTGATACAACTCTACGAGGTTGCAGCCTTAATTTTGCATCAGGAGAACCTATCTAATTGGGATTATCTGGATTCTGGAACCATATGATGCCAAGCTCTACTTACATGTTTTTGGGTGAAGTACACTTTGCAACCCTGGCTTTACAATTAGTCACTTTTTCCTTACACTTCCAATTGGCAGTTTCACTTGTTAAGCCCTCACAGGTTCGGTCAAGTATCAATGTCCCCCTTACCGTTGGTTTTTGTTAGGGGAAAATATCAGTTCAGAATACTAGGTTCAAATAATTTTACTAACTTGAAATTTGATATTGTGCCCATTGAATCTAAGATGTACTTAAATTTCATTTTGTTTTGACTCTTGAATATCAAATTTCGTTTTTGACTAGTTGTTTCAATATATTATTAGTTACTACTTAATTTTTAGTTGTTACTGTAGTCTTTAGTATTTTCTTCCTAGTCTTATTCATTTCCTAATCAAATGGAAGATTGACGCATTGTGCTTTTTATAACGTTGCTTCCAGGCTTTTGACTCTCTCTTTTAAATCCCTCTCCACTTGCCTCCTTTATTTTCTCAATCAGAGTATTTTTCTTTTTACAGATATTTTCTCAAGTGTCATGTACCTTTTACGTGCAAAAAAGAAAAAAGAAACTAACCATGCACCCTTTTTGCAATAAAAAAGTGTCATTTTTTTTGTAAAAAAAGACAGTTACTTTTGTAAGTACAGTACTTGTTTGTAGTACACTGGCAATGTACCTTTTTCCCACGAAAAAAATTGTGCATAAAGAAATTGAAAAACTGTATGGCACTGGTCGAATTGTCAAAAACTAAGCGTACCCACCAACAGGTCATGGGTTTTAGTCAGAGAAGAGCCACTTTGTGCATTTACTACCGTATGTTAGGTCGGTACTCAATCTACCCTTCCAGACGCTCTTGATCACTGAATTGATATTTTCCCCTAACGGAAGTAACAGAATCTGAGATGGCAAGGGGGACGTTGATACTTGACCGAAAGGACGAGGGCTTGACAAGTGAAAGTGGTAAAGTGACACTTTACTCTTTTTTTTGGGCTCTTCCTTCGTTTTCTTTTTGTTGTTTTCCATAGAAAGTAGCCTACTATTGTTTACGGATATACACACTGTTGTTAACCTTCGCCTAGGCTTTATTTTACTAGCAAGACCCTACCTATCTCTAGCAACCCCTAAGAATCTCAATGGTCTTTCCTATTTGTAGGCCTCTTCAACCAGAGCTCAACTGGTAAAATAGTTGCTCTCCAGAGTGCCGTGCAATATGAACTGAGAATTTACACACTAGACAAATCAAGCCAACTGCAGCCAGCGAAAAAAAGGCTCTGCCACCTTTCTTTGTTGTTAAACTCAAACTTGCTTCTTTTCTATAACTCAAGCTTGCCATTACAGTCATTTTACATACCATTTTCCCTGGTTCTGTAAAGCTTCATTACATAGATTCTCGCTTAGTCATTAATTTAAGGAGGAATTATTCAATTGGGACTTATTATGATTCTACAAATAAGCACCTATTCATTGCTAAAACAGGTTGCAACTTGCAAACATGCATTTCTGGCAAGCAGGTGGCTAGGTGCCTACTTGGATAGGATAGGATTCATGTAGCCAACTCCAACTGACTGAGACATGAGGCTTAGTTTGGTTTTGGTTGTTCTTAGACGTGGAGATGCCTATTATAATCATGTAGCTGATACAATATGAAAATCCCTTTCGTATTCACTTCTTTCTTTTTGTCTACGTTTTCTACTCAGAAGAATAGTACTCCACTAATTGAATCCTTTTTTGTTTTGGACCTGCAAGCCCCACAGGGGGGTTGGGGGGTGATGAGATACAGGCATTTACTGTTTAAAGTTGAGACGCCTTTTCCAGCCTCATAGTGGTGGGTTTATTGGTGGGGAAATATTATGTTGTAACATCTGGTTTCATGGGTATATGTTTGTTTTGATGCATTTGTGTCTGGGCTTTTTCAAGAATAATGCCATTGTCGCATAAGGTTTCGAAGTTCCTTATGGGCCTTTATGTGGTTGGATTTCCTGTCCAATAAACACAGCTTGTATTATAAAGATGTTGTAAAATCATTTTTTTTTTTGGATCTGCAAAGCCTAGGAATGCACCTTAAGTTGCTGGCGCCCATTTTGAAACCCAGGACCCCTTGCATAACATACCCACCACCTAACTTCAAGATGAACTAAATTGAGTTTTATCTCTGGTGTGGCGTGTTTGTTGTTTTGCTATCCGCATGTACTTTGTTGCGATTAACATCGTGTTTCACTGACAGCCTTGCAGTGAATTATGTTTAATCCAATTCTTTTATGCTTTGTGTGTCTCCAATGGATTTATCCGCACAGGAGGAAGTGGCAAAATCCGAGCAGGCCGAGGAAGGAGTCAAGCAGGCTGAGGAAGGAGAAGTTGAAGCTACGGAACCTGATATTACTGAAGTTTACAGTCCCACCAAGACTTGTGATACAGAGGATGACTTGTCTAGATGGAGTCAATATAAAAGTGAATTATAACATTCGAAGAAAAAAGATATCACCACACCAAGCACTCGCGCTCCTCATTCCAAAGTTAATTTGTTCAGTTGCAGTAATTAGGGATTTCTTCCTCATTCCGAAGTTAATTTTTTCTGTAAATTCCGAAGTTAATTGATTAGTGCACACCTCCGAAATCAGCATCAAGAGAATAGAATTGGTGTTAATTGGATGAACCTGGGCGTCGTGGGAAGTTTTGGCCGTGTTCTGATTCATTTAAGGGAATTAAAAGTAAATAGAAGGGGGTGAAGTAACAGAGTTAAGGAAAAGTTAAAGAGAAGTAGAGTGGGCAATGTGGCAGCTGGAGAAGGGTGGGACAGAAGGGTAGGACAGGAAAACTCGGACAGAGAATCCCAAGCCGATAATCAAACCCTCACCTTTCATGTGGAGGAGGTGACGAAATGCCATTGGGCTATGCGGGCTGTTGTATTCCACATTCATTGCTTGTTTCCTGACTTGAAAATTTATGACAAATTATGTATTCATTATTTATTGGACAGAAGTCAAGCGAAGAAAGTCCTATAAAGCTCGTAGGGTGATGACTTATTAAAAGAGCAGGCAAGTTGAACCGGAGCATTAATTGGCTTCTCTACGTTTTTGTTCCAATGGATTTCATGTAGTAGTATATTGTAAACAATTTTTTGGATTGTCAATAAATAAAGGAAAATTTTGAAAATTTCCCTTGACTTTTTATCAAAATCACTCGTAGATAAGTATGTCACAAACACCAACCCCCGTTCCCTTTTTTTATCAGATGTCACAAACCCATGTACTACTGAAAACTTCATCAATGTTGCCCTTGTCACCCATCATCAAATAACAAACAGGATGTGTGACCTATGTCACCTAATCTTTTAAAATACTCCGCATTTGTGCTCTCAATTTTCACACTCGTGCTCCGGCTCATGCTTGCAAATTACGTGACTTAGTGCATGACTTAGCAACTAGTAGTGATTCTAGAGGGGAATCTAATTTCATTTTGGAGGAAAATCCAAATCCCATTGTCAAAACCCTGTGAAAAGGTACATCCCTCTATTATAAGACAACAATATATTATCTCAATTGTATGCCTCAGTTGGTTAGTGCCTCAGTTGGTTAGTCACTGCCTCCCCTTTGTGAAAGGTTTTGGGTTTGAGTCCCATAGGGGACAGGCTCTTTGGGGAGCTAGGGTTATGAATAGCCTCTGGACCTTCCGTGCTAGCCCTAATATTCCCACTAATCCCGTCGATGTATATCGCTTGACAAAAAAAAAAATAGTGTGTTAAGACTTCAGGTAGTAATCAACTACCAATATTAAACAAAGAAAAATCAATCCATGTAGGGCAGATGCAAAATGATAGTAGTAAGAAAGAGACAACTCCAACATGAGTAGAAGAAGTGTTCGGGGCTCCACCATAACTCTCCCTCAAATACTATACCATCCTTCGATTTCCACACTGCAACCTTTATTTGGCTCGAATCATACGAAATTTGTGAAATCTCCAAATCTCTCACTCGTCGAATAACCCTAAGCCTAATGCGCTAAGAATTACCAATTGGGACCTCTTCTTTTCATGCGCCAAATTTCCCTCTGAAATGCCATTTATGAATCTATGTTGTATCTGTATCCACCTAACCACAATGAGGCCAGGTGTAGGCCATGTCACCCATTCCATTTGGTTTTCAATGGAGGGTGACGACAAGGGACATTGATGATATTTTTTATTTTTTTCTAACATTACAATGTTTATGGATTTGGGTGCAAATACGGTACCGCTAACGTGGTATCCGTGCAGCGCATCCGAGTCGTCCAAAAATGTAACCGAGGGTTCGGATTGAAAAGTACCGCATAGATTTAAAAGAAAGAAAAATAAAAAGAAATAGGGTTTCAATCCGAGGCGTCGGTTGCATTGTTTGGACGGCGAGGATTTGAATTAAAATGCCAGTTTTTATTAGTGACTGGCAAAAGCTCGGGGGGTTATTTTGAAAATTTTCAGCTCCCACCGAATAAGACGCCAAAAACGTAAACCGTTTTCTGCAACTAAAGAGCAGCAGACACTGCCTCGCCGCCCACTGCCTCAACTGCTTTGCCGTCGTTCGCTTCCCACCACCACCACCACCACCACCTATATATATTGGATGCCTTCCCCTTCTACATTACATTCGCCTCCGGCACAAGCTACCCAGCTTTGGCTGAGCCAGCGGAGACAAACACAAAAACGTCTGGATTCATTCCGAAGAATCAGGGTATTTTACACCGTTTAGCTATCACATGCAACAAATTTCTTTCCATGTTCCTACTGCGATTCTTCCTAACTGACTTCAACTATTTGATTCTTCAAACCACCAGGTGGTGGGGAAGGTGTTTGATTAAATGTAACCAAATTTCTTCCCTTTCCTCTACTGCAATTGTCTGCCAATTTCCTTTGACTTAGTTACTTTGTTGCTCAGAGCTCATACCATCTGGTAGTAGGGAAGGTGTTTTCTTGAATGGTCAAGGGAACATCTGACTTGCTTTTGTACTTAAAAAAGCACCAGCTGGTGGTAGGCAAGGTGTTCGATTGAATGTCTTAAGTGAATTTCTGCCCTTGCTTTTGAATCTTTTACCTGGTTTAGCGCTCTCATATGATTGGGATTTAAGGCGCGCCCGCTCAGTTAGTTTGGTTAATTTATTAGTGCAGTAACCACCACTAAAAGTTGTTGGAAATATGACTTCCAACAAGACCATGTCACAATAAACCAGTGCTTTGGCACAAAGAAACTTACAAAATGTATGTCCGTAGGTGTGGATGGACAAATCATAATGGAAGAAAAATTAGCTTTTACTGCCATGTGATGAATGCTTGTCAATTACTTTCACTTTATTTGCAATCTATGCCGGCAACAATCATGGAATGGAAAACAATTCCTTTTGCTCAGTCGAACTGATACAGAATAATACCATTAGAAAGTAAATAAACTAGACTGAAGAATACAACCCAACATATAAAATTTTATGGTGCTCGAGATGGAGAACCCTCTTTTTGTTGATAGGGTACAACCGTGCAAGCTAATGGGGATAGAGATTCTGTCTAGGGGACTGACCCCTCAGTTCACCTTTTATGATCTTATTAGTTTTGGCAAAGTTGTCCATGTTTTTCTGGTTAGAGAAATTTTTGCTCCCTTCGGTAATGTGTTGGTATCAGATTTGACGTGCTCTTGCAAAGGGGGTTGAGTTCGAGTATTCTAACCAGATTGGGAATCCTTGGATCAACTTGGCTTCCTTCTTTCCCTTAAAATGGGTGGTTTGGCTGCAAGATATATCACATGTTACTTGACTTTTCTAATGGTTTGAGTTTATTCACTTGTCCTGCCAAAGCCAAATGGAGAAGTTGGGAATAATTTTGCTTCCTTTTCTCAGTTGAGATGGTGTTGGATACTGAAAGTTAACGCTGTAATTCATAGCAATACGGCTGGAACTTAGACATCGTAGCTAACAAGGGGATTCCTCAGTCACTCGGCCAACCCTTAGTAATAAATCGTGCCCAAAGTATTTCACAATTGAAACAAATTTGATGTATGAAGTTGCTGTCTTAGTTTATGAAAAACAGGGATACAAAGTCCATTTTCGACTCAGATTGGTATTTGCTGAGATGGTGCTTATGTATCTCACCAGGAAATGATAAGGTAATCTAGGCACAAATGACAAATCCTGGAAATGTTGGAAAAAGCGCAAATGATATGTGTACGAGTATTTATACAAAAGTCATGGCCGAGTCTTGATCGAAGTGATCAAACGGAGATAAGCCCAAATATCCCTGCGAGAATCATGGAAAAGAAGTTTGGGATTGCTTTACAAACGTGTTGCTGAATCTCGATACAGAGGTCAAATGATATGTAAGTAGCTCGAGCAATATAATGTGGATTCCATTTTCTTTCGTAAACAAGTTTGTTTAATTCTACTTATACATTTGATTTACCTCTTCCATTTACAGGAAAGGCAACTTGATGCACTTGATTGATGAACACATAATGGGCAACGACAATATTGAGCTACCAAGAAAGTTAAAATCAAGATCATTGATTTGAACGCACAAAAAAGCATGTTTTCCCTACAGAGTTCTGTAATTTAATATTCCTACATTTCATACACTCGCTTTATTGTTTGAGGCAATAGATGTTTGTGGATGTTTAATTTTTCGATTACTTCCAGTGAGATTTGTAGGTCGTGTCAAAGCACGTGCATCGCATGTGCCTAGGACTAGTGATAACTAACTATGCGATACCCAGGTGGGGCGAATTTGAAAATACTGATAGCCTCACTACAAGCATGTGCCCAAACCAATAACCTCACCAGAGGCAAAGAAATCCACGCCTTCATGCTCAGGAACGGCTTCCTCCTAACCTCCCCTCTACCCACAACCAGCCTCATCAACATGTACTCCAAGTGCAATTCCATGACCCATGCCTTGACCCTCTTCGACACATCATCCACCCATCACCGTAACGTGTTCGCTTACAATGCCATCGTAGCCGGTTTCATTGCCAACGGCATGCCCAGACCCGCGCTGGAGTTTTACCAAGGAATGCAGTTTTCGGGTGTTACGCCGGACAAGTTCACGTTTCCCTGTGTGATCAAGGCCTGTTCGGATGTTAATGAGTGTTTAGAGGGTAGGAAGGTTCATGGGTTGGTGTTTAAATTTGGGTTGGAGTGGGATGTGTTTGTTGGAAGTGCCTTGGTTCATTTGTATTTGAGATTTGGATTCGCGGAAGAAGCATATCAAGTGTTCGACGAATTGCCTGTGAGCGATGTTGTGCTGTGGAACGCGATGATTAATGGGTTTGCGCAGACTGGGCAGTTTGGTTTGGCACTGGAGGTTTATAAGGAGATGGGAGAAGAAGGGGTCACACCAAATAAATTTACAGTGACTGGAATTTTATCAGCTATTTCCATGACGGGAGACCTTAACAATGGCAGGGCAATCCATGGGTTTGTGGTCAAAATGGGTTATGATTCCGGTGTTGCGGTTATGAATGCGTTGGTTGATATGTACGGGAAATGCAAGTGCCTCAGGGATGCGTTGAAGATTTTTGAGATGATTCCTGAGAAGGATATATTTTCGTGGAATTCGATATTATGTGTTCACGAACAGTGCGGTGATCATCGTGGAACTTTAGGGCTCTTAGATAGCATGTTACGTGCTGGGGTTAAACCTGATCTGGTGACAGTCACTACCATCTTACCAGCTTGCGCTCATTTGGCAGCCTTGATGCATGGTAGGGAGATTCATAGTTACATGATCATTAATGGGTTGGAAAAGGATGATGATGGAAGTTTCGATGACGTTTATGTTAAAAATGCTGTTATGGATATGTACGCAAAATGCGGGAGCATGAGGGAGGCTCATTTAGTATTCAATAAGATGAGCTGCAAAGATGTGGCATCCTGGAACATCATGATCATGGGGTATGGCATGCATGGATTTGGTAGTAGGGCGCTAGACATGTTCTCCAACATGTGTGAGGCTGAATTGAAGCCTGACGAGGTCACCTTTGTGGGAGTTTTATCAGCGTGCAGCCACGTAGGTCTTGTGAGCCAAGGACAAAAGTTTCTTGCTCAAATGGATTCACTATATGGAGTTGTTCCAACCATTGAACATTACACATGCGTGATTGACATGCTTGGTAGGGCTGGGCAGCTTGAGGAGGCTTATGAACTCTTGTCAACTATGCCAATAGAGGCCAGCTCAGTGGTATGGAGGGCTTTCCTAGCAGCTTGTCGAGTCCATGGAAATGTAGCTTTGGCTGAGGTTCCTGCACAGCAGGTACTTGAGCTTGAACCAGAGCACTGTGGAAATCATGTGTTGATGTCTAACGTTTATGGTGCAGTTGGTCGATATGAGGAGGTATCCGAAGTGAGACTTACGATGAGGCAACAAAATGTGAGAAAGGAACCAGGTTGTAGTTGGATTGAGCTTGGTGATGGTGTGCACAGTTTTGTTACCAGTGACCGGAGACATCCCGAGGACTACCTGATTTATGCTGGATTGAATTCATTAAATGCTCACTTGTATGAGGGTGGATCTATGCCTAGTGTCTACCAGGACATTTTGTAAACCGTGCTGGTCTTATTCCCCGCCAAAATAGAAAGGTAACTTAATATCTATATGAACATGTTAAAGTGAGATCCACCTGTTATGGCTTGCATCCCAACTGAAAGTTTTATGTTGTTCTTATTTCTTTTTTTGCTAAGGACTAAGGTTGTGTTCTTATTTCTTATCCTTGTACCATGGCACATGGAATCATGCATGTACTTTCTACTGCAAGTGTCCATGCTTATATCTATTCTTCCCCCCAATTGAAACTTCATTTAATTTAGTCAGTATTTTGCAGAAAAGTCAGTATTTTGAGCTAACCTCTGTCAACACACGGTTTGCATTTGTACAGAATCTTAATTATTCGAACCATGTAGATTAGTAGTTCGTGTAGAATGTTCACTAAATTTTAGTGAGAATTAGTGTTTATGATGGGAAAAGATTTGAAAAGGGACCAGGCCCATGAACTGTTGAAAAATGACAAATGGTCGGTAGCAAAATACGATGCGGAAATTTTAGTGTCATGCTCTAGGTATCAATAACTCTCCCAAGTGTACTAGTCAAGAAAAAAAATATGCTACTTCATGTGTGTCTACTTGTCAATTCTTCAGCCTCCTAAATTCTAAAAGGTGGTAAGTGTTGTAGAAACCGGTAATTTATTCTCAAGTACAATTGGAGTGTGGATGGTGCATTTCGGGAGCTTCATGCAAATTGATCTTTGTACCTGCAAGTCAGTTCATCTGTCTGAATCACATTTTGGGTTGTCCCTCATGAATTTCTGGGTGAGCTGGTAACGGTTTTGGTTCCAAGTACAGAAGGTTTTTTTTTGGTGATTGTGAGTATTTTTGACTAATTGTAAGCATTATTGTTTTGGCCAAATGAATGGCATTGAGGGGTTGGATAAATGACTTCTGCATTCATAATATCCTTGTAGTCTTAAGTTTCTTTTCCTTTAATACTTGCATTTCATTTACTACTTTTTGCAGATGTCAGAGCTGCTGAATCGGAAATCCAAGGAAAAGTCGCTTCCGGCTATCTCAATGCTATATTTGATTTGAGTGGATCCTGGTTGATTGAAGCTGCGGATGCCGAAAATCTTGCATTTGATGGTTACTTCATCTCAGCATCTCCACTAGTACTCCAAGACACAGTGAAGAAGTCTGTTCCATCTCACTGGAATCCAGCTTTTTTATCTGAGTAGTTCTTTTCTTTTTTCCCATTAGAAAGGTCTTATTTTAGTATACTAATGTTCCTTTTTGTTACGTCTATCAGTAGGAGTATTTGCCATGAGGATGCCCTTCCATTCATTTATCAACTACCTAAGAATGTCCCAATACAACAAAACCTAACAATCGCCATGCAACCCCCCCAAGGTGGAGTACAACTGAAGAGCAAACTGCGTAACTGGTAGAAGTAGATGACAGCCAACTTCTGACGTGACGATGCAGTGATGACTGATAATGAGGGCACAACTTAGGACGTGAGAAGTTTTCGAGGAATGGATTAAGGCACAACACTGCAACTGATAACTAGACGACGGAGTTGGCTGGACATAGAGAAGACAACGTCGCTTGGATGCGTCAGCAACAATGCTGCTGGGACAAAGAAATGGTTCTGAAAAGATTTTGTAGACAAGTCACGGTTTGACCTATTGAATTCGTGTTCATCTTGTGGGCCAATTCTTAGCCACATTATGTATATTGATTTAGCGGCAGCAATAAAAAATCATATGGTGTGATCTAGGAAGCTTTCATGTTGTATTTCTCGTATGTATTGATCGTGGACTCATGGCCGATGCAAGCATGCCTCCTATATGGAATGCACGTGCTACTTGGTGGAAGTCCTGGACAAGAAAATTGGTGTCTTTTTTGATTTCAATGTTTGAATAAATTCTATGGCCAAACTGTTAGTTTGTGCGCTCAAATTTAGGATTACGGAAGCAAATCCTAGGACCGGTTTCCTTGATTGACCTGTTTCTATAGGAATTGACCCTCTCTGTTTCTTAGACCACATGAGCCCATTTCTATTTTGGTATTATTTGGTTTTGTTTGGCAGGTTTATCCAGCTTATGAAACACATATAATTGTGGGAATGGCTGTTGGGTCCGACATTTACTCTGTGAAACAAAAACCATCCTCCCCAATTCCTCTTGCTGCACCGAGGGGATATTTGGAGGATCTTGGAGACGGTTTATTTTCAGATGGAATGAGTGAGCCTCCTTTATTTAGAGAAGACCAAAGTAACAGAAGGTATATCTCAAATATTTTTCAGTTTTTACAACACTCACTGTTTGACTGTGTGCTAAGTACGGAAACAGTGAAGCCGTGAACCACTTTGAACCGGGCCTCACCCTTATGTGGTCTAAAAGAGGAGGGGACGGGTTCTCTTACAGCCACTCGAAGCTGCTTTTTACCTCTCTCCTTACCGGGTTTCCAAGAAGTGGCTATCTCAGTCATGCTGTCAATTTTAGTCTTGTCATTTTACGGTTATTGTTGTCTGTATGCACTTTTTTTTTTTTTTGGTCATGTTGTGCAATCACCTAGGTTTTCTTTCACATGGGTAAAAGAGTTTTTAACTGAAAAAGATTATGGACGTGAATGAGTAAAATGGTTAAATGCTAATGGAAAAGGCAGAAAATGGCTGTCATACTTGGATGGTATGATCTAAGGCAATAAAGGACTCCCCCTCCCCCTCCCCCTCCCCCTCCAAATGGTTCCTTCCATTGGAATAGGAATTGCAGATGACATTTTCATTGGAAACCTTTTGAGTTTTTGCTTGACTGTTAATTTGCCTAAGTTTGTTTCCATATGACTCTGAGGTCATTTAGCTCTTTCTGAGCATTCAGTTTCGGGAGCAGAATTATTTTCTGTTCTCTTTAGCGTTCATGTCCTTTCTTAGAGACCAAAATAAAAAATGAAAAAGATAAAAGTGCTGGGTTATTTCTTTGATTTAATGTTTCGCTTGTCAGATAAGACTGCTCTAGAGGAACTGCAGTAGTTCTTGGAGTTCCAAGTTCCTAGGCGATGGGCACCTACCCTGCAGAGGGGGAATGAGGCATACTGTTCTCATTTTTGGATTAATAGCTTCCTCCAACAGACAAAGGAAACAAGGAAACCCTAAAATAGAAAAGAAAAAAAAGGGAAAAGGAAAGAAGATGAGGTGCCTGTTACCAGCATAGCATGTGTACTTGCTGCTCTTTGGCCAAGGAGGCCTTGCAAAGGAATATGTAGGCCTGCTTTATATCCCACCTAGTCAAAAAGGTAGTTCAAGTCAAGTTCCACACATCCTGTGAGTAGCGCTTTTATTTGTCCAGGAGCACCATGCCACTGTATTCAGTAGTAGCGTACTTAGGAATTACATATTCTGCACCAGATAATAGACTGTGGCCTGCAGAAAACTATGAGACTTGACATTTTATTCGAGGCAAAACAGCTAAAAAGAGAGGAGTTCCAAGTTCGATTAGGTTGCCTGAAAATTCACACAGGACTGTCTAGAGAAACCGAAGCTTAAAGAAACACTGAGACGATCCGTGAGTTTTTCAGACAATCACAGCACAAATTATTATTAGGTAATATATCCGTTGATAGTCAAATGTGACACAATATACAACATGACAGCTTCAGATATCTGTATCCGTATCATGTTCCATTATTTCATGTTTTGTTCCATCATTTTCTACATCTGTTGACAGGAGAGATGCTTCATGAAAATTAAACTCCCATGTACATAACGTTTCTATCCGTTGCGGGAGAGGGATGCACAACTCAAAATGGAAGAGGGCAGTTTCTATTAAGGTTGTGGGCGCGTCTGGACAATATAGATGTCTTTGCCAACCACACATCCCTCAACATCTTGAGGGCACCCAAACTTGCGCTCAAGAAAGAAACCAACAGCACAAAGACGCTGACCAAGCTGCCGCCGGAATGTTGGGTCAACTGTTAAGGGTTTCTTGCTATAGTCGACAGTCAAATGCATAACTTCCCCGTCAGCAGGACCCCCACCATGTACCACTAACTCCTCACTGAAATTTGCAAATGCCAAGGTGCGCACCGTCCCATCAAACTTCCCAGAAGATAGGCGCCAGGGAGTGCCCCTGGTTCCTGAAGCTAGGGTTTCTCCCAGTCCAGAAGCAATCTCCGATTCCACATAATTATGATCGCTGTCTGTTGGACTTAGTGTGTGAAGCACAAAAGATAGCTCAGGCGAAAGCATTTCTTGCACCAACACAGCCATCGTAGCCACCTTCTGAGGTACACCAGCAGCTCTACGGCTCAAAACTGCTCTGCGAGTGTAAAGTGAAGCCCACACTCGGCAAACAGCATTTCTGAAAACGATTGAATTTGAAAGGCTGACATTAGGAATCGACTCATATAGACCGGCAGCAGACATACCAGCCAAATCCTCAACGTTTGCACTTGAACGAACAATTAAACGTGGATTGCCTGGAAATATTTTCCCAAGGCTTTCGATGAGCTCCTCTGGAAGCTGTAGGGAAGAGATAAGTTCCTGGAGTTGAACACAGACATTGTCAAGTTCTCCACCTTCCATTTGGGCTGTTTCCATCTTTTGCACTAGAGACGTAAAGGATTCCATGGACTTGCTTCGTTCTAATGCCAATTCCATGGAGCCAAAGGGTATAACTGATCCTACAGGGACTTTGAATGATGCTGGTACTCCTTGGTCACTGCAAACTGCCAGTTGGGAAACAACATACATAAAAGTAAAGAGGTTGGAACCATAGATGCAACAGAATAAGTATAGCTTGGTGAATGGTGTGACAAGCTAAAATAAAAATCAACTTGGCACAATTTACTCCCTTGGTCACGGCAAACTGCTATTGGGAGAACCACATCCAGAAGAAGTGAGACAATTCGTTGTTAGATGCAGCAAAGCATATTTTCTTTGGCCTTTGGTAAGCTAAATTACTAGTGTAGGTACAAATGTTTGGGGTATTTAATCACGTCAACTGGTTTGGTGAGGTTTCAGTTGTCATATGTCAAAATAAAATTTTGTCCTGCCCTTGTGGAATGTCGCCAATGATCGGACATGTATATGTACTCGTGGTAAAGAAAACCAAAGTGGTGAAGTATTGGTGGTTGTTTCTAAGTCATACTCATATCTTGTTGATGTAGGCCAAAGTGCACACCATAGGGAGGAAGAGACAAGATTTAAGGATGTAACAAGTTTGGGAAAAAAATACTTGTGAGCAAGGGCTTTGGGTTTGGTATCTTTTTATCTCATTGTAAGTCCACATAAATTCTATGCGATTTTTTTCCTTGTGTTTCATTTATTTTGTGGCATGCTTCTGTTGTGGTGGGTTGAAATCCCAACATCTGTGTTTTTTTCCTCACTTTGTTTTGGTTCCTATAAACCCCTTTCTTAAAAAAACCCAAAGAATCCCAGTCCTCATAGAGTTATGTCAAATAAGTAGGGAACCACTGCAACCACCTTTATCAGAATCCGCAGCCAAAGATGCTAATTGACCACAAGCAGCAGCTTTTGAACCAGAATTTTGCACATCTGCATCAGTAAGCAGTATAATCCCTCCAGCAGGTGTTCCCTGGATCAATTAATCAAATTCAAATTCTCAGAAGGTCGCTAAAAGCCAGACGAGTCCCAATCCAGCAAGGAAGAATCAATATGTCAAGAATAAGTACCTGACTTGAGTAATTGGTTTTGACAGAAGACCAAGTTGAATTATCTTCTGCTGAAGTTGTGGTCTTGGTCGAACCATTACTCGAAAGGTTCTTCACATGAGAATCCATATTGCCATTATCCGAAAATGATGGGATTATATTAACTCCAGTTGAGGAAGCTTCTAATCTGAAACAAAGAATAATAAGAAACTGAAACAGATCATAGAAAAGCAGTAAAAAAAAAAAATGAAGGGAACACCATGGATCAGATGAGATGACATTGTCAAGTCACTAATGCTGATGGAACTTTGTAGACTAGACGCTTACCTCATAAAAACATACTGATCCTAAATGGGGCAAGAGTCAAGACCGAAAGATTACCTCCCATATTTCCCATTGAGTTTCTCTACATCGACAATCTTATCATCATCTTCACATGTCACAAA
The DNA here is from genome assembly GCA_019656835.1 of Rhododendron ovatum. Lineage (NCBI taxonomy): Eukaryota > Viridiplantae > Streptophyta > Magnoliopsida > Ericales > Ericaceae > Rhododendron > Rhododendron ovatum. The sequence continues at coordinate 32,851,234 of CM033792.1, read as the reverse complement.
TACAACCTTCTCCTGCAAAGTAGGATTATTGCCCACAGTTTATTGATCTCGTGATCACATCAAAACAGGATACGTCAAAATAGGATAACTAATAGCTCATAGGACTAACTTGTCGAGCTCTGACACCAAGATGAGATAAGTGGGGCAGCTCCTGCAGAAGTATAACTCCAGCTATATTACAACCAGCAGCTGTTACCTGCAAGACGCAAAAACTTGGGGAACTAAATCTCTTTCTAATGCAAGAATTAATCTCCTTCAGACGCATCTATGCAAATTAATCGTAACTATATGATAACTATGCACAGAGAGAGTTATAGGTAATATGAACAACCTCCTCATCTCCATTAGCTTTTCTGACCACAAGAATAACGGGGCCTGTTACAGAAGAAGGCAATGACCCAGGGACAATGCTCTCCACCTGAAGTTGAAATAAATCAGTAACAGGTAAATCCATTCAGTCAAATAATATGAAAGTATGAATAGGGAAAGTGATGGTAGAAATAAATCAGACAGTTAGACTATTAGAGCATAGTAGCTTAAGACCATTTTCACCAGAGCTAGTGAAGCAAAAAGAATTTCTAAGTATCCGGACCCATTCAGTGCTGGCGATACTGTGTAAAGCTAGCCAGAAGTTGGGCAGGTTATATAAACGTTTTTTTTTTTTTTCCAGAGAACACACTAAGATGAAATGCAAAGCCTCGACTATGGACAGACTCACTAACGCCAGTAAATTGCAGGCAACTGATTTAAGCAGTATAATAGAAATATTCACTACAATTACCAGAAAAGGAGGAGCTCATACCATATGATCAGCAATGGAAGAACCTATATTCCTGGTGAGGGGGGTAATCAGAATATAGCTCTGCTGAGTTAAAATGCGACTAATTACTTCTTCCATCTTTATTGGCAATGAAACATTTTTTATGCTCCATGTGCTTGCCTATGAGCATAATGGCTGCGGTCCTAATCTCAATTATTGGAAGAAACCAGCTTTCATTCCATCTTTATTTTCCACTGTTACTGTAATTTTTGCTGCATAGTCATAAGGACACCAGCAGTATATTCCTAAGTACCAAAAAATAAAAGAGGACACCAGCATCGTTACAGCGACCATTTCAAATAAACAAAACCCGTGCAACACTTGACACATGGATAACTGTATGAGATTACGTGGATAACTGTACGAGATTGGGTCAGACATGAGCGGTTGGACTCAACGACCAAACATATATACTGCAAGATTACGAGAATATAAGATTTTGACAATCCCACCCCCAAAAGTCATACCTGGGTCCTAACTTCAGCTTCTCATTAAAGCTTCACTTCAACATTAACTCGTGGGAAACCAGGAGAAATATAATAGATTTTGCCATTGGTAATAGTTCTCAGGACTTTTTCTCGCGATGAAGTGAAAAAAAACAAAAACAGCGAAACAAACAAGCCAGTCTTTCACCTTGAATTGATCAAAATATGCAGAATTTCTTACTGCTTAAGATGTGGATGGAGAAAAGTGTAGGAAACTACAACTTCCCAATAAAGCAAAGCCAACTCAAAACCATAGATCTCTAAGTATTAACTGCAAACTTGATGGATTTGTATGTGTCATCTATGGTTTTGGTGAGAGTACCTGTACTAGGGTTCCAGAAGCAACTCCGGGAACAAGAATATCCCAGCCTTCAGAACCAATTGATGTTCTGACAGCTTTTAAAAGAAGAGTACAAAGTTTAGAGACCTGAAAAATGACACTGAGGATGACAATTACCAGTCCAAAGTCAGATGACAGTAATAGTCAGCAATCATCAATTCAATGCCAGTAATGGTCAACGAAACCAGAATCAGAAGTTACATGCCACAGTATGCTATCATTAATTGTCGAATTACTATACACAAACAGGCTATCCCAAGAGTCAAACCTACCCGGCACGAATCTCAGCTTCAGTATATGTCCTCACACTGTTTTCAGGAACTCCAAAAGCTTTTCCTAACATCTGCAATGCCCAGGAAGAGTGCTATGTGAAAAGAGGAAAAAAAACACAATATTGTCGAAAATGAAGCACAGATACTCTACATAAATAAGCCCCAAGAAACGTAGATCAATCGAACCATTATGTTAACTTTCTGCTCGAATATTGGATTGGAGTGATTCAAGTTGAGTTGGACAGATAAATGAAAGGGCTAATTTTCCATTTCTGATGTAAACTAGGTCAAAATGGGCCTGCAAGCTAACCTGAAAGTGCTGGAATAATTCTACATGATTTTCTCTATTATTTTGGGAATTCTAGCCTCTTTGGGATTGATTAGAAGTCTCCTATCCCTATAAATGCAGAACCCTATTCATTATTAGAGGATGATTCACCCTAAGGAGGCAAGAAGACTTGACAGCAAAGAAAACTTGAGCTTCATGGCGTTCATCACCCAAGACTCGAGGATTCCATCCTCGATGGCCGGCTAAACTCCCTTCTAGGGTGTGAAAGAAGCTCGCACTTTGAGTAATATTATTTCTGTTTTGGTTCAGGTTTTTATAATTCGAATCATGATTGTATGACCTTTAAGGAATTGTTTATAACTCTTCCCATCAGATCTTGTGTATGATTTCCTAGGAGCGTGCCGATTAGATGATTTGAGACAATTCGTGCTGGGCAGAGATAGTCCATGCCAATTGGTGATTCATAAATAATCATTACGAGATATCGATAGGGCTTGCAATCCTCCGGTATCCGGGTTGATTCAAAGAGTTGACCTATAATCGAAACAGATTTAAGTTACGAGGAAGAGTGGATCCGAAACCCTAGGCTTTTCTCCCATAAACTCTCTTTAGTTTTACCCGTTTTAAGTTAAAATTCTATTATTTTAGGAAAGCAATCAATCAATCTATTTCTGAATTTGTTTAAAAAATAATTGCAAGCTCAGCCTTTTAATCCCTGTGAACGATACTCAGAATACTTGCCAGTATTCATTTGAGTAGTCGTAATTACTTTGTTTTAAATTATATTTTTGGTATAGTAAAATAGCGATCAAGAAGACCGGTTAATATTTAGGCTTGCTAGGCACGCCTAGCAATTTTTAGAATATTGAATAAAACATCCGGATGAGTCAAGTTTTCCACTACTTTCAATCCATTGGGCAAAAAAACTACAAATTCACATCACTGCCACCGCTATCATTTATGGAGCACGTTAACTAATGCCAAAATCAAGACTCCCTATTATTGGAGTAACAATGAGAACTCTTCAGGAATTTCATGCCTCATCCCCAAAGAGTAGGGGCAGGCCATTGTGTTCACCAAACCCTAACCATACAAATTGTGTCAATAGCTTTGTGAACATTTGTTATGCTTGTTCCACATCTATTATCTAAGCCACCTTGACTTGGTAAATAGAATTTTATAGCTACTCCACCTATTACCAATTGGTTTTAGGGTTCATGCCCCCAAAAATCTAGCATGGTATCAGATTGTAGCATAGGCACTTCGTCAGAGGTAAAGTATAGTGTCGGGACACTTACGGACATTGACACTCTCCGGACATTCTTCGGACATGTGTCCGACACTTAAATTCAATGTGTCCTATTTTTTTCTCAACTTTTATTGTTTGCACACTTCGGGGACACTTTAAGTGAAGAGGTAGCCCAAGACAAAGCTCAATGGAAAAACATGATTCATGTAGCAAGCCCCAATTGGGACACAAGGCTTGATTTGGTTTGGTTTGGTTTGGTTTTTTTGTTTGCACACTCCGGGGACACTCTAAAAATGGATACGGACACTCTCAAGACACTTCAAAATCAAGTCGGAGGTGTTAAACGAGATAGTAAATTCTAATTCAAACTTAGGGAATTCTCATTTCAAGTGACGAATAATGATTATTGATTATAAAGACACAGAAATGATATAAAGCTAAGTGTTGAAATACTTTTGCTGATGATTGTAATGATAAATATGGTTTTTAAGGTATATTTGGTGAGACATATTAGAATCAGAGCCTTATTTTTTCAAATTGGATTCATTTAGTAGTAAACATAGTTTCCAAAAAATGTCCCAAACGTGTTGTGTGCTCCAATTTTTTAAAGTTTACGTGTAAGTGTCTGTCTTGTGTTCGTGTCTGTGCAACATAGGTATCAGAGGTAAAACTTGGGTGGCCTCGTGGGTCAAGTCTATTGCCATAGTCTATTTTGTTTGAAATGTCTATCACCTCCGCATCCAACTGGATTGCAAATGCGGTTGACCGTTAGACTTGTGTCGCATATGTTATCTAAGCCACCAAAACTTGGTTCCTATAATCGAGAGGCTTACTCCCGTCGTTCCTATTTATTTTAGGTGGATGCCCACAAAAATCCAAAATAGATGATCAATAGTGGAACTTTGTATAATAGTGCAAGTGTGCAACCCACATGGAAGACTTTGAAGAATGTCAAGTGGTCAGAATGACAAGTTCTAAGTACTTAATTAAAACAAAAGTCTAACAAGAAATATCATTATTAGTGCCAACTTTTTTTTTTCTTGATGAGTATTAGTAATGATGCCAACCCAAAAGCAAAAGAGAAAGAAAACAACAACAAATTAGGAAATGTAAAAGAAATTTTACCTCGACTTTATGAGGGTAAGAATGACAAGTTGTAAGTAGATAATTAATACAGGCTAAACAGAATATTTACTGCCAACACCAAAGCAAAAGAGGAAGAAAAAAACAAAAAAAAAAAGGGAATAAAACTGAGTTTTACCTCGACTTTACGAGGGTATATCTGCAGAAGTGCTTCAGAGTACTCTTCAGTTAGCCTCCTAGATCTATCAAGAGTAGCTTTGAGCCTTAATGCCCAAATAGTCTTCCCATCTTCATTGCCTACGAAGATGCTTAAGAAGCATTACTACATTGGATCAAACCAGCTAGTCAACATATACACTAAAGACAATATGATACCTTCCTTTCCCAAGAGACCTTTCTCTTGCCATGCTAGAAGTTCGTTTCCAATAGCAATACACTCTCCTGGTTTCCAACCTGATAATCCAACCTGATGAATGCCGGCAATGAGAACATCGAGTGGATAATTCCAAGAGCTTGCATTCTTAGATTCTGCATTCTCCACAAGCCAACGAGTCCCTTCCATAGCTTCAATTGCATTCAGAAACCTATGCAGATCAATCAACCAAAAATGCAGGAGTCGAGGAAATGTTTACTTCATAGGTATTAAATACAAATAGAACAAGCAACCAAATAGACAGATTTAACAGAATTAGCTCAACAAAACTGCAGGTCAATTGGGCCGTAATTACTGCATTCAAAGGTTCCATAACTTAATGGCACGATTCATGTATTTTCTAATATTTCTTATATAGTAAGACAAATAAACGACTAATTCATGAGTTTCAACAGGTGGTGATATGTCTCTAGGCATTGCCTCTGCAAAAACCAATTGTCCATAAACTCTCAAACCAATTACAGTTCATAACCAATGTTCAAATGTATTTTCATCCACAGAATCTCAACCCAAGAAGAGACTATAGCAAGCAAGCTGAAGAATCTAAGTATACCTGCTGAATAGAACGAAACCATAGTCCTCGAGTCCAATCTCAGAAAGACGCCACTAAACAAAAACATAGTCACATTGATCATTCTCACAGAACTTTACTTTGAGACAAATTTTGAGTAATTGCAGCAGATAGCTATTACCTTTTGACGCATTGCTATCGCAGCATCAGGAGCATCATTTCGAAGACCACTTTCAAGACCCTTCACAATTGCTTCTCGCAGAGCATTAACAGATTGTATGGTTTTGATCAAGAGATCCATGTTATTGGCTTCCGAAGCATTTGTTGTTCCCTCTAAACTATCCAAATTCTGGGAACAAACATAATAGCTACTGATGACCAACCGATAAAGGAATAGAATTGGTGAGATGGGGCATGGAGCAGGAGGGATGCAAGAGAGAGAGAGCGAGAGAGAGAGAGAGAGAGAGAGAGAGAGAGCGAGCGAGCGAGCTAGCTATGAAGGACCTTAGTTCTTGCAATAACTACTACTTGTAACAGACTACAACTAGATGGTTCGTAACTTTATGCCTCGGTTGATACATTTTCCGGTTTTACATGTTTGAAATCAACACAAACGCATCAATTGAGACCTATAATTCAGCCGGAAGATCAGTTGTACGTATCTTTCCTATCTCGTCATATGTCTGTATTGGAATACATAAGATAAAAACCTGTGGTACTATCCCTGTACGGAGTAAAGAAATAGAGAGCAATCTATAGCTTCACACCATAAACTTCAAGTGCTAGGGTTGTGCTAAAGTAGAGGTCAATAGGACACCTTCAACACTGTAAAAATAAAATACAAGTAATACTGCCAAGGAGCGTAGTTCAAGATTTAGTTCCAGGAAGCTCGACTATTAGGACTGAGACTCACTCAGCCTAAAGAGTAACTGATAAAGTGAAACTTAATGTCGTGATGATGATTTCAGTTCCAGAACTACATGTGCCCCCATTTTTCAACTGGTTGTAGAGGAGAGCTTAGTTTGTCTTTAGCTTGCTGAGGATAGTTACCCCATAATACCTTTCAAACTTGCTTAGTTTTTGGCTATCATGAAATTTTGGAGCTGCACTTTTGCAGGATATATCCAGAAGGAGGTTTCGACAGTTATAAAGTTGGTCCACTCATAAAGGTTGAATTGTTTAGGCCAAGCTCAATAAGGATGCATCGAAAATGATTAAAGCTACATAGAACTCAAATATAGAATCCAAACTTCTTCAGATTATGTTAAGCTTTGAACTCACTGGAATCGAATTCCTTCAAGCAATGAATATTAATGAGGCTCACCTCCTTGATGTCCTTTCTAATCAACTGAATTTGATAATTTCACAAAAGCGATGGTCTAGTCACTTGTCTTTGGCTGTGCCTGTTTATGAAATTTTACAAATCTTCTTTTACATGGAATTACTTAGAATCAATTTGGTTTGGAAACCTTTATCAAGTAGACACATAAGATAAATGTGCCAGATGTAAGCATATGTGAATGGGAAAATCATAGATTAGCTTTAATTAGCAACAAGAACTCTTCACATTTTTTTGTGCTCTCATTTAATGGTAGTACTGCATTAGTTTTTCAATGAGACACTATGAGCATCATACAAAAACTAAGGCTCTGTTTGGAACTTACAGAAAATTGGAGAAAGGAAAGGAAAATAAGAATTTTTCCCTCTTGGTTGTTTGATTCTTGGTTTGGGGAGAGATCCCCTTGTGAAGCAATACTCTTTTTTTCTCAACTGGTATCCATTTTCCTTTTGGAACCAAACAAGAGAAAGTCTTTTTTCTCCCTTATTTCTTCTCATTTTCTTTCCAGAATCAAACAAGGGAAAGAAGCCCACTTTCTTTATAGTTACCCTTTTAATTATTTTCTCTCCTCTTCCTTTTTCCTTCCACAAGTTCCAAACAAAGCCTAATGGATCATGTCTCTCCCTTAAGCAATGACTTGCTGACACACTCGCAATCTTATTAAACAGCCGTAATTGTACCAAGAACATTACATGTATAATGGCCAAAGATCAAGCTAGTATAAATCTACCTACCTGCCAAGTTTTTTTGAATGGTTCTTACCTACCAGTTTGAGCACAAAAACATACAAATGGACAACGGTCAAACCTTGAAAAGTGTGCATTTTAATATATATAAATCAAATAGCTGCACAACCTAAACTTTCTACAACTAAACTCACATAATAATCACATGCCAATTGTCAAACAAGTGTAATGAAACGTGAGAATATACCTTCTTGCACTTGAAAAACAATGAAAGGGCTGATAAACTCTGTTCGTCCAAAGATTCTTTTATTGACTCGAGTTGTTCTGCAAGGCTGTAACAGGAGGAAACCATTCCTAAATGTCAAGTACACCAAATGTGTTGTAGTTGAGTAAATGTTCGAAACAAAATCAGGCAAATGTCTATATAAATAGATATGTGAAACACTCTAAAAGCAGACCCGACCCATAAAGCCATGGCCAAGTCTTCACAATACTTTCTCTAAATGCTTAAAGCTGAAAACGGCAAACAATTAGCCAACATCAAGAAAGTTTGTTTTCAAACTTCAGCACCGAATCTATTTATGATCCCAAGTTTCCAGACAAAATTGCACAACTGTTTCAGTCAAGGCTACCACTCATAGTACGGTCTCTAACATACAAAACAATCCTCAAAAGAACATCAATGGGTTGTAGCATTTCCTTTGAGCGTTGGGCATCCAACAAAGGTACTTTATACAATTGAAGAGTCCACATATCATCCAAAGTGGCTTCAGGGCATACATGTGTATATATACTTCCAGGTACTTCAGTTGCCTGAACTAAGAAACCTCCCAGGTCCCACATCATGGAAGTAAAAATCATGAGACTTGAACAACATAATGAAAGGCTCAAGTCGCTTCCCTGCATGTCCCAATCCGACATCCCTATAGAATTAAGTTGAGGTGATTTGGCATGGTGCATTTGTCTCTGTGTGAGGTGTGGAGTATGGTAGGTAATTTGGCCCGATGTGGCACTTTGGATGGTTGAAGATCACCGGAGTTAGAGGAGAGAGATAAGGCAAGAGATTTGGGGGGTGTTACGTATCATTTCAATGCCAAGGGAGGAGTGATTTGCCTGGGTTGGCAAGGCTTGCTGCCTTGTGCTGAAGTCTCATTGTATAGAGCTGGTCGAACTAGGAAGACAGTTCACCATGGATAGGTGGCACCTTCTTCTTGGTTCATCAACCTGGAATCTCCTCTGACCTTAGTTATGACAATATCAAGTGAAATCAATAGATATGCACTTCGATATCAGAGGACATTGTGGATTTTCCTTTTACCGCTGAAATAAAAATGAACATCACCAAACAATATTTAAGTGACGTGGGAAATCCTCGTGCAACAGTTTTATAATCTCGCAATATCTGCATGCTTCTGGTGCCTTGACAGGCGTGCTTCCCTCACTAGCGTGCTTTGGCAGAACCTCTGTCATCTAAGGAAAGTCAAAGTGGATTCAGACCAAGTGAGCGCATAGGTTGTCTTGGATCGAAATAATGATTTTTCAAACTACAGATTAACTGTTACAGACCTGACTTAGCAGATCCCTCCTAGGAGTGGCAGTGTGTGAGACCCATAGGGCAAGATCCTAGAGACTAATCTTGAAGTAGATACGAATTCTTGAGGTGAGAATGAGATCCACATAGAGACAAGGGTGTCGAGTCGATACAACAAGGTGGACTCATGTAGCTACGCAAAGCACACAACTTTAAACGCTAGTGATAGTGCCAAAAGGCACTCATCCTCATTTCTCTTCCATTTAAAAGAGCATAGGGCACACAGCTGGATAAATAACGTTGGAATACAAATTATATGTGGTGCGGCAATTAATCATGTCCAGTGTTTGACAATTTGTAGCAAAATTTTATAATCCCTGCTCTAGAGTCAGATCGCCTAGCAAGGTAGGCAACTTTGGTGACATGGCTCAAATCACCTAACCCGTCCTACATCACACAGGAACATACTAATGTTGTGGTCAAGCAAATCATGCTCATTTCAATTTGATGTCACTTGCCACAAAAGTGCAAAATTTGGATTGAACTCAAGGGCAAATGGACTAGGAATGTACTAACAAAAAGAGCATAAAGTGTGCAAGTTAAGCTTGTTGAGCTAAATTTTTCACACGAAAATTGGGGAAATGGCTGTTATAGTTGCCAAGAGATCATATCTAGATCAACTTCATCTTTATTTAATGCAATAAAAATCCAAACCTCAAACATTTATGATCGCCTGTGGCTCACCTTGCTGCATTGAAGAAATCTTTGAGCTCGTGATGGAATATTTTAAATTGCTCAACAAATGCTTCGCTATATTCTCCAGGGTTCTTGGTTATTCTTGCAAGCATGAGTTCTGTAGCAACCAAATCTTCAGGGCCAGCATTCCTGTGAAGCTTGTTCTGTATAGTATGCTTGATTTCTTGCTGAAATTGAACACTCAGTCAGTACATAAGGAGACATTGTTTACAACTAATGAATGCCCAACCGTATTTGTGTATGGGTTTAACACTGTAACTGGGTGTACTAAACGCACAAACTACTGGGTGAGCATTAATAATTCATCCACCAGAAGCTCCACAAAATGTAACCTTAAGATCATGAGGGATGTCTCCCCTGTGCGCAATATCCCTAATTCTTGTCAGAGGAACAGATGCAGTAAATTCTGCCTTGAAGGATGGCAAACATGGATGAATCTTGCGGATGACAACTATTTCCTGCACGATATTAAAAAAAAAAAAACACTTCAAAAAATGAAAATAACCCAATGTTTTTATTCACCTTCGAACATGGAGAATTTCCAGGAAATATTAGAAACCAGAAACATAACTAACGAAAAGGCTTAGCAGTCATAATCAAGACATTTTCCTTGCCCAGTTTAGAAATTAGTCATCCTTTTTTTAACGGACAGCACAAGGTGTTGAAATATATAGTAATTGGATCCATTAACTTCCCCCACCCCCCCCCCCTCCCCCCCCCCAAAAAAAAAAAAAAAGAAAAAGAAGTATGTTTCTTGAATTATAATTAATTTTTTAAGCTTGTAGCAGTAGAGTATTCTCATGTTTTACTTGTATTGCTCCATAATCCATACAATTCCTTTTGGTTCAATATAACGGAATTAATAGATTTAATCAGGTAACCAAAATGACATATTTTCATCAAACTAAGTAATGATCATCTTGAACGTCAATTGTTTAAGTACGTGAGGTGCACCGACACATGAAATTGAATGGAGAGGATGCGGATCGGGGCAGGGACATGTAAAACCAACCCGTTCCCTGAAATTTTTTCCAAATCCTTCCCCGAATCTGATCCGATCCCCGAAAAAATCTCTGAATCCCCAATAGTCCGATACCAACACAAGGGTGGTATGATCAGGTAGAACTGCCATCCCTAAGCTCAAGATAACATAAAGAACAACAGTCAACAGAAAACTAACATTGTATATAAGCTCAATCTGGACTTGTAACCCATTTTAATGAATAGAATATCTCATCGATTCTAGAAACATAACCTATAAAAGTTCTCTCCAATTAATTTTTCCATTTTTCTTTTTTAATTGTTGAGTACTCGCTTTACTCGGTCAACTTGAAGAACACAAAATGTTCTTAAAAAAGCCTAACAATAGGCTAGGTACCTGCCTATTTTTCAAACATTGGGGATCCAGGTGCGTGATTCTGAAACCACATGAGAGGCCACTGCAATCTACCTTCTTCAGCATAAAACAAAACTGTGTTTTTCCAAGTATGAAGTTTAGTTAGACAGAAATGGATAAACTACTCCATCATCTGGGACAACTATATGGATGTTCTAGGCTTCTTCTGCATCGCTTCTTGTAACTAATTTTCACCATGTTAAAACGAAAAACTAAAGCAGGTTTACCAGAAAACGTCGAATAACTGGTTAACAAAATCAGTTATCGGTGAGTCCATGTGGCAAAATAGGATGCAGCCAACCCAACAAAGTGTGTAAATATCCAAATTGCAACCAATGTGATGAAAACTGAACCCCACCACCCGGGGCAACTGCCGTCAACTGTATTAGTTCTGAATTCCAATCGGGTGAACCCGGGAATACCGTGTCAGTTGATAAAATCGCCTTATACTGCGGCACTACACATCAGTTACATCAGGAATCATTAAAACGGGAGGCAGTTCACTATAACTGGCTAATTCAACAAACGATATAGAGCAAACATAGTTGCATCCCACTACCTTTTGATAACTTTCTGATGGTCTTCTGGAGTGTATGAGGTAAAAGCAAACAAAAACATAGTGAAACGTTTACTTTGATTTTCTAATTGCTGTCAAATGTCAGAGGACTGTGTAATGAATAAACTGTCGTCTTTTAGATTAAACTGTTGTCTTTTAGAAACAAATATCAAACTGAAGAAATCTTCATGATATGATGAAAAAATAACTCATGACAAGTACGAGAATTTCAATTAATGAAAACAACAGAGGAAACAACTGCAAGCTCCATCAAAAGGAGGTAAGTTAAAGCATCTAATAATAGAAGAAAAATAAAGGTTGATACCTGATAACAACCAAGTGTTAGAACAAGAGGCAACATAAAATCCATAGCATAAAACTTCATGAGTTCCAAACATTGGATAATATTGCTACACTACCTCAGGTGAAGTGTCTTTCCGACAAGAAATTCTTTCCAATTCACGGAAAATGAGCCTTGAAATCTCAGCATGCCTGCTTGGCCTGTGATGACCTCCACCTTCAAAGCATGGAATTTGCCCTGTATTTATCCACTGTAGAAAAACAATCAGTACAAAAATTAAAGAGAATCTCGAGCGGGCATGGAAAACAAATCAAAGAAACAAAAGTGAAATACAAAAGTTTTACCTTCAGGTAGATAGCAGAACATATAAGAGCCTCCAAACACTCCTGACTCTCCAAACTTCCAACTACTAGATCCCGAACAACTTCAAGCTTCAGCGATAAGGGAAATGCAAAGAGGACAAGATGTTAGTGAAACTGTGAAAGCAGGATCTCAAATAAACTACATATACTGATCATCTTTGTTACTTGACGGTCAAAAGAACAAAAAAATATCCACAAGCAGTAGATTCTAAGAGCACCATAACAATTGTGGAAAGAGATTGCTATTTATTACAGACTAACATCATTAGGATATCTCGAGCAACACAAAAACTTATCTTTCATCCTGTAATCACTATGAACAGTCAACTAACCATGGTATCCTTTCCTCCAATCATAAAACTATGCTGGCTTCAAAATACAATTAAAATAAGACAAGCATACCATGAAATGCAACAATGAATTGTGCAAATGCAACAAAAGTGAAATGTCTTAACAGAAAGAAATCTCTAAACAAACTCCCCACCTCCACACCCCCTCTTAAGATAACAAATCCAAGCAACTATGGAATATATACTTTATTCATGTGCTGCAATTGTATAGTAAAGGTGAACTCCAAATCATTCAGTGTGAAAGTCTACAGCAGTTCTAGAATGAAAGAAGAACTGCATAGCATGTTGTTAGAGGCTCTAGAACAGTACTCTTGCTAGCAAACCATGGTGTGTATGCTTCCATGCACAAGACCCTAGCACGTTACTACACACCACATGAAACAAGAAAATAAACATGTAAGCTAAAGAAGAAAGTGCATCAAGCAAAAAAAATAGTTGCACCACAGTGTTAAACAAAGGAGAAAAAGGTGAAAAGAATGGCTTATGAAAGATGATTATATAGCTCAAACTTTTCAAATTCATAATAAGAAGTCTTCTATGTTTTTCCTGACCAACAATATAAATTTCTCTATATTTTGCAAAGAATCTTGAATAATATTTCTTTTCATATTTTGAAAAATTGTATAAATCCAACTTTGAGAGACCTTTATTGTACAAAAGCCTTGTGCTTTTTGTTCTCTTAAATCATTTCTACAAGGAATGAACTGCTACTAATTTCCTCTTTGGAAAGACACTACGTTTGACTTGTTCATCATGGGGGCATTGCCATTAAGGCAAGCTTAATTTGCATGTGAAGCATCCAAAACACTTACCATAAAATAAACTAGATATATTCAAACGCATATACCTCTTACATGATTGATGATCCACAAAACAATTGTTCCTCTGGTACTTTTAATTCACAAAAAAAAAAAAAAAATGGCTGAGGGGAGGAATCAACAAATAAGGAAGTCACAACCACCCTTTTACAAATGAGATTTTGGAGAAGAAGAACCACAAGGCTTCTAACAATTGAAGGTATCACAAAGAAGGATACTAAAAATACATCCCAAAACTTGATACTCCCTCTGTCCCCTTTTTAGAGTCCAATATTTCATTTTGGGCCGTCCCTTAACAAGTGTTCATTTTGTAATGTTAATGGGTAAAAATTGGTACATTTTCCATTACGCCCCTAAAAGTAGATTCCATTTTCAAAAGTTAGTGAGTAAAAGTGTAATGATGATGTCTCCATAGAGGGTAATTAGGGAAAGTGTAGGTAAGCGTTGATGTCTCCTTAATAAGTTGGAGTTACGAAGCTGGACACTTACAAAGGGACGGAGGGAGTATCTTGGTGGATTTCATCTTCCAATCATCAATCTCATAGTAGGTTTGTGTGAACAAATGGCTCTTGACAGAGCTCAATAGAGGAAAAGGATTCATGTAGCCGACCCCAAGTGATTGGGACTTAAGGCTCGGTTTGGTTTGGTTGGGTTTGGCTTGGTTTTCAACTATGTTCAGAACAGCGGCGTTTTGAGCAGCGACAGAAGTGGAACAGATTGGGCTAGGGTTGCTGAGGGGTTTTAGTGGGTGTGGGTCAGCTCAATGCAAATAGGCTTCGCCCAATAGGTTGCAGTTGGATTATTAGATTTGTTTAAGGGTAGTTGGGGTTTGGTTCAAACATTAGGAGCAATCTTGTTGGCGTCTTGCTATCAGGATTTTCATTAAGAATGAGGGGTGAAATAGTAGGTTACGATCTCGCGAGAAGAAGTTGCTCAATTCATTTCTTTTCCTACTGTATTATGCTGATTTCATTTTGTATCTTTCGGGATGAATGGAATTAATTTTGCCTATCAAAAAAAAATAAGTTCAACTATGTTGTTGAAGACTTGTGTATGTCACCTTTCTTGAATTATAGTCATTGGACGCCTTACGCGTAAAATACGTTTTAACCAGCATCTTATAATTCAAAACAAATCTTTTACATGTTTTATCTTTTTCGCATCGTAGTAATAAATTTTGTTGCGTCTAGATGAAGATTTGATGTCTAGAATAACATAAATAGTACGATTTAGCGGGAATGCACATGGAACTAATTGGCGAACCTTAATGTCTTAACACCAAATGAAAAGCGCTGTAGTGTCTATGGGAACTTCATCTATGCTATTTAATATTTATTTATTTATTTATTTATAGTGCATAACCTAAGCTTTTTGACAATTTGCATTCACAACATTATACATATTTTCGTCCCGTGCTTTAATGCTAGTACAACTTGAACACAGAAGACCCCATCAATGAGTATTGATATTTTATGTCCCTTAACTAGCTCCTTGGGAATTTAAACTGGAAAATAGCAAGTATTAGTACCTTTTGCCACCAATTCCTAGCATTGCGATCACCTTCCACTAACTTTAGAGCCGGTCCTTGAAGACCTGATGTATTCCAATTGGTCTGTCTTTCTCTGTTGCCGTGCTCATTAGATCGCATGAAAGACACGGCTTTACCTTGCCATTGCTCCACAAAAGGACTTGTCCCCACTCCCACATCAGCACCACCATCAGTAGTTGCCGACCCATTACCACCTACCACCTCCACTACCCCATACTGTTCTGAATCCAAAGGCAGTAAAGCCATAGCCTCACCAGTCATGTTCCAATGACAAATAATCCTAAAACTCCCTCCGTTTGGCAACTTCAAGACCCGGTTATCACCGCTTTCCCAAACCATACTCTTGTCCTTACCCACAATCACAAATTTGTACTCAACAAAGTCATCGCCTTTTAGTTCCAAATTACAAACCCACCCATCTGCCGTCCATTTCATTGGAACTTTCTTTTTCCACGACCCCAGTTCCTTTGCTGACCCCAAAACTGCAACATGCTCGCCAAATTGGACTTGGTGATTCAGACACACACTTAACCCAACTTTGCCCTGGCCCTGCATATTCTTCTTCCCCATCTTCTCTTCCCCTCTGCAAGAAAGCTGATTATTTTAATCCCCATTTTCTGATTTATGCCAAGAGACAACTCCAATAGAACATCGTGTTTGGATTCAGTTTTTAAATTTTTTCATGTCTCTAAGCAACAAGCTGCTGGTGTTAGTTTTGAATGGTTTATCTTTCATAATCCTATTTCAATAGTTACTGACTTACTGAAACTAGCATTAAATTTTCACTAGGGACGGTAATAAGCCCCAGTTAGAACATTAAAAAAATAATAATTTCCCATGTCATAAAGCATACAATGATCCTTTATAACCACAGTTTTTGTAGATTCAATGCTTTATTTACTGGATTTTGGAAAAGTATCGGTTACAAAAGTCCAGTCACTCTGTGCAGTTCATATATACAAGTTTTAACAATTTTACATTGAAATCCTCCATTCGACTAAAAATCCTAATTACCTACATAATTCAAGAAGAGGTGCTTCATAACTCCAACTATTATCAAGAGGATTAAAAAACTGCTTCTAAACACCCTTAATATTGAAGAGACAACAGAAGAAAAAGCAACAAATAGAAGGATTCAATCTTCTTCCCGGAGTTATTTTGTGCATACCGATACTCTGGACTATCAATGAAGGAAGCATGGTAATGTGCACATAAATTGATTTGGATCTCTAGGCCTGCCCTCTCTGCTGCCATTTGGCTTTGATTTGAGAGCATAGTTTTACAACAAAACGTCCTTGTAGCTCCTCGGTTCTTGGAGGTTTAGGGGACCACTGTTTTAGTGGTATTCTGAAAGCAACCACTTTGTGCATATATTGCCAAAGGTTAGGTCTGTCTCCAATCAACCCCACCCATACCCCCAATGATTGGAGACTAGATGGGTTATGTTATGTTGTTGTATAGTGGAAGAAGAAAATGATGGTAAACTGTGGTGAATTGCTCCATGCAATTTCATTCATTCTTTTTTACAGTACTACTTTTCAATGAGGTAACCAAGCATCGGACTCCATTTAACTGCCAAGTTGAGTGGATGTTGGGGGAAAAAAAAATCCACTATGCGAAGAAAATATCTGAATTAGAGCCTTGAACCGAAATTCCCATCTGGGTTCCAAACAAAAAAAAAAAAACCCTCAAGTTGACCAAAAGTTGGACCTTTGATTTTCATTCTTTACACGAGTACTAGCAAATCCAAAATCATCAGACACGTAAACAACCAAATGGAGCTACCTCAGTTGGCCACCCTTGTACATTTTCACAGCCGAGGCGGGTCCAAAAGCAAATATTGTAATAAATCTCAAAAAAATAAAAAAATACCATCATATACACATATTTTTTTATTTTCAATAACCGGATATCTAATTCCGAGGCTCTGGACTTAATAACCGCGCAAATCCTCCAGTCACCTCAAGGTTCGAAATGTTTGGCATTGTGGGATTCGAATATGCCACCTCATATAGGAAAAGCATCATCACATACATATATGCATACACAAAATGGAAATTCGCACTCTTGTTTCAGGAAAACAACAAGTCAACCAAAGAGGCAGAAAAACTGGAAGATTGAAAATTACCAGAAACTAAAAGAGAAACCAAATTCGAAAGAGAAGAGTCAGAGGTTACCTCGATTCAACGGAGGAAACAGAACAAATGATTCGAGAGGGACGAATTCGAACGCCGGTGGATCGACCTACAAACCCCGGACTTCGATGGGTTAAAACAAGTGTAGTGGGCTTCAAGAGAGAAGTGTACTGAGGTTTGGAATGCCTTCTGAGACGGGTTTGCGCGGATGCTGTACTGCTAGTAGTTGTAGAAGGCGATAATATTCGAAGAGTGTCCATTGAAGAAGTGCTAGAGATGCCCAGGGGAGAAAGCTCCCACGGGAAACAGACGGGAGGAGAGAGAGGGGGAGATGGGGAGAGCGAGACAGAGAGAGAGTGAGAGTGATGATACTTTATTTAGTAGCAATTCATTTGTGGCCACGTGGAGAAGTCCAGAATCGTGAATGCTTGTGAACGAATCCCCATGACCGACCTGACACTGAGCAATTATTATAGATTTACACGCGTCCGACTACCATGCTCCGACTATAGTTTTTTTTTTTAATCCGTGCTCCCACTATAGCTTGTTTGGGAGTTGCTGCAGCCACCCTAAACCGTGAAGTGGGGCGGATTCGATCGTCTATCTCAATATGAAAGACTCGAATTTAATTTCGAATCGTTTATTATTCGGATGAAAATTCAAGCCGTTCATTTTGGAATACAGCCGGATCTGGTTTAGACTCTGTTCAATTGTCGATAATATTGTGTGAAAATTGGTTCGCAAGATAAGTGAAGTGAGGTAATGCATATGAAAATGAAAATTTATTACCATGTATATGTTATTTTGACAAAAAATCATGCAAGAAAATAAGAATTCGTTCATTTTGGCGGTACCTATGTAGACACCCCAATTTAGACTTTTCATATTAGTTTACTTTTGATTTTTGATTTTCCGATGATGAAATTGATCAATAACACCTCAGGAATGATAAGTGGTTGAGTTTTAAGCCGTTGACTCACGCTTGTTGGTTTGGTCTGCGCGCGCCAGTCCTTGACCCGCGTGCTGGTTAAATTTGCAGCCGACCCTTTTACTTTCTATTTCTTAAAGCATCTACATTGTAATAAGCAAATTGGTATGGATAAGCAAACTTAACAATAATGCTAAAAAAATACCACACATTATAATATGCAAAGTTACAAGGCTTTTAGCAAATAACCAAATTCCACTCATTCCATAACCAAACTTAACAACTTTTACCAATAACCAAAACTCAATAACCAAACCTAATAACCAAATTCAAAACTAAAAAATTAAAAAATAAATCACATTAGAATCGTCTCATCGAGACGAATAATTTGGTGTGATCAGGTGCGTGATTGGAACTCGTTTGCAATTGGACAAAGGTGCATTGCATATTGTGGGGGGGGTTTTTTATAGAGATACAAAAATAACCAATGTGGAGGTCAAGTTTGTTAAGTTTGATTATGAACTAAATGGATAATCAAATGTTGACGTGGCATATTTTGGTTATCGATTTTGATTATTCCCATTGCGGATGCTCATAAAGGTTTCCATTTGTGGAGGATTTCCGTTAATGGAAGGTTTTCATTAATGAAATAGTTTCTATTAATGGAATGTTTCCCATTAATAGAAGGTTTCCATTAACGGAATAGACTGACCCGCGCGCTGGTTAAATTTGCAGCCGACCCTTTTACTTTCCATTTCTTAAAGGTTTCCATTTATGGAGGATTTCCATTAATGGAAGGTTTCCATTAATGGAATGTTTTCCATTAATAGAAGGTTTCCTTTAACGGAATAATTTCCATTAATGTAATGCTTTCCATTAATGGAGGGTGTTTGTCCTATAAATACTCTCTCGCTCTTTCAATTAAAGGTTTAGAAAAAAAAGTTACAAAATCTTACATCTCATTTTCACACCTCATTTAACCTCAAACATCAAAACTCAATACTCTTTCAAACCCAAAAATCAAAGGTATACACTTTCGTTTTGCATATTGTTCTGATCCTTGAAGAGGGCTGTCAGGGTCAAGACTGGTAATCAATACCATGCCCTGGCCTTAAAGCTAGCAAAGTTTCAAAAACCGTAGTGGCAAGGACCAGCGCGCGCCAATCATAAGTACGAGCGCACCACTCTATGGCTGCGCATGCGGATTTGTGTGTGGGATTGGTGTCTTGTGCTTTTATCTAAAAACTTAGTGGTTGTTTGATAAAACTGAAAAATTAAAATGGACAAAGTATGGATTACCTCCCTGTGGTTTGGTCGTTTTGCAAACGACCTCCCTGTATTTCATTAATGATCACTTCACCTCTTTACGGTTTTGGAGTAAATTACAAATCTAACTCTGTTAACAGAAATTGTTAAATGACTATAGTACCCCCTATACATCTAAGTGGAATGTTGAGGTGGAAAAGAGACCCATTTATTATTCCAAATAGTAATTGACCGGGAGAAACACCACCGCTCCATCCCCGAACCACCGACTCAGGTGCCACCCCCACCGTCCACTCATTCATCTCTCTCTCTCTCCATGTTTCAGTTCACTCAATTCCTCTCCACAGATGACAATACGTGTAGCAAAAACCTCTCTCCTTCCCCTTGCCTCTGCCCAAATCACTATAGCCATAGCTCTTATCCAAACCCACCCTTTCGAGTGAAATCCCCACAAACATCCCGAAAACTCATTTCAGAAATCAATCTAATTTTTTGATTCAATGGATTCAATCAACATCAACTTCGAGTGAAACCCCCATAAATCTCTAGAAATCCATCTAAGAAATCAGTCTAATTCCTCATATAATGGATCCAATCAACATCTTTAACCTCAAATTCGAGAAATCAAACGCGTTCGCAAACCATCGTATGGTTACAAAAATAACTACTTTGTTCCGGTTCGTTGAGTTTTTTGTATTTCTGGTAATAATTTCCAGAGTTTTCGTATAATTTGCCTTCTCCGTAAAATTCTCCGGCAATTACTTCCACAGAATTTCATCTACTATTTTCAATTCCCGGTTCTTGTTCCTAATTAGGAACGGGATTGTCATCACTCTGTTTCATCAAATCTCGATGGCTTTCCGAAAAATACGTTAGCATCGAAAATAAACCCACTTCCGATTTCTCTGTAGAGTACGTGGAAAAAAAAGTGTGGGTGAGTATCAGATGAGAGAGGATACAGTTGGGTTCGATACAGATCAAATGATTTTTGAAGAAAATTCAGTTTTCCATAGACAGGGGCGGTGAGAAAACAAATTATTATTTTTATTTGGTTATAACTTATAAGGGTGTGGTTGTCCTTTTACCACATTACTTTTGAAAGAAATTTCAGTTTTTCATGTAATAAATGCAATAGGGGCGCGTGTACCTCACATCCTGTTAATTTGGACGAAATATCTAACTGTTGCAGTTTACTCCAAGACCATAAAGGAGGTGAAGTGGTTATTAATGAAACACAGGGAGGTCATCTGCAAAACGACCAAATCACAGAAAGTTAATCTGTACTTTGCCCAAAATTAAATACTGAAAGTAGAATACTAATTTTTTTAAGCTGAAAAATTGTTTGATAAATATATTAAATACCGAATTAAAAAAATTATGAATTAATTTTAATTCCGATTCTCTCTTAATTTACTAATTGTCACAATTTATTTATGGAAATGGTGGAGTGGTGGTGAGGGCGGGGATGGAGTGAAAGTGGTGGTGGTGGAATGGTGGAGTGATGGTGTAATAGTGGGTGGCGGTGGAGTGATGGTGGTGTAATGGTGACAATGAGTGGTGGCGGTAAAGTGGTGATTGTGCAATGGTGGCATTGTGGTGGAGGTGGAGGAGGTGGAGTGGTGGTGGCGATGTGGTGGTGGGCTAGAATGGTAATGGTGGTGGTGGGAGTGGTTGTGGTAGTGGTATGGTGGTTGAATGCAAATATACAAAAATTCAGCCACTTAATTTTTTTTAAAAACTTTTTAGCCTACATTTTAAATAGCACTTAATTTATTAAGTAATGTAAAATGTGATTATCAAACCTACAGAATTGCTTATTACTTAATTAATTCAATTTCAAGTACTGAATTTCGATTATCAAACAAGTCCATAATAATGAGTTACATTGCACACTAAACATGTTGACGAACATTATAAACTTGTTTCGTTAATATAGACACACCATAAATTGATTGCGTAAAGACATGATAAATTTGCAAAAGTTTGCATAAAATAGAATGTGTTGTTCACAAAATTTGTGGTAGAGTTGTAGAAGATATGATGTTGTAAATTTGGACAATAAAGATATGCACTCTGCTTGGTTCCCATTTTTTAGAGTAACTTTTTACTTTCTGCACAGTTTTCAATAAATCTCTGTCTCTATCTCTATTCACTCATTACATCAAAAATAACTTTCTAAGATGTTAACCAAACAAAGTAATGATGTTGTAAATTTGTACTATTGTCCGTTAAAAAAAAAAAAACTACGAATTTTTCATGAATGAATATAATAGAACCTGTCAAATACAATAAATTTCTCACAATAAATTCTCTCAAATTAACTGAATTTACCATATAATAAATGCAAACTCCGATAGAGAAAAACAAATATAGAGACTATTCATCAGTCCCTTAGTTCTTACGAATTGTTTCACATCAAAATCGATGCAATTGGAAAACCCATAGTTGCCAGAGACTTCAGTAGGACCAAATTTTTGTTTCAATCATCAGTGGAACATAGTCGAAGCTAATCAAGTTGATGATAATTACACGCGAATAATCCATCTGTTTCAATCATTAGTGGGACATAGTCGAAGCTAATCAAGTTGATAATAATTACACGTGAACAATCCATCATCCACCGATTTCAAAAAATTTCTCTCTCCGAGAGAACAACGGAGCTTCATTGGAGAGAGTGAGAGATAGAGCTGTGACACCGGTTCTAGGTTTAGCTTACCAGGGTGGATTACCAAAGTGCCGTTCACCGGAGTGGATCAATCGAGAGAGATGAAATTTCAAAAATAGTATCCATATCCCTACAATAACGCCTAGGACCTCCAATTCTATGTTTTAGACCCAAAATTATTTGCTGCGTACACAGTATTCAAGGAAGTATGATATAAATATGGGTAAAATCGGGTTTATTCAAATTTCAAAATAAAAACAGTTCAAATTGACCAAAATAGAATATGATCAAATAAAATAATTATACTATAATTAACCTTTTTTATTTTTGCACTCCAAACAATAGAAATTTGTTGTATTGGTCTTACTGAGCATTAAGTTTATGATCACTGCACACTCTTTTTCACTGTTCCATGTGGAGTTCACTCCTGATTCTAAAAAATACAGAAAAGGTTTTCTTATATAGAAAGTTAGGGTAATTAGTCTTGGTAATGGTAGCATAGGAATTATAGGAATAGGAATTGGTAAACTAAATATTGGTGGATTTAATAGGATCAATAAAAGAATATTTAAATATTCATCCTCTTTATTTATGCTATGTAATAATTCATCCTGCCTTTTTTTCATGCTTATATTTTCATCCTTTTAGTGTGTGAATTACCTTGCTTATCATTTTTCACTATGATATACATATATTATATTATATTGCTACCCTAATTTACCGGATTAGATTAGATTAGATTAGATTGATTTCTCAATTTAGTAGGATTGGATAGATTCTGTCATATTCCATATCGAAAATCTCAACCAAAATGTTCATCCTCCCCAAAATCATGCAAACCCATTTTAATTCCATCTCCACCAGAATTTGAAACCCACATGGCTTCCTGGGTTCCTCCGCCACTCTTAATTGAAGACCTAGATGTTGGCTTCGTCTGAGGTATGGTTTTCATGCAAACCAAGCCACGTCAACCTCGAAATCTCAATCGATCGATTTTTCTTTGCAAGTATGGTTTATGCTTTGCAGTTGATCATCTCTCTCTCTCTCTCTGAAAGACATGCCGATGCCCTCTCTCTAAAGTTCAACCATCAAAACACTCATCGAACATCACAATCATCGTCGGAGCCCAAGGGCCACTTGCGGCGAAAATCCACACTAGTCCGACCTCCATTGTTGCGAAGTCCGTGAAGAAGAACGACGCGGTCGTGGTGGTGGCCGTGGTCGGAGTTAATGCCAGAAGGCCATAATCTAGGTTTTTCGATTTTGATTTTGTTTAGTTTTATTTTATTAATTCATGGTACATTATTTACCATAAAAATATATTTTTCTATGTTCCTATCATTTCACGGTTAATTAATTGTTCATGAATGTCTGATGAAGAAAGGGATAGTAATCCCATGATTTTCGGTGAATTACTTATGTATGTGTATATCCCCAATTGTTGAGTCCGGGGTTGGTTTGTATTTACGTTTTCATGGTTTGTTTATGTATTTCATGATTTATTAACCATGATTTTCATAGTTTATTTTATTTATGATTTTCATGGTTTATTAACCATGAATTATTTTTATTCATGATTTTCATGATTTATTAACCATGAATTATCTATGAATGAAATTGGTCGAATTATATTCACATAAGTTTACCAATTTACAAAAATTCACGAAATTAAGAATTTGAAAAATTCACAAAATTAAAGGGAGAGAATGGTTTAGAATATATTCATTAAGGATTTGAAAATTTGAGAATTCAAAATTTTCTCATTCCTATCCCATTGGGCTCTGTTCTAGAACACCTTCTTAAAAAATAAGTACTTATTTCATATTTTCAAATTAAAAAATAATGTAAACGAAAAATAATTTTTTGATTTTTTTTGCACTGTATAATAGATCTCGATAAGATCTATTAAACAAGATCCATATTGGTAGGAAAATTATTTGCGTAAATACATTATTTTTGAGTTTGAAATTACCTTCTTAAAAAATAAATACTTATTTTGAGTTCCGGAACAGGGCCTAATAATCCCATAATTTTAGGTAATTGTAATTACTACAATCCCACTAATTTAGGAAGGAAATATATACATATATTTGAATATTTTATTAAAGGGGTAAAATAGATAATTCACTATCTGAAAGGATGAAAAAATAACTGTTTAAAAAGTGCAGGATGAATACTTACGTAAGATGAGATTTGAGGATAGATTTTTAAGTCTCCCATCAATAAATTAGGAAAGTAGGCTCCCATATTTATTTAGTGAATCATACTTAAAATATATATAACTATAAATATTATAATCAAAACGACGTTGTTTTGATGATGACGTCAGCGGTTGTGTGAGTGGTTTTGTTTCCGTACGTTGTGTTTCTAGCATTTTTGTTTTCCAAAACAGCTCTTAGAGCATCTCCAATCCAATAATACTCCATTTTTGCCTTCGTTTCTTCATTTGAGAGTATCAAAACAATATATTTTATTGCAAAAGTGATTTTGGAGGAAATCTAACTCAAACCCCATACTCTATTTCTACTTCTATTTCTTTAAAAACTCATTCCAAATCTCAAACTTCCCAACTTTCCCTCCAAAACTCAAATTTTTATTTTTCTAACTTCATTAAAAAAATACTCAATGTGGGTCTTATTTTGAAGATATTGTACATATCTTTTGATTGGTACTAATTTTATAAAGGATTAGTGTATCAAAACTAATTTGATGAACAAAATGGGATTTGGTGAGGGTGAATAGTGAAATAGAGGACATCCTTCATTTTTTTTTTTCCATCCTCCATACTTGGAGTAAAATAGAGGATGGGTTGGAATGATATTTTCTCTAAAAATAATTCTCTCAAATGGAGAAATAGAGGAACGGAGGGTGCATTGGAGATGCTCTTAGAGCATCTCCAATCCACTTCTATTTCTCCAAAATAGAGGATAGATGTGACATATTGAGGGGAGATTTTATAATTTATTCTATTTTTTCTTCACTTTTTATACTTTTTGGAAGAATTTTTGAGGGATCCACCGTCTTTTTTAGAGTTTGGTCCTCCAAAAGTAAATTTGGTCTTCTAAAAATGGAGGACCAAAAGTAAATTTGGAGTACAAAATTCCTCCAAACTCTAAAAAGGACGATGGGTCCATCAAAGATTCTCCCAAAAAGTACAAAAAGTAAAGAAAAAAGGAAATAAATTATAAAATCTCTTCTCAATATATTACATCCATCATCTATTTTGGAGGAAATGGAGATGGATTGGAGATGCTCTTAGCAGTCTTTCCAAAGAGAGAAGTATTTCCAAACAGAACCTAACCCCCAACGACAACGTCTCCAGTCTTCACCGAGAGACATAGATCTCGCCCTCTCTGTTTCACTGAAACTTCAGTGAATCAAAAATGGCCCCAAGACAAGACCCCCAAACAACCATCCCAACCCCAGATCAAACCACCACCGCCACGGACTCCTCCGCCTCCTCCATCGACCCGCTCCTCCACCTCCTCTCCCTCCTCCCCTACTCCTTCCTCCGCCCTCCCCGCCTCCGCCTCAAGCTCCCCTCCCTCACCCTCCCCTCCCCCTTCACCGTCTTCTCCCTCCTCCTCCTCACCTACTTCGTCATCGTCTCCGGCATCGTCTACGACGTCATCGTCGAGCCCCCCGGCATCGGATCCACCCAGGACCGCCACACCGGCGCCGTCAAGCCCGTCGTCTTCCTCCCCGGCCGCGTCAACGGCCAGTACATCATCGAGGGCCTCTCCTCGGGCTTCATGTTCGTCCTCGGCGGGATGGGGATCGTGCTGCTGGATCTGGCCTTGGATAAGAACCGGGCCAGGAGCGTCAAGGTGTCGTTTGCGTCGGCCGGGGTGGCCTCCATCGTGATCGGTTATGTTATGAGTATGCTCTTTCTTCGCATTAAGATCCCTGCTTATCTGAGATGAATTTGTCTTGTGGGTTTTTCTTTTCGATACCCTTTTGGGCGGAGTTTATTTATCTTTGACTTTTTTAATTTTGAGGTTTTTTTTTCGAGTAGATGTTGCCATTTTGGAAGTGAATTTTACGGGTTTGTTTTTGGTTAGACCTTGAGTTTTATGGATAATGCGAATTT
This sequence comes from Rhododendron ovatum, assembly GCA_019656835.1. Lineage (NCBI taxonomy): Eukaryota > Viridiplantae > Streptophyta > Magnoliopsida > Ericales > Ericaceae > Rhododendron > Rhododendron ovatum. The sequence continues at coordinate 32,825,024 of CM033792.1, read as the reverse complement.
TAATTCATGATTATCAATGTGTCGCTGGAGCCATGGGAATTTGACCTAATAGTATTATGTATGGGGGATGTTTATGTAGGAGGATTGTTGCGGAAAATAAGGCAGTAATAAACAGAAATAGGATTATGTTTCGTTGGCTTCTGGAATAGTATTTATGGGATTGTTGTGGATTAAATCCTTGAGCTTTATAAATTCTCAGAATGTTACGTGCTTCCTTATGATTGGGTAGCTCGTGAAATGGATGAGGTCAAATTCGCACGTCGCCAGCGGCCTATTTATAAGCAAGACTTTGCAGAATCCACAACGCTCTAGGTTTAATCCAGAACAAATAAAAAGTGCAAATCTAGAATCAACTTACGAAACAAGAAACCAATTCATTTCGTTGAAGCTAACATAAACTCTGAATCCTATTTCTGTTTATTACGTAACTTTTTGCAAGCCGTGTAATGATTTTTAGTTTCAAATGTTGTGCTGCAATAATTTCACTGGGAGAGAGATTGCCTCATGTGCGCCTATGTTGGTTAATTGTGATATATCCCCAATTATGCGGTCCGCCAGATGCATTTGTTGGCCATCCTTCAAATTGCCTAGTAGCTGATGAATACATTTGACGTTGGGGGGTGAGATATGACGTGCGTCTCCCTTATTTGAGGATACGAATCAAGTAAGGGACACACACATCATATCACACCCCCTAACGTAGAATGTATTCGTAAGCTACTGGGCAATTTGAAGGATGAACAACAATTGCATCTATCGGACCGGATAATTAGGGATATATCACAGGTAACCAGTTGACTAAGCTCACTGGAGACAATCTCTCTTGCAATGATGTTATTGTAGCACAACATTCGGTACTAGAAATCATCACACAACTTGCTAAAAGTTAGGTAATAAACAGAAATAGGTTTTATGGTCTTATGTTGGCTTCGACGAAGTGATCGTTTTTCGTGTTTCTTAAGTTGATTCCCAAATTGCACTTTTTTATTTGTTCTGGATTAAACCTTGATCATTGTGGATTCTGCAATGTCTTGCTTATAAATGGCTCACTGGCGACGTGGAAATTTGACCTCATATTATGTTATGGGTGATGTTTATGTAGGATGATTGTCAGAGAAAATGAGGTAATAAAGAGAAATAGGATTATTTTGTGTTTGCTCGTACGAAATGAAAACTTTGGTGGTGTTTACCCGTTTCTGGGGAGGCTGTGAATTGTTTTCCTGTTTCTCGAGTTGATTATGGAATTGTATTTATGGGATTCTTCAGGATTAAACCTTGAGCTTTATCAATTCTACAAATCTTATCTGTCTGCTTATAATAGGGTAGATTTTTTATAATTGTCTAATTGGGTGGCTACCTGGCTGGTGATATGGAAATTTGACTTCACATACACGTGAAGTTATTTTATGTATAACTATGTTTGTGTTTGCTGAGGAATATGAGCGAATAACAAGAATTAGGATTAAGGGTTTCTATTTTGGGTTTTGGCTGTGAGACAGATGGAACGTAAATAAAATGCAATGTCGTTTGACTTGTTTTCATGATGGTCAACTTAACTAAGTCGGGTTTTGGAAGTGAATTTTACGAGTTTGTTCTTGATTAGACTTCAGCTTTAAGGATTCTGCAAATTTTTAATTCATGCTTATAAATGGGTTGTTGGTGGCATCGAAATTTGACCTCGTATTATGCATGGGTGACGTTTATGTAGGATAAGTGTTTCCGAGAATGAGGTAATAAATCAAAGTAGGATGTGTTGACTTCGATGAAGTGAAATGACAAAATTCTTTGGTGGGGTTCCGGTTACCCATTTTTGAGGAGTCTATGAATCTTATACGCTTTTCTTTACTTATTCTCGAAGGCAAATGATAATGTCAAAACTGTTTTTGTTGTTGCCAAAATTGTAGTGCATAAAAGCCTTGTACTGTGCACATGGTACAAGTCTTTTATATACTACAATTTTTGGCATTAACAAAAGCAGTTTTGGCATTAGCTACACATTTCTAGAATGGCATTTATGGGATTTTTGCGGACTAAATCATGAGGAATATGGATTCTGCTAATCTTTATATGCCTGGTTATAAATGGGTAGCAGGGGAATTGAATTTGACTTCATGTAGGGCATAATTTTATGGGTAAGTGTGTAACTGCCTGTTTGTTTGTTGAGTATGAGAAAATACATACAAATAGGATACGGACCTTATTTTGACTATGAGAAAGATGAAATGTAACGAAAATGCAATCCCCTTTCAATAATGGTCGACTTAATTGAGTTGGGTTTTACTGCTTAGTGAGATGGGAATGTTTTTAGTCTGCTAGTTGTTTTATCTTCAATTGCACTCTGCAGCCTGCCTGAAGGTTTTTGGGTTTTAGTTCCTTTTCTCTCTCTCACTAATCTTGTTCGGCTACGCCCAGTTGGAAAACCTAAGCTGTGTCCTATGTCAACTGGAATGTGAATCGCTCTTGTACGAGGAACGCAAATGTGATCGTGGTATGCCACATTTTTAAAAATGTGATACTAAGGTTAGGCTTATATAGATGACAATATTAAAGTGTACTTATTTCAAGAGATCAGCATCCCAAATAAGAGATTACATTTGCCCAATTATCCTTGCGCACAGATAATACAACACATTATTAGGAGTAATGTGACAAATTATTCTTACTATAAGCTCAATCTCTCTAGCTCTGTAGGAAAACTTTGGATCGCTAATTTACGGATTTCCAACAGAGGTGTACCATGTTTCCGAACGAATGCTCCAAAATTTGCTAGGTTACTACTGTTTTCTGGTAACATGGGCCCTTGGCTAAATTCTGGAAATGAGCATTTTCTTTGAGGGCTTTCATAATGTAAACAAGATCGGTTCTTTTGTTTTGTCCCTGGTAGGGTGTGCAAAAAAACCCCGACCCGACCCGACCCGACCCGACCCGAAGGGTTTCGGGCGGGGCCGAACCTGTGGTTCGGTCGGGTACGGGTACATGTTTTTAAAAAAAAACAGTTTTCGGGTCGGGGCTCGGGGGGCTGTTTTTTCTTACCCGACCCGACCAAAAGGTAACTAAGTCGCGTAGTTTACTTCGGCTTTGGTCGGACCCGACCCGACCAAACCCGACCCGACCCGACCCGACCAAAAAATCGGTTCCACGGCCGGGTATCCCCTCTCCTTCGGTTCGGGTTCGGGTCCAAAAAATACGTTAACCGACCAGTCGGGTCGGGTTCGGGTTCGGGGCCGAACCCGACCCGTCCGACCCGTGCCCACCCCTACCTGGTATGCATGATTCTTTTGACCGTGCCAAGGATTTTAGAATGGGACAAGAGATGCATGAGACTAGTAAGCTATGAAGCACAGAAGCTTCTGCTGGCTTCACATACTGACATGTCTGGGAATCGGATATGTGTTGGGCATGTCCAGAAGGTGTCTGATTATTGTTTCTTGGAAACGGTGGTGCCACTGTGTGCATGGGGCCTCTTTGTAATACCACAACTCTGGAAAATAGAACGAAAGGAAACGGAGACTTTTTTTTTATTGAATTCATTCGCCCCAAGCCTTCGACAAGGGGGAGAAAAAGAAGAAAAAAGGGCGTGAGGAGGAAGGTTGGACACCGAGGGGGAGCATAATTTTCCAACAGGTGACTAGATTTATTTTCTGTTTTGTAAATTACTTGTGTGCAATGCGTTGTGATTGCTTTCTTGAATAGAGTGGCTTGATTACATTGGCTTGGTTGTTTTGACATCTGACTTACTATGGTACAGCTGTATGTTGTTCATTACCCGAATGTGATTTAGATATTTTTTTTTATTATTACGGATTTGGAACTGAAAAAAATTTCCATATTTCATTCGACTCTTTTGTGTCTTCATTCACACATGTTTGCATGTCCGGTGTGAATGTTCATGCTTCTTGGGTACCACGAAACTGAGTACACTTGAAAGTCAGGCTGAGTGAAGCAAAAGGAGAAAATAAAGTGTAAACTACGATTACTTGATATGAGCAATAGAATGGTTGTCATCTAATTATCAGGTTACCATTGAAGGGATATAAGAGAGTTGAGGAATTTCTGATTTGTGGAATGGTAAGGAGATTGCACTTTGAAGAATATTTTCTTACTATTGGATAGGAGCAATAGAATGAGAAATTCGGGCCAACAGCTGAGTTGCATACGTCCTCTATTAGGAGAGAGAGAGTGGGGTTTAGGTGATGGATTTTGATAGCTGCTTTGCAAGCAAGGATATTTGGATCAGTTTTGGACTGTTGCATAGTTGTCCAAGGCGAGCCTAGGCACGCGCCTAGGCTCCAGGCGCAAGCCTCCATTGTGGCGCCTCAAGTAGGTCTAGGCAAGGTGCCTTGGAACAGGCTCACCATGCGCGCCTAGGAGAGAGGTGCGAAGGAGCAAAAACTCACACCTCTTTGAAGTGTGATTTGATTTCATTTCAGGCCTTGAATTTTGAGAAGAAAAAAAGGGGGAAAAAAACGGATCGGGAAATTCTAAAACCACGTCGAAACATTAGATCCAGACGTATCGATATCGTTCATGGAAAGAAGCAAACCCTAGCTTCGATTCTGAACTACGCAGGTGATTTCATCACAGCATTGATCATTCAACCATCAAGATTCTATGCAACAATTGTTGAGAAACATTTCTTCTTCTTCTTCTTCTTCTGCGTTTTGATGGTGCTGCGTCTGCTGTTTTTCTGCGTTGGGTTTTCTGTGAACAATGTAGCCAGTCTTCTTCTTCTTTGCGTCTGCTGTCCTCCTGCTTCTTCTTTCTTTTGGTGAACAATGCTTTCCTACTTTTTTTAGCCAGTCTACTCTATGCAACAATTTTTGAGAATTTGACCTTGGTGGATGTTTTTATGAATCTTTTAGATGGTACACCTTATAAACTCTATTTTCTTGGTGTTTATTTTTTGTATATTGGTGTATGCTATTTTTCTCACCAAAGTGTGCTTCTCGCCCTTAGCAACTGTGTACTGTTGTAAGTTGGGGGTGTTCTACATGTTTTACTGTTAGTTACGCAAGCGACTATACTCATCATTGTTTCTGGTTTGGTTGCGATATTGTTATGGATCCTTACCATGGTACACTTAGCAACTATGTACCGTTGTAAGTTGGGGGTGTTCAACATGTTTTACTGTTAGTTACGAAAGCCACGTATACTCGTCATTGCTTCTGGTTTGGTTGCAATATTGTGTAGGGATCCTTACAACGGTACGCTGTAATACTGTTGAATGTTGATGTTCTGGGCAATAGAAACGCGAGTAGAAGAGATTTGAAGTCACTAATTTCAGTTAGTGTGATCAATGAAGTGAATTCAGTGGGCAAATCCTGGGTCACGCCATGGCAATTTTTTCTTTGGTTCCAAAGGAAAACCACATCCTGCCGATTCTTCGTGTTGAGATTTCTGTTTCTTATCAGGACATAGAACTGCACAATCCTTGACAACCCGGAGTGGGCCCTGAGTGCCGGTCTATGCACCATCGGTGGACACACCTGTCCGTGCCGTTAGCATTTTCGGAATACCTTTGCCCCGTGAAGAACATCATTTTGCATGCAGGAGTCTAAATATCAACATATATCATCTTAGTTCATAACTACGATGAATTTCAACTCAAACTCCAAACACCAAAGAACCATAATCTGTTGTTTCTCTCTATTGTCCCTGCCGGCCTCTTACTACCCATTTGTTCTGATAATGTTTTTTTTTGGGGGGTTGGTTGAAGTATATTTTATTTAACTCCCCACAACTTGTGACATTGTTTAAGGACTATCTCTATTTAATAAGCAACGGGAATGTCATCTTCTGAGCCATAGATGGGGTAATTTAAACTAAATTAGCAGGGATCAAAACAATATTAGGACCTAAGGGGGACCAAGTTTTTTTTTTTTAATATTGTATATATCAGTGGGAGTTAACGGAGATTAATAAATCTATAACCACAAATAAATACACAAACTCACGCAACACTTAATATGAGTGGGTTGATGTATTTGTTTGTACAAGTGTTTGTGGTTCTAGCACCACTCGAGTGGGGAATTAGTGTGTTAACAACCGAAGGGAGTTCGTTTTCTCTCCATAGACTTGAACCCACCCCTTGCAAGACACCTAGATGGGTTAACGGCCACATCCACGGGGACCAAGTTAGCTTAGAATTTTATCTAAGATGGTATTTAAAAATTACAGTAGTTTCGTAACTTTAGTAGATTGATTTTTTTTTTTTTTGACAATAAAGAAGAACTTCATATATTTAAAAGAGTCATTACATCCCATAGTTCATTACAACCCAAAGCACAAGGTTCAGAGAAACAAAAATAAAAGAATACATCAAGCATATCAAAAAGGTACAATCTTCCCAAGCAAAGAACAAATGATATCTCATCCGGTGTCAAAAGGGTAAGAAGTGTACACTTCTGAATGGATCCTGGAAGATGCCGCAAACTTAGCCAAAAAATATGCTTGACGTAATTTGCTATGGTCACATAGGAATAAGTTGCAGAAATGAACAGACTGCACAAGGAAGCAGAAATCAAAAAACAAGGGAGCTGCAATGGCTGGAAGCTCTTTAATGCTTCTCAACTGGTAAAAAAGAGAAGAATTATTAGTATGGATGTGAATATGAGTAGATTGATTTTTAAAGAGTTAAATGATTCAATGAACGAAATATCGAGATATTATTTGTGCACACCTTGATTTGAAACTTCACAAATGTCAAAGCTTCACCTTGGCGACTCACGATGATGAAACGGTTTCTGAATGCTTTCATTGATGTACAAGAAGTCCCATGAACTCTGTGGAGCTAGGGGTGCTAATCAAGCTAAACAAGCCAAACATAGCGTTGCTTGGTTTGCCTCAAATAATTATTACACGTGTTCAAGCTCGAGCCAAGCTTGAGAATTTTTGCAAACTAATTGTTCGTACTCGTTTCTCATTTGAAATTTTGTGATTATGATAAGTTTGGCTTGGCTTGTGAAATATACAAATTAATCTCGAGTTTTCAAACATGAGTTTATGCTTATCAAATTTCGAGCTATCAAGCTTGAGCTTAAGCTCGTGACATCCAAAATGACCAAAGTTACGGAACAAAAGCTATACATTCATGGAATATTTTTACAAAAAAAACTATTTTCCCTATGAATTGTTTCATGAAAGACTTTTACAAGGTTCGATTAAGTCCTAAATTTCTATATCTCACGTAAGAAGCTTTCAATCTCGATGCAATCAGCCAATACTCAGGCAATCAACGAAGAAAATTAAAGGTCAAAATACCCGGTTGGCACAATCACTCTCGGACTCTTTTGTTTCTTGCGGTCGTCGGATCATTTATGTTATTTATGCCTTCTTGACATTGATTATTAGATAATTTTAGTTCTTGATCTTGTCTAGCTGGAGATAAGGAGGCCTGCTGTCCCTGGGCAAAACAACACGGTCCCGAATTCGAAAACGTGATCCAAAAGGTTCACTTGAAAGATCTCATTGCCTACTATGGCCTTACAAAAAATAAAGTCGATCGAACATCAATAACCTAGTAACAAATCACTCTTTTTGACTTGCTTAATATTCTGGACATTGATTATTGCATTGTAAACATATGATTCGTTTACTAGGTTATCGATGTTCAATGGACTTGATTTTTTGCAAGACTGTTGTACACGATGAGATCTTATTTTCTCAAAGGAAGGGGAAATGTAAGGGAATTGAAATTACTTGTGCGAAAAATTTACAAATAGGAAATGGAAATGTGAACTTAACCATTTGCAAGATAATCATAAGGAGGAGTAATCATGGTCTCATCACATTCCAATGGTGGCTTTCCTTACTCATGATCAAGAAAAATAAGGAGTGGGAATCAAGCGCAGGTTGCCTCTTCTCCTAGTAGCCGCTCCAAATGTCTCTGTCATATCTAGATCCTCTGGCTTGGTCTCAGCAGGTAGTTCCCAATCGAAGTGATACAGCAATTGAGCCAGAGGAAGTTCGATATTCGCTAGACCGAAAGATATCCCTGGACACATCCTTTTCCCTGCCCCAAATGGAACATATTGGTGTTCGTTTGCTATAAAATCGAAAGAACTATTATCGAATCTCTCTGGTGAAAAACTCTCGGCATCTTTCCAATACCCAGGATCTCTTCCGATAGCCCAGGCGTTCACTATAACTTCTGTTTTTTTGGGTATGAGGTATCCATTGATCTCTGTTTGTTCCCTACATTCTCTGAGCAACAAGGGAACAGGAGGGTGTAACCTTAGAGTTTCTTTGATTACCAACTTCAAATATTCCGAGCCCTGAATGTGGCTTTCGTCGATGCTCTTCTTCCCCTTGAGGGCTTGTCTTAGTTCGGCTTGTGCTTTTTCCATCACTCTTCGATTCCTCACCATTTCTGACATTGCCCATTCGACTGTAGCCGAAGATGTTTCGGTTCCAGCCAAAAAAATGTCCTGTAAGGATGTCAAAACCAAGCTATTATTGGTTTGTGGTGAAAGAAGTCATGTGTCTGTGAAAGTATGCAAAAAATACTAACCAGAATTACAGCTTTGATATTGTTGTTTGTCATGGGAAACTGAAGGTCCCCTCTCTGCTTAAGTCCAAGAAGCTCATCGACCAGATCTTCCTCCCTAGCTTCACCATCTCCCCCTTCGGAGCTCTCAAGGTATTCTTCGTGCTCATCGATGATATTCTCGAGGATTTCGTTCATCTCTAAATGAAGCCTCTGTAATTTAGGCCTTTTTCTGCTGAGAAAGTGAAGGACTTTGAGTGAGGGAAACAAATCAGACACGTCCAAACCACCCGACAGCTCTATTGCCTCCTCAATCAAGGGTATGAGAGCATCTTTGTTTTCGCATCTTTTTCCAAACGCTGCTCTAAAAGTTATGTCATTTGTTAGCGAAAAAATCTTTTTGGTAAGATTGATTGGCGAATCTAAGGATGATTTGATTGAATGGATTAGACGGGAAACCTCATCCTGTCGAATAGAACGAAAATAGTGGACTTTTTGGCGGCTCAGGAGTCCCAAGGTGGAACTTGTACGCATTTGTCTCCAGTATTTTCCATAGGGAGAAAATACTATGTCTACGTAATTATAGGTCATGATCTTAGCTGCTAGAACTTCTTGCCTATTCGCAAAGGCTGGATCTCGCGTTCGCAATACCTCTTCTGCCAATTGATATGATGATACGACAATCGTTGAATTTTCTCCTAGTTGCAGATGCATGAGGGCTCCATATTCCCTTGCCAAGTTTCTCAGAGAATGATGAGGGAGTGTACCAGATAAGTGGGGAATGGCGAAGTGGTGAACGCTTCCGATCAGAGGCAACTTCCATGGACCCGGAAGTCGTTTGGATCTTTTCAGTAATTTAACCGAGTAAAACAGGAAGAAGATGAGGAGGACGACGAAAGCGATGAGAGAGAAGGAAAACTGGAGCTCCATTGCAGACATTGAAGAGAGAAACAATTGATCAATTTTGTTTGGTATTTAGAGTCCAAATTAACCATAGTTTATAAACTAGGAAGCATTGTGGAATGGTTGGTTGAGATGTGCATCACCTATGTGTAGAAGACTTGGCAATGAAGAGAACTTGTTTGGAGCAGTGAAGTTTCAAGTAGTGCAAGTTTTAAGTGGTGGAGTATAGACCCTAAAAGTCAAAGTTTTAAAGGGTGAAACTGCTCAGTTTTTACGATATTCATTAGAGCTGATTTTTTAGCGCTGGTTTTTGACACGACTCTATAAATATTTATTTTAAAATTTATGGATATTTTTCTGTATTACACGGCGTGCGGTGACCCATGCAGTGGACCAAGTGCGGTGGTCCTAACACGGTTAGATGATTTATACACAATATCTTGCCAGTCTAAAAGAGTTTGAAGAAACTCTCTATCGTATATGTTGTGTTTCGTAATTTTGTTATCAATTATTTGCACGACTCTACTAGTTGAGATAGAGGTATATGATTTAGACTTGCATAAGTATATTATCATTTATGCGGAAAATTAAGTTCCACTTGTCAATCTTAATATTATATGCAGAGAGCAGAATAGTTATGCACCTTCCATCTAGTATCTACCTTTCATATGTTTAATGATTTGTGATGCAGAATGGTTTGTACCTTCCCGACTCGGGGTGCTGTAGTGCACCTCCCGCACTACATATGTAGTGTGTTTGATTCGGCCATCCATTTCGGCAATGAACGGTTCGGATTGGGATCCAAACAATTGATGGCTTGGATTAGTTAGAGCTCGGATTAAATCCTAACCATTTATACCGAGATGGACGGTCGGATCATCCGCACTATGCGGTCCCAATCCGTACCTTCCATCTATTAATAATAAGTACTTTATTTGTGAATCTATGCTATATCCTAATGCAAAAAATGACTTTTGATTAGGAAGGCTGTGAGTGTGACAAATGTCCCTCAATTTTTGCACTTTTTTAGCTGTATCTCTCAATTCTAAAACTCTAAACATTTTCTAATGATGACACGATGTCTGGTGATTTAAATGGTTTTGGTACATCTCATCCACCCTTTCGTCACATCAACGAATTTGCACATGTTATATAACTCCCTCTTGTCACTTCGCAGTTAGATTTCACAATATACTTTTCCTGAGTTTCCTCTCCCTTCTTTCTTGAAATTTCAGTCAGAAAGCTCTCTTCTTCATATCCTGATCACTTTCTCTCTCCAACCTCCATTAAAAGCTCTGCGCCTCGAATTACTTGCGAGCATCTTGATTCGTTTGTAGTCCTACTTACTACAGCACAACTACCAAAGAGGGCATTATTGAAAAAATGGATAAAAAATCACTTAGACCCCCTCATCTTTCACTCGCTATCACTTAACACCATTGATCTTCAAAATCGATCAACCACACCCCCTCATCTATCAACCGGTATTACTTAACACCCTTCATTCCACATTTTGAACGGAATTTTGCTACTTCTATCCAAATTATTTTTTCCATGTCACATTTATCCTCCATGCATTTTGGAGGGAAAGTTCAAAAGGAGGGTTTTATAATGCCTTAAACCTAACATGTCTTAAAATAATATGCTTGTTTTCGATAAAATAACATGTTGGAGACTATAAGTGTAACTTCACTGTATAATTAAGAGAACCGAGTGTGTTTACATAAAAAGATGGTTTAAGATCTAGCACTTTAAGAAATAGATTAGACAAATATCCGCATAAAGCCAATTGATGGTATGGAACTAGGGGATGGAGATGTTTGCTAAGTATAGAAGGATTTTATAAACTTTAGGAGGGAAGAGATGAGGAGGAGGGAACTTTCCCTCCAAAATGGAAGGTAAATGTGACATATAAAATTTAATTTGGATAGATGTGCCAAAGTTACATCCAAAATGTGGACGAAATGGCATTAAGTGATAGCAGTTGACTAATGAAGGGGTGTAGTTGATCGGTTTTAAAGATGAAGGGTGTTAAGTAATAGTAAAGATGAGAGGGTTTGAGTGACTTTTACCCAAAAAAACCCTACCCAAGGGGGCCTTATTACATCACACCTATTACGAGTGCAATTTTGGTTACTTTCCTTAAAATAGGATGAACATTACCCTCATTTCCATTAGTTGATCCGCACCATTTTAACCGATAGGAAAGAAGGTAAAGTTCATCCGTCCTCTTTTAAGGAGGGTGGCCTAAATTGTACTCGTAGTAGGTGTGATAGTATGACATCACTTTGTAGTAGGATCCACACAATTTCAACCAATATGAAAGAATGTAACGTTCACCCTCTTAAGTAGAGGGTAAACAAAACTTAACTCCACCTACAACATTCAGGGCCGGTTTCCGCCCAAAAAAAAAAGCTAAGTGCCAACTTGGCTTCTTCTTTTTTCACTTGGCTTCTTCTTTTTTTGTTGACTTTATACAAAAAAATTTAAGCATGAGCTTTTTCTTGGATATTTTAAAAATAATTGGGTTCATATTTTTTTTTTCGATTCTTCTCATCGAGACCAATAAGTATTTCACGAAAATTTGGCGCATAAATAACAAACGATTTTTTTTTTTGACATACAAGATCATCCCATTTATCTTAAAACGAAAAGATTACAATTATAATTGTAACGTCCCGATTTTCGGACACGTTAATTAAATCATTTTCAACTGATTTAATAATTTATAAAACTAATATATAAGAAATAAAATTTTATTAAACAGAGTTTAGCAGCAGAAACCTCATATACCAAATTCAAACCTACTTAAGTGTCTTAGAAATCAACAAAATGAAATAGAGTTTGACAAATGTGATAACACTTATGAAAATTTAAATAAAAGTACGTCAAATTAATAGAGCTTCCAAGGGTATGGCCTCCAAGGCTCAACAAACTCCCTTTGCTCAGCTGGGAGGTCTTCACCCTGGTACGGATCGTCTTGCAGCGGATTTTGCTCTTCGGTCTCTTGATTACCTGGCATGAAACGCCAGTCTAACGGCACTATAATGAGTTTTGAAACTCAGTAGATAATCTCAACCCTACTAACCCCTTACCTTACAATTAGCAGATCAACAATATAATAATTCATAATACACAAAAGGTACAGATTAACAGCACATCATTTGTCACGCCCCGCCCCGCAAACGACACCCAAAGTGGGCCCGAGTCGGCGCGGCCACGTGGCATTCCACACAAAAGACCACACCACACTCTACAACCAATCAGAAAACAACTTAGCGAAAGACTTCTCACATAAAATACAACCAAGTCAATGCCAAAAACTCGACTCACAAGTCATAATAAATATCCCTCTCTTCAATTAATTACAAAACATGTAGGTTAACTTCTAGACGAATCAGCTACACAACAACCTAACCAAAGACATCACCCGACACGAGTCTCAGCACTCTCCAAGGCGTTGACCAGTAGTGGACCCACTCTAAGCCACCAGCTACCTGGCAGTCCAAAAAGAAAAGCCAGAGTATGTGAGATATAGAAATGCTCAATAAAATATCACAATACCCATAAGAATATTCACCACCAACATAACTACAATACCCATATGAGTATATTAGTTATAACCACCACATCCGCCAAACATAGCAATATTATCCAATAAACAACCACATAACAATAACTGAATTAACGACAACATGAATGTAAATCACACAAGCATGCAGTGACACGTCTGCCACATTTCCATGTACCCAAGGCATTGTGTCCCGCAAACCATGCTCCCAACCTCCGTTAATTAGACGGAATGGCATATGACATGGCGTGACTCACTCCACAATCCTTTCGCGGGTACAATCAACATACAACAAGCATGCATACCATTGGCTAAAATAACATATAGCATGATATAAAATTTTGACCACATATATCCATATCAATAGCTAAACCTCGATTAGCATGATATCATTGATATACAATCACCTCCACCGCATTATTTACATATCGATAATCATAACGAAAGCTAAAATACCATTAGCAAGATATATACATACCACCATAGCAATATCTTATTGAGAAGAACCATATCAGACACACTCACCTTCGCTTCGACTGGAGTATGCCAAACTTACGATTTCGACACCTCCCACTTGACCAACTCGCTACCTAATCACAAGCTAACCATATTAGCATACGACTCCATTGAAATGCTCAAACAAATATATGATAACACCTCACAACATCTTACCAAGCTAACACATGCCAAAAAGTTAACCAAGTCACCAAACATCCCTAAGGCATTCAAACGAATGTTTAATATCGAGTTGTAGAGCTAACTAGGTATTAAACAATGCCCAAAAAATACAAACATGTCCATCTCAAAGACCTATATGTGTACCAAAGCATACATAAAGTTAGAGTAGCACTTAATCTCCAAAATCTATATGAAAACTTATAACCATTTCACCATATTTTGACCATAACTTCTTTTAGGATTAGAATTGGGTTATGAAACCTCCACCATTAGAAAGTACGTTTTGAGTACATCAATTTCGATATATAATTTGCCCAAAAAGGAGTTCGAATGAAAAAGATATGATCGTCCGAAATTTCACAACAGTTGCTGAAAATTTACCCGAGAGGTACAGGTACCACAAAAACTCAGTACAGGTACCCACCCAAAATCGACCCAAATGTTTCAATTCTGATCTGCCGGTACAGGTACCACCAAAAAGTGGTACAGGTACCGACTGGATTTTCAGCGAAAATTCAGCTTGTTCATCCTTCGATTCCCAACCTTTTCTCAATTTAAATTTCATCTAAAACTCACCAAAACTTCACAAAATCATGCTCAAACTCATACATAACAAAGAGCTACTCAATAACATCAAAACCCACGGATCAAATCAAGTTCTAAACACCAAATTTAAGTGATTTTAAGGCTAGGTTCTTAATTTCTCCAAGAACTCCAACCCACATCCAAATTAACCCAAAACCATGTATTCTAGGCACGAATTCAACCTCCAAACATATGAACTAAACATAATAAACATGAAATCAAATACAAGAAAGCATGAATTATCATGTTAGAACTTCAATTCCAGGACAAAATGATCATCCCTAAGCAAATCCCCTTTCCTTCCTCTTCTTCCCCTCTTCCTGCCGTCTCTCTCTCTCTCTCCCTCTCTCTTTCTCTCTCTACGTGAAATGATAAGGGCAAGGGGGAGATATTTCTCCCAAGGATATTTTGTTAACACAGGGAAAATCATTCCACGCAAGCGAAACCATATACAACTTATACTCCAACCCACAAATCACATACAAGGCCCTCGAGATTCAACTACATACAATTCAACCTCTAAAACATCTAATTCAATTCAAAATATGAGTTTAAAATACGAAATATTTGGGACGGGTATTACATCATTATTTTCTTTACTATCTATCGACTTACATGAAATCTAAGGATCTTCTCCACAAGATCCTTTCCTCCCACATCCACCAACTTTGACTGTCCCATGGAATAACTCTCCATGACAACTCAGCATTAGGGGTCGCACTATCTTATTGTTAGGATCATTTACCGTCTCCCAACTCTATACACCAGGTACTTTACCATACCCCTACTTTACACACTGGGTACTATACCGTATTCAGGGATCCTTTACCGTTTCCCAAAATACTGTACCTAAAGTCTTTTACCGTCCTTCAAACACAAATTGGGTACTGTACCGCATTTAGGATCCTTTGCCGTATCCCAAATCACGTACCCGGAGTCCTTTACCTTCCTCCACACACACACTGGGTACTGTACCGTATTTAGGATCCTTTACCGTATCCTAAATCTTGTACCCGGAGTTCTTTACCGTCCTCCACACACTCTGAGTACTTTATCATACTCGGGGTCCTTTACCGTTCCCCAACTCAACTAAAGGTACTTTACCGTACCAGGGTCCTTTACCGGCACCCAACATCCTCAAACAACTTTAAAATTTTTATCCTTTACTTATCCACATCTATATGTTCACTACTAGAAACCACCCATGAATCTAAGTGCATTCTAACACGTACAATACGATACAATTAATAACAGTTCAATTCATAACATGATACATTTCAATGAGATAAAAAGTACATATCAAATAATATTGTGCGAGTAAGTAAACACATAGCCCTTGTTCAGTTAGGTTGTTCAATCCCAGATTAGGAACCTAATTCAAAACTCTTGTTCGGTTTTATCCCCGGGAAGAAAAACATATCCAGTCTTATCGGGACAGACTTGTACAGCTGGGTACCCTGTGTAAAGCTACTCCCTCTGTCTCTCTCAACAGAAGAAGTAACGTGGTTAAACAAACTCTCTCTCTCACACCAAAGAGTCTCACCAAACAGTTTTTCTGTCTCTCTTTTGCGTCTCTCCATCTCTGTCTCTCGCTGCTGAACTCAGCTCTCTCTCGCCCTCTCCCTCCCTCTCTCTCACACAAACTTACAGTGCGTAGGTCCTCTCTCTCTTTCCAGTCTTAACATCATGTGGTGTATTCAATTTAGAACCACAGAGATTTAAAACCCTAGGCCTGCGATCTTGACCTATTCGAACAGTTATTGTTGAAGGAAAGACCCTAATCTGGGCTTTATAATCGGAGAATGCCGAAAGGGGAGATCCACCCAAATCAACCCTCACAGTCTCTCGACACAACCACAACGGAGGACCCCTGCAAAAACGGTGTAAGGTGCGGTAAATGGATCCTTCGTTCTACCAAGTTTCGAAGAGGTAGAGGTATTTCGGCCCATACCCTTCTTGATTAGCTCCATTTTAGCTTTAGATATCTGCTAAACAAAGAATACATTTTTCCGAAGACAATTCTGGTCCACTTTTATGCCCAATCCAAGGCCAACCAAATTTTTGTTTTTGGATCGGGAGATAATGCCCAAAGGCAACTTGTGTCAACTCAACCCCAACTTTTGATCAACCATGGGTCCAACGTAAAAACTAGATGCGGATGAATTGACACAGATGGGAAACAAAAGGCAAACAGTCGACTGAAAATGAGTTCGGTCGCCGCCCGATTATATTTAGCATTTTTAGTTGCCTACCTGTACAAAAGACGAAGGATCTCACCCACGCCAACCTCTCATTCAATTTCTGTTTCGGTCGCTGATTTAAACATGCGTACCAACTATTTTAGAAAATGTTTGTGACAAACGTACTTGTTTATGAGAAACCTAAACTTGTTTGTGACAACATTTCCAGTCTTTGAAGACACGAACCTTTTGGTTTCATGTATTTAGCGAATATGAAGACCAAGTTTGTAAGTTTTCGGTAAAAAGGTTTGGTTTGACATGAAAAATCTGGTATTCAGATGTTTTGTATCGGACTGCATGTTTAGGTCTTGTTTGGAAAGAAATTATTCTTTTCCGTCAGTTTAGAGGATGCTGAAATTTATGTGCCAGTGCAAAATGGTTTATTATCATTGCAGGTTTCTAGAACGTATAACTATGGTGAAACTCTATAATAGTTGTTTGATAAGATTACGTGGTTGAGCTTTTGAAATAAAATTACTTCGTACGTAGTTCAGCTTTTGAAGGCTTTACTAGTTCCTAACAGGTTGGAGGAGGATGGAAGGCGAAGCATTTATCTGCTAACTGGACCTTTTCTTTTCCAGCAGTTGCTAGAGGACAACTCTAGTTACACTGCTGTCAGTTCTTATTCACTTGAACCAATTGAGGCTTTTGGTTTGGTGGTTGTCACAATCCAGGTTTGGGAAAAACCTACATTGCATTGACTGCAGAATCAGCTGCTGCTACACCCTGTTTTCGTTTTTCATTACACATGTATGAAATGAAATGAAGGAGATGCAAAGAACCCATCTTCCTCCATCCATTTTCCCAATAAACATATGAAGCACTTTGAAAGGTTACTACAATTTGAGGTCCTAATGCGTTTAGCATTTTGATTGAAACAGGCAACTGCATATTAGCAACTGCAGAATATTTTGTGCCAGGGATTGGGTAAATGTTGGATGGAGTACAGAGCATAGCACTACAGTTCATGAGACAATGTTTTATGGCTTGTCGTATATCAGTTAATAATCAGTGATACGAGGGGGATAGGGGTGTTCCAGTTTATCTGGACGGTGGGAGTTGAGAAATGCCATGATAGGCCATTCCTTGTCACAGAAAATTGTGGCTAGCCTTGCTGATTCATTGACCATCTCTGATATCTGTCTGTTGGGGTCTGTGGGTGCCTTTGAAGAATGACAAGTACATACTTGGAAGAAACATATATCAGAACTATATTCTGTACCTAACTCATAAGTGTATGCTTTTTGGTTTGAGTTTGACTACAAAATTGCACATCAATTTTTTTTTTTAAATCCATGGTAGCATGCATATTTGTTGTCCTGTAGGATGCATTTTCTTACAGTTGCGTCTGAAGTTTTTTTTGGGTTCATTTTTTCTGCTAATGGACTTCCGTATGGTGTAATTTTCTGCTGCTATGGGGCAGTTCCGTGGTGGATTATACTCCTCCTATTGCCTTGTTTAATGTTATAGACTGATGCTATTTGATAATTGGGAATCTTTCTCATTTGTAGGTCAACACCCATCACTAAAGTTTCAGCCTACTACTCCACTTTCACAAAACAGGAAGCGTCCGGCTCCATCTCCTGCGTCATCGGCAAACTCTGTCATAGGCGAGAACAGCATCCCACTGGTACATGCACTATTGCTTCTTACCATCCCCTTTTCGTACATTCACTTGTTACAGTCATACACTTTCTTTTTCATGAACCTCTTATATCTATTATAACTTTTGGTCACTAATTTCATATATCCTAATAACTTCTCTCCCACATGTAAGCCTAGAATGGACCGCACACAAAACGACCTTGACATGTGGAGTTATGTGAACACAGAAAAATTCATTCACATAATGGTTGAGGTGGCTAGGAGGGAGGAAGCGACCAACTCAAAAAAGTCACGACAATTTAATTACTTACAATGGCATGAGATATTGAGGGAGCTGGGAGTGAGGACGAGGAGAATAGGGTACACTATTCCTAAGATCCGAGAAAAGTTTACTCGCATTAAGAAAGAGTATAAGATTTTTATGCATATGAAAGATCAGACTGGGTTCGGTTGGGATGACGCATCACAAACTGTCACAGCAACGGATGACGTGTGGCAAACATACCTCCAGGTATGTGAACTTTAGGAGCTCACTGTTTTGAATTTCATCCCCTAACATTAGAAACAATACAATAACAATAATGTGCCCCCAAATAACTTCCTTGCAGGCAAATCCAAAGGCTGCTAAATTCCATAACCAAGGCCTTGACCACTTCGAGGAATTGGACGAGCTCCTTTCTAGCTCGTTGGCAAATGGAGCATTTGCACGTCCTAATACACAACCGCCCCCCACACGTGATGAGGAAGTTGTCATGTACGAAAAAGGAAAGGCCATAAAAAGGAAGGACAGCATGTCAATGGGTAAAAGAAAATCGGATGATAGTGGCGGAAGCACCGCGAAGGCAACAAAGTTTGAAAAGCGAGATGAAGCATATGAAAAATTTGCGTTCTCTCAGCAAATGAAGGGAGAGTACTATTTGTTGAAGGCCCAAAAACAAAGTGTCCAAAATAATACGGAAATGAAGGAATGCCATGCCTTCTTGAAAAGTGAAAAGCATATTGTCGGTGAAGATAAATATCTTAACGCTTACAGTCATCTTGTTGACCAGCCACGGTGGCAAACATCTTTTCTCAACCTAGATGCGGATGAGAGGTTGGCATGGGTCCAACGTAAAAACTAGAAATTGGAGTATGAAGTGCATGAGTATGATGAACTATGTATGTTGGTATTTCACCTTTTCTTTAGACAATCGTATCTTATTCCCGTTGTTTGTAGGGAACAATCGTATGTTATTTCTGCTGTTATGTAACTGTTGTGGAACTATTTCGGTCGTTTTGAAATTAACCATCTGGTAGTGGAACAATCGTATGTTATTTCTGTTGTTATGGAATTGATTCGGTCGTTATGAAATTAACCATCTGGTAGTGGAGTTGATTATGCTTTCCAATCTGTTTCAAATGCTCTTAAATTCATTTATCTTGTTTTTGGAGCCTATTACAGGCCTTGTGGTAGGTGATAACTGCAACTTTATTTTCAATTGGGCTGAGTTGTGAGCTAAATTTTGTGTTGATTCCATTGCTGAGATGTGATTTATAATCTACAAGTAAAGGAACGTAGGAGTTGCTAGCCCTATTGCAGTCAAATCAGGTGACTTCTATGTTGCATGCAAATAGCTGTAGGCCATGATACAATATCACTTACATATGGATCACACTAATATATCTCAAAATCAAGCAATATATATTACTTTTGTTGGTCTATCAGAGATGAACATTTTCATCTTGAAACCTTAGTAGATAGTTTTCGTACGTATTAGACTCCAAAACTTCCCCAATTTTAATCCAAAAACATATCCAATTTAGGTAGATTTAGACAGCTATCATAGAGCTGTGTTACAGAGAATTTCCAATGCAAAATCTGGATGATTAACAAATGTAGTTTTGAGACTATTGTGTTTGAAAGGCAACTCTTTCCTTTGAGCTTCAAGGGGTGTAGTAAAAAGAAAAGCTCATCTCTTCCGTATAAGTTGACCAATATTTTCCAGTAGGCGGCTGAACTATGGATACGCTCATATGTCTTCTTTTTCTTCTTGTGTTTGGTGCTTCCCTTTCTTCTATTTTTTTTTTCTGTAATTGCACCGTGGCACTTTTAAGTTCAGTAGATTAGTTTACAACGCAATGTTGCATATCTAGTTGCTGTAGTGGAGTTGATGGTTATTTTGTACCTGGTTTGAAATGCTATATTTTCTGAATTTAAGAGTGTTTTCCACTAGTATTTAAAAAGTTCTCCATGGAGATGCAAAGCAATTCATATTTTCTAAACCTAGGGCTACATTAAACACCACTGATAGAAAAGAAGTTTACACTTACCATCCGACTTGTAACAGTTAGGTACCACAATTATCATGTCGACAAGTGGAAACCAGGAGCACGAAGATTCTAGCAGTGACGACGACGAGTTAATGGACCTAGATTTTTTGGAAAATATGTCAGAAAGTGATGAGGAGGATGAACGAATTCCTCAACGAGTAGCCCCTTTTACTGGTCAATCATACACTCAGTTTTTGATGACAAAACACCTCAAAACCATTAAAGACGTTTTACGTGTTGACAAATAGACTTTTAAATCATTGGTTGCATTGTTGGTGGATAAGGGTCAGTTAAATTGGGATCATATGAGATTGTCCGTAGAGGAACCGTTGGCAATATTCTTGTTCATATGTGGACAAAGTGGACGGATATGACTTGCGGCTGACCGATTTCAAGATTCCCTTGATACCATAAGCAGACACTTCAACCTTATGCGTCGTGCTCTTTGTTATGTTGGTATATCCATAATCCGACCACCTAATCTTAACGATACGCCTCCTCAAATTCTCAATGACGGAAGATATTACCCGTGGTTTAAGATAAATTTGTCAATTACATTTAGCTATTGTTTAGAGATATGTAACACAGCTCGATACTAATGTAAATTAATATAGGACTGCATTGGTGCAATAGATGGAACCCACATTGAGGCTTGGGTACCGGCATCCAAGCAAATCGCATTTCGTGGCAGGAAGTCCATCAAAACTCAAAATGTGATGGCAGTATGCTCATTTGACATGAAGTTCACTTTTGTTTACCCTGGTTGGGAAGGGAGTGCCCACGATGGACGTGTTTTTTTAGCTGCAGTGTCGAACCCAGCCTACAACTTCCCACACCCGCCACTGAGTGAGTACACATAATAATTAATTACTGCCTTGAACTTATACATTGTCCCGAAAAGTAAAAACTAAACTAATGAAATTGATATATCGTGTAGATAAATATTATGTGGTGGATTCCGGATACACAAACATGCCCGGGTATCTAGCTCCTTATCGAGGACGTAGGTACCATAGAGACCAGTGGAATGGAATTGATACAGTGTTTCGGTCGCCCCAAGAGCTTTTCAACTACAAGCATTCATCATTGAGGAATGTTATAAAACGTTGTTTTGGTGTTTTAAAAGCAAGGTTTCCAATACTGGAAACTATGCCTAGGTACTCATGTGCTCGTCAACCTACAATCGTTACTGCATGTTGTGTGGTGCACAATTGGATCATAGAGCGGCGTGGAAGAGATGAATTTTTTGATGGATATAACGAACATGATTGGGAGGGAAATGAGGAGGACAACAACGGGAATGGCGCCGGGGAATATGTCGGCGAGGTTGAGCCTATCAACATGTCACGTCAAAATATTCAATTGATGTCTATTAGGCGGGATGAAATTGCGCAACAAATTTGGGCGGACTATTGATGTGTTTTTTTTTTCATGCACTATGTTTTTATCTTCAAATTGTACCGTATTTGTGATAAATCCATGTTCGTTTTTTTATGTTTTATTATTTGAACTGTGACTTTCATGTATTTTGTGGATTATGTATTGATTTTTATTAGTACCTTGTACTTGTTATTTTTCTTGTACTCAATTACAATGTTTATGACATATAGGAATGACAGGACACAAGAATTACTATGTTGTCTTTGTGGAAAAGAACCCAGGCATATATGAAAATTGGGCTTCATGTAGCAAACAAGTCATCAAGTTTAAAGGTGCTATGCATAAAAAATACTCATCATGGGATGAGGCCTATACCGCTTGGGTGACTCATACCAGGCAAGTTGACCAACTGGTGCCACCTTCCCTTATCCCTTTGTTGAATGATGCGGCTGAATCGTCAACAGAGTTCACTCCAAAAGACCGAGATGGGTTTACATTCACTGTTATCATCGCTCTAAGTTTATGCTTCTGTGTGCTTGTTGCTGCTGTTATGTTTTTCCTACTTTGATATTTGACCGGAAACTCGACGCGGTAATTTGTTTGTGCTGTCCATGATGAATGCACATGGGTTTCCGTTTTCAGCACTTGTTTCGAACTAAAGTTATGTGTG
The DNA here is from genome assembly GCA_019656835.1 of Rhododendron ovatum. NCBI lineage: Eukaryota > Viridiplantae > Streptophyta > Magnoliopsida > Ericales > Ericaceae > Rhododendron > Rhododendron ovatum. The sequence continues at coordinate 32,802,597 of CM033792.1, read as the reverse complement.
TGATTGTATGCTCGTCCATGATGTATTTTTTAGTTCTAAATCTGGCCACAATGCTTTGTATCTTGTTTCGAACTTTAGTTCCGTAATTTGTTGCTGTTGTTGGATTGTCTTTTTATTGGTAGTTTTATGGGGAATTTTGACAAGGAAGTAAGATGTTTTTTTGGTTTCTGTTGAAAATTTTAATTTGACATGATGACAGAATTCGAGCCTGGGTTAATTCACGAAAATTGGACTAGGAGCCTGGTTTTGTTGTTTGGAGCATCCCACTGGTAATTTGCTGCTGTTGGTTGGTGCTTCCCTTCTTCTTTACTCCTAGTTACACTCCTCAACGTTTTTGAAAAGAAGGAAGACCTTTTTTACTCAATCCGAAGTAGAGGCTTTTTTATTTTGCTGCTTCCAAGATTGTAGTACAAAGGCACTACATTTTTCAAAACACGCATACGAAAATGAACAACATAAATCACAAGAAATAGCTTTCAAAACAAACATCTATGGGTTGCGGCGGTGAACGAAGCAAAGGCACCAATCATTGAACTGTGGAAATTGCACACCCCTTGCCAAGCGAGCTTGCGGATGATCCTAATAAGTACATATACACGCAAATATAAATTTCCTTGTGACAATTTCATAGTGTAAGTTGATTTGAAAAAAAAAATACGAAAATTTTGGCTTACTTGTAAATATGCAGTCCACACATCGTCTTCGGCCACCACCTCATGTCGGGTCGGATCCCAATCAAATCCGGGAGTATGAATTAGGTTTATAATTACCTCACAAGTCCGCTTCCACCTCATGATCTTGGTTTGAATATGGAATTCCTCTATAGGAGCGTCGGGAAATTCAACGGCCATGACACCTTGTAGATAATTCAAGTAACCGGGATTAAAGGTTCCCTGCGCAGCATTCCACATCGGCGATTGTATCATGCTCGTAAGGGCCGAAAGCAATCGACTCTCCTCCGCCTCACTCCAAATTCTCCGAGCCATGGAACAAAATTGTTGTTATATTTTTTGTAAAGAGCAATTTTTTGGACTTGGAATGAATGATGAATGGAGCTATACCTTCTATTTATAAGACAATTGAAAACAAAAAAAATTACAGAAGCTTACCATTCATAACAAAAGTTGGTTACACCAACAATTCAATAACCACAAAAAAAAAAAAAAAAAAAAATATGCTACTAACCATTCATAACAACAAAATTGGGTAGTCACCATTCCAAAAAAAAAAGCTATAAAAAAAGTTAAACTAAACATTTATTACATTTCATAATAAAAAAAAACACCTAAAAAAATACATATATAAAAATTGAATTTTAATTAATTTATTAATTAATGAGGGAAAGGAGTGGTGGAGAGAGAGAGAGAGAGAGTGAGTGTGCTGGGTGCAAATTTTTTCGGAAGATAGAGAGAGAGTAATGATGACAGAATAATTGGGGAGAGAGAGAGAGACTACTGACGTACAGTTATACTTGTTTGGGACCAAATATTCAAAATTCATAAAGGGGAAATGTCAATTTTTGGAGGGAGATTTAGAATCTAATTTTTGCTTTTTCTTTCACAAGCAAAACGAACAAGGGCATAATATTTTATGATTGGGCCGATGCCTTTAAGGTTCGTTGAACAAGTAATTTAATTGTAGTTTTTATTACTTTCAAAGGTGCCTTTAGCGATTTCGTAGGCTTAGCTTTGTTAAGTACTGGAATAAGCTCTTAGGAACTAAAGTATAATTATTGAATCATAAATTTGATCTATTACAGCAACTTACAGTATAAAAATCTAAGGGTGCAATTTTATTAGTTAAAGCTTACTATTACTAAAAATCTTATTATATATACATATATATATATATGTATATATATAAATGATAAGGCTCGATTGTTATTTGCCTTGTTCACAAACGTTAACTCTCATCTATTGATAACAGGAGTACAATAATCATAGCATGCATTTATTTATTCTACTAAAAAGAAGTCAACCACGTAGTTTAGGTTCAAATTGAGAACTAAAATATAATAAGGGCAAACTGCAATTTCAGAACATTATGCTTAAAACCAAAACGTGTATGCACAGTGGTGCATTTCTTATTTCCAGAAAATAGAGTATTCTCGATTTCCATGATTTCCGATGCATACGTGCAATTTCTCCCATTATCACGTACTTAAATCTACATATAGGAATTATTTTATACTTAGGAGAAAGTAGGGAAGCGATTATGCTACCTTTAATCTGGACAAAGCGATTCGGTAGAGTTCGGTGGGTTTTCGTTTGGCGGCGAAAGATCAATATTCTAGCAGCAAATTTGGACTGGAATAACTTGACCAAAACTCTGCCGTTTTGGACAATTCTTCTATCTAACGCGAAGATCTTGAAACGCTCTACAACTTTCGTGAAGAAGTCTAAGCGCGAAAACCATTCGAACTAGGAGAAAATTGGAAGTTTTCATAAGTCCTGTGTGTTGTCTGGAAACAGAAATCCGAAAATTTCACTGAATTTTGAACGGCGATAACTCTATCAATCTTTGACCGTTTTGGGTGATTTTTGGGTTGAAATCGAAGCTCGCTCTCGACGCCCTCTACAACATTTGTGAAGAAACTCAAGCCTAAAAACGTCATCAACAAGGAAGAAAAAGGCCATGATAGAGATACATGATATGGACGAAAAACGAAATGGTGTGATTAATCTTTTCTTTTTTTTTCTTCTCTTCTTCTTTTTCCAGATTTCTTCTCTCTCTCTCTCTTTCTCTCTCAGCCGAATAAAATGGAATGGGAAAGATGGGTTTGGGTTTGGTTTTGTAGTAAACGTGGAGTAATATAGAGAGAGCAGTTAAGGAATGTAGGAGAGTGAGATGTTATAGAGATTAGAGAGAGATATAGTTGGAAGAGTTCGAAGGGGAGTGAATAAGTGGAAAGATAGAGATATAGATAGAGGGAGAGATAGGTGAGGGATGTGTAACCAAATCCCTATTTTATAGATATATAAACACACTTATATATAGTTACAAGCTAATTAATAATGTAAAAGCTAAACTAATTTTAATTACCAAAAACTAATCTAGGTTCTAGTTTAATCTAATTACACTTTTACTATAGACTATTTGATTATAAAATAATAATTTCTTTATTAAAAAAAATAGAGAAAAATCCGGGTCGTTACAATAATACAACAAAAAAGATACAAAGAAAAGTCGCAAGAAATCAGCACTGAGGTCATACCCATCAAACACACTCGTGAAGGAGGGTGGAGCGACCGAATCTGCACCTAACTGAAGCTCGTTCCCGCCGCTGGCTGATGGATTACCACCGGATCCACTACCGACGCGGCCTTTGGGTTGCCGATGGAGAGCTCAAAAATCCGTCTTCAAAGCTGATCGGATCGACTAGCCAAACAAAAACAACTCTCCTACAACTATACATACAAACACACTACTCCTCTCGCATGAGAAGTGAGTGACTTTTTGGGGGGGCACTGGCCTCTACCAATACTACTAACCACCAAAACCGCCGATCACCCAACTCTTTGTCCATTACCAAGTTTGCCATGGCGATGACTCTGAAACCCAACACTTTTCACCTCCTTCAATCTCATAAACCCACTAACCCAAACCGCCGATTGCCCAATTCAAGCTTTAGTCCAATTCAATCTCCCAATAGAACTTTCATTTCCTCTTCCTACAATCCCAACTTTTCTTCTTCTTCTTCTTCTTCTTCTTCAATTGAAGCTCTGGACGAAGCTCGAAGACTGGCCCACGAATTCGATCCCAAAATCCCTCTCCAAGAAGCCCTCACGCCACCTAGTTCCTGGTACACCCACCCTTGCTTTCTCTCTCTTGAATTCGATCGCGTCTTCTTTCGAGGCTGGCAGGCTGTTGGTATATAACTTTTATAGCCCTTCTCTACCTAAGTACATGTTTTTATTCATTTTGTTTCTTTTCTTATGCTTATTTGGTTGCTTATGAAATTCTCATCAAGGAATGCCATTTAGTGGTAGCTAGAAAAAGGGCACGCACTGTGTGTGTGCGCGTGAATACTTGGATGTGGGAGTGGCCACTAAGTCATATAATGCGCAGGCGGGTGTTAGCGCGAAAGTGTATACAAATTAAGATTCGTGAGTGCAAGGATTGAGAGCGGGAGAGAATGTCATTTCGAAGGATTATGTGACAAAAAGGGGGTGGGTAGTTTTTTTTTTTTTTGTCGGGGTGGAAGTGGGTGGTTGGTTCGGGCAATTTTACCATTTTGTCCCTAAGAGTTATTTAATGGCACATTAAAATTAGTTGGAAAAACTTTCTTTTTGGAGGGACAATTGTGAAGATTACTTTTGTGATAGAACTTCCTAAGTTGTTCACACACAAAAAAGGACTCCTTCCATATACAAGAACATATGAGAGGGAGGTAGCAAATTTCTATGTTGGATATAGATTTGGCGATGCATGTGGTAAGTGGAAGAGCCGCCACTTGCAGTACATGCACTCCAAGGGGCTCTTCAAACCTAAGTTTTTTTTATTACTCTGTTGACTTTAAGGGATCCACTTTGTGCAAGAATTAAATTAATTGACCAACCATAGATGCTATAATTGATGCAGTAACAATTTGAAGAGTCATTTCTCACTATTCAAACTTGAAGTTTCAGAGAGCTACACCAAATAGTGTAGCAACTTGACTACCCCATGGAGTATTTTTTTGCTGACATGGCACTTCAAGTATGGTGTGTTTTCGATTTTGCTATCTTCTTTGGAGATGCTCTAATACCCTGTAGTGGGTAAACCTCATGATATTTGGAGTAGGTCCCAGAAATTTGATTAGGGAACATTTTTGAGGAAGTTTATTAGATTCTCAGGATTGAGCCTGTAAGTCTAAGGTTACTATCAGAGATTGTGGGGATCATCTTGCTAGTCAAATCAATTTGGGAATGTGATTCTAGTTTGATCGCCGCAATCTCCGATAGTAACCTTAAGTTACAGGCTCAATCGTGGAACTCTATTTACATCCTGAAAGTGTATTCTGGGTTGATTGTAGTTACAAATCAGCTTCCTGTTCAGAATAGCCCATTCCAAACGACGATGTTGAAATCATGGAGACCTGGAAGCACATTCCCATTATCATTCACATCCTTTCCATCCTAACTGAGCCTAAGAAATGAAGATCATTTTTTCTCCATATGGGGCTGATAAAATAAAATGAAAAAGGATAATATGAGTTGAAAATTTGGTATTCTTCCACAAAGATTCCAAAGAGAGTATTGCGAAGACCTTGGAGGGTCATCATATTTTATGCTGCATCTGATGAAATTGAGTCATATGCATCCACGGGTATTTCATTTTCTGTTGTGCTTTGTTTTTTAATTAGACTTTTGCTTATTCGGAGCTTGTAATTGCTGTTGTTAGGATGTACGGATCAGATAAAAGAATCTGGTAGTTTTTTCACTGGCAGGTACTTCTTGTGAACGTGATGTCATTCTGTTTTTTATCATGCCTAAATGTATAACGTATGTGTGCGTGTGGTGTGATGCACTGATTTGAAGGTGGCTAATTAGTGTAGTGTGCCAGGTTGGGAAATGTAGAGTATGTGGTATGCCGGGGTGATAATGGTGATGTTCATGCCTTTCACAATGTGTGTCGCCATCATGCCTCTCTTCTTGCCTTTGGAAGTGGGCAAAAATCTTGCTTTGTGTGCCCCTATCATGTGAGTTCCTGTGTCGCCTCATGGAGAGCATCTACTTGATTCATTTTGAAATTTTTGTGTGTTTACTACTTTTTCTACTCATAACCTGGTATCGTTTTTGAGGATGTGAAGGCTTCCAAAAACTTTCTTATTCACTACTTTTTTTTTGAACAGTTCTTATTCACTACTTAGGATGCCATGTTTCTCATGGCATGAAAATGGTAGGCAACAACCAGGTTTATTGAAACAAGGCTTCTTTCCAGATGAAAAATAAACAGATTAAGCTAATGCTTTTGAGTCCTTGTCATATATCTAATGGCTGATGGCATAGAATTACAGCACTCAAGTCCACTCTTACCCTTTTCATTCTGTAAGTTAGATTTTATTACAAAAAATAACATGGAAAATGTAAAAATTACTAAATGTTCTCAAGTAAATCTTCTGTGTCTTCTCTCTGTTCCATTTCATGTTTTCTTCTTTTAAAGTCTGTTAGTTTTGACTGCTTGTTGGGTATATCCAATCTAGCTATGGAGTTACTCCATGGTGTTGGTGATTTGTGGAAGTACTGGTTGGATAAGAAATCATAAGTGAGCTTACTTACCCTGGTAGGGAGCGGGAGTAGGAGCATGTAGAAGCTTCTAAGGTTGGGAGCTTCAACAGGAGCTCATTTGTCTTCATAAATAAACAATTAATATTGTGAAAAATACATTTTGAAGTTGTATGGTGTTATATGAATGAATATTTGAGATTATCATATTGATGTCAGGAATTAGTTTTTCTACATATAAAAACATATTATGTTAATTCGCCGACACTTTTCAAATGGAAAAGGCAGTTGACACCAAGGCCCATGGTTACCTCTTGCTCATGCAGCCAAAATTGGTTGTCATCCTCATAGCCCACTTCACTATCCTTTCATTATTTGGCAGACTATCCAAATATTTCTTTGGATTGGTCTCTCTTCTTCTTTTTCTTTAGGAGTATGAATTTGAGAGATTCCTTCCAATTAGGAACACGATCCTACTCCATGGGATAGAGTTTTTCTTTCTTGCTTTAGAGTACAAGAATTGATTTGTGTCTCTAGGCCTGCCCTCTCTGATGACTTTTAGCTTTGATTTGGGGGCATGGTTCCGAAACAAAAAAGTCCCTTTGGCTCCTCGGTTCTTGGAGGTATAGGGGGCCACTGTTTAGAGCTAGCCACTTTATGCATATATTGCCAAATGATAGGTCCGTCTCCAATCCTCCCCTGCCCAAACACCCAATGATTGGGGACTAAATGGGTTATGTTATTATTGTGTTGTGTAACTTTAGAGTACAGGAGCAAGGTTCAGGAGCGGAATCATGACCCTAGTAGGCAGATCCTGCCACTAAGGGTCTGATATATAGGACTAATCTTTGTTGCACAATGCTTGATATGGTAGATTCCCAAGGGGTGCCCAGCATGTTTTACAGTTGATATATTTTCTGTTTTTTTGTTTTATAGATTCAGTTAATATAGATAATCTATTTGTAGCCAACTAACTAGATTTTGATGGACACCTTTTCATAGTGCCCTAAGTTTAAACTCCATAGTATGTCTAGTTACTCATGTTTCTCTGTTATCACTGTCATCAATGTGTTGCTTGTTGATTTCTTAAGCTTATAAGCTGTTCCTCATAGCTGTCTATAGTTCATTTAAGCCATTTTCTTGTGTTGTAAATATAGGATGGTAAAGGAAAAGTTTAAGAGTTGGAAAAAAATTGAAGCAAATCTTATAAATTGTCTGGTCACAAGCACCTAATGGCTGATGCCCTTAAATTCTGATCCCTCAGATGCGTAGATAATTTGGACATAATGACAGATACAAGGTCTGTAACTGAAATTGGAAAGAAAGGATAAAATCTTTAACGATCGAGTGTTTTATTTATTTTTGGTTCCTCTGTAACTGAAATTGGAAAGAAAGGATAAAATCTTTAATGATCGAGTGACTGATTTGTTATTTTCTGTAGGGTTGGACTTATGGGTTGAATGGAGCACTTCGAAAGGCAACTCGAATAGCAGGAATACAGAACTTTAATGTTAATGTATGCAGCAATTTCATTGCAGTAGCAACCTCATTTTCTCATTCTAATAACATACTCTAGGATAATTTGGCTGATATATCGGCCATGGAGGGCAGGAATTTGGACTTAAGCCACTGAAAGTAGCTATTTGGGGACCATTTGTCCTGCTCAACATGGAACAGAGTTCTTCTCAACAAGGAGCTGACGGAAAAGCTGTAGCAAATGAATGGCTAGGTAGCTCGTCAGAGATACTGAGTACAAATGGAGTTGACTCTTCCCTGAGTTATGTTTGCAGACGAGAATACACCATTGAATGTAACTGGAAGGTTTAATTTTTTTTATCGTTGTTTGCAAAAATCTCATCCCATTTGATTGTTTATTTTGGTTGATGACCCTACATCCATGAAGGGCTACCCCTCAATGCCATCATGTTGTTATTTGTTTGATTCACATTACTGATTTGCTTATTTTGGTGAATAAGCAAAACTGCATGAAATCAAAATCGTTCTCACTACCCGGTGCTTATTTGATCATTCCGTCTGTTGATTACAGCTAAGCAATATGCAAAGAAGCAATTGAATCTAAGGGAACCTAAGGACAGTATTGGGCCTATTGGCCCATCCTGGTTTTCTCTGATTGATAGAAATTAAAGTTCTTTGACTAATACTTCAAAGGGGAACAGGATGTTCTTCTTTTCTTTCTTTTTTTAAACCAATTTTATTGTCCAATTTCAGTGTCTTTTACTTATTAAGTTGTCTCTCCATTATGGAGACAAGCAACTCACACTCCAGCAGCAAAGTTCCTAGTGCTGTTTATTTTTTTATGTCTGTGGATCACCGATGATTTTGTAAGCTTCTTGTTGCAGGTTTTTTGTGACAACTACTTGGATGGTGGTTATCATGTACCATATGCACACAAGGGTCTTGCTTCTGGTCTTAAGCTCGATTCCTATTCTACAACAGTATGTTCATCAAGTTCATCTTTCTGAAATTTGTACTTCCATATTCCAAATAAGATACTATGGCTATGATATTTAGTCTGAGACACCTTGATATTTGTACTTCCAGTTTGACTTATGTTTAGCGACTCTGTTACTTCTAGTATTAACTTTTTATATCATTCTTCTGACGGTTGTCTTTGCTATCTCTCGCTCATTGCCTCCAATAAGAAAGGTATTTGAGAAAGTTAGCATCCAACAATGTGGCAGCGGTTCAGCAGAAACTGAAGATAAGATTGATCGACTTGGATCTGAAGCACTATATGCTTTCATTTATCCAAATTTCATGATTAATCGGTAAGTTCGCATAAAATGATTTGAGTTTATTTACCAGTGAGGAATTGATAAGCAACAAAATGGCATCCTTGGCTTTTCCCTTTTCGTCCTTGCAGGTATGGACCTTGGATGGACACCAATCTAGTACTTCCACTAGGACCCAGAAAATGTCAAGTTATATTTGACTATTTTCTTGATGCTTCCCTTAAGGTATTCTCTTTTGTCCCAATTTGCACATTTAAATATGTACCATAACAATTACAACCCTCTTGTAAACCCAACCTGAATGCTCAGCCCTTTCGGAATTAGACAAAACAAAACAAGGGGAACGAACTCAAAAGAAAAGAAAATTGATGCGATTTTCGGAATTATTTTGATGGCAATTTGGCAATCACTTTGTACATGTGTTGCCAAAGGTTAGATATGCACGCAATCTACTATTCCAGATGCTCGTTACTGGAGTCTAAGCTAATGTAGTCTTGGCTAAAATGAACCATAGTGCTCTCACTTTTCATGTTGCTTTGCCATCTATTTGGCTTCAGGATGACAAAGCTTTCATAGAGAGAAGTCTAGAAGAGAGTGAGAGAGTGCAGGTATGATCAAAATACATGTTAGAAGGTCCTTGTAATCTATTGAAATTTCATTAGCTCCTTTTCGCCAAATGTATTTTGTCATGTGACCAGATGGAAGATATCGTGTTGAGTGAATCTGTTCAGAAGGGCCTTGAATCACCAGCGTACTCTACTGGAAGATATGCCCCATCCGTAGAGAAAGCCATGCACCACTTCCACTGTCTGCTGTATGAAAACCTTACAAATTGACTGCTTTTTCTAGTTCATGTAGATTTCCAGCCGACACCGAACTTTCTGGTTTCTGCCTCTATGCCCAAATTCCTGTGCACTATCATATCTATCCATTGGATACTCTGTTATTGGGGATACTGTTTCTCATGCTCTTACTGCTTTATTAAGATGTGTGTACGATTTTGAGTCTCTCTCTCTCCCTTCCCCGGTTTTACACTGTTTTAGAGATTGTTGTCTTAAACTAATGTGAGGCTCATATATTACTCTCATCTTTTGGTACAAAATAGCTGCTAGAAGTGTACGTGGGGCTACCTGCCTTTTTTCTTTTCTTTTTTCCAAATTTGATCGGGAAGGCAAAGTGCCTAACTATATTGCAACACCGAAAAGAAGTTGACCAATGAAGTGCATCGATGCACATTGAAGCTCCATTTTTCTTTAACCATCCTAAGGATATGCTGTAGTCCCCACATTTGGTTTGCAAGGTAGATCTTTTCCACACGGAGGTGGTTGCCCATCATGAAAGAACACGATAAATGGCATCAGACCAAGGACTTGGGGCAGATTGAGACTAGATTTGTATGGGAGGGGGCGAGGACGTTGAGGCCCGGGTCCACATACTCCTTTAAGGGATATGTCGTCGGATTACTACAATTATGAGATGGATGGAGTATTTATTAGGAGGATTTCAGTGAATTTTATAGAAAAAGATGACAATGGACAGCTTCCAATGGGCACAGATCCTTTGTCCAAAAATCCTCGTGTACTTTATTTCCTACCACATCGTTCTGAGATGTGTTTTGATCTACATACAAAGTGGAAGCAAGAAAATAACAACCAGAATGAACGATTGCAACCATTTCTGTTAAGCTGGAGATTGAAGTATACTTCAAGCAGCTGGTACTACAACCTACTTGCTACTAGTGCCCCGATTCAACCGTTCGCCTTCTAACCGGTTGACTGAAGCATCCAGTTTCCATGGCAATGGCCTCCAGCCTCGGTTTTTCGGTGAGACCCTAGAACGAGTGTGGATTCGAATATTTCGTGCTTGTTGCCGTCAACTGGACTGCATGCATGATCTTGTGATTGTTGCAAGAGAGATGGCACCCGTGGATTCATGCTTAACGCATTCATTTCCAGAAATGCCAAATCTTTGGCCATGTCATATTTTCACTTACGAGATTGCTAGAGCCTAGAGGGGTTATGAAGAACGAGTCTATGGGTTTGGTGATGTTTTTGCCTTTGGCATGGTCTTATGATATGAAGTACTCATAATATCAACAAGAGAAACTTATTCGCAGCTCCACGTAATCTCAACTGTCCAAAAGTGTTTTGGCCAACCGAGATTGAGTGCCATAAACCTTATCACGGCTCCTCCGTGAATAAGATTTTCTCAATATCTACAAGTAAACCAGCAGCTTCCCATGTGATTTCCTCACGCATGGGGAAATGGGTTCGCCATGCTTCATTTTTATGATCTGAGTTATTCATTTTACGAAAAATTCTTGTCCACTACTGTTTTTGAAACTTATTCCTAATTAGCTCAAACAATATTGATATATGTGCGAAGTACATTGAAATTCTAACTTTTTTGACATTAAATATGAATTTATCCACTGCCTAGCGGGGCTGAAATTAGCAAAACCCTTTTGTTTCTTGCTTTAGGAATGGGGAAACCTTTCCATGAGTAGCCTGATAGAAGGATTAGTCTATAGTTCACTCCTTTTTGATGTTTACAATAGCAACTTACTGATAACCGATTAACATTATCTTTTCCATAAATAATTTGTGCATGGTGACTTGCAAATTGAAGAGCTCATATCATCTCATCTCGAATGCCCACAGCTTTACTTTCATGTTTTATTGTTTTGCCGTCGAAACCCTGAATTCGAATTGGACAGAACTTTCTTGTTGCTGGATTCCTCGTGCAAATTTATAAGGTGAAGTAGAGTGATCTACTTCGAACGATTCCATACACTAATCTGGACCGGGGCAGGATTTAGAGTTCCAACTTAGGTAATGCTTAAAGCAGCCCATCTGGTATGCTTCAATGATTCCATACATTAACAGTACATCACATCACATCTGGATTTAGAGTTCCAAATTAGGTAATGCTTAATGCAGCCTATCTGGTCCTTACGCGTACATCACATCTTACGTAAACAGGCGCAGCCAGTGCACGAGCATGCCAGGGACTGGGAAAAGGCCGATGTATCCCTCCATACAGGCAAGAGAAAATAAAGAGCAGATGCTAGTCACAAACTCTAAAGAATAACATCCAATACATCAATTAAGTAACACTGGGGGGATGGAAGGGGGCAAGGTTGACACTAAAAGTTTAAAATGCAGAATAATTAAGCTGAAGTATCATCGTTATCATTATGCGTAAATAACTGAGTAGAATCAAAATTTGGATAAAATTTTAGACATAAATCACAACAAAAAGGAGAGAACTTTGTGGAATCAAAATTTGGATACAGTTTCAGACATAAATAACAACAAAAAGGAGAGAACTTTCCATCCCAATTAGAAGCCTCTCAATCCTCATCCGAATAATTGAACTTCACCGAGTGGGCTTGCAGATCGATCTGCCCTCCTCTGTAACTACCGCGCTTCTTCTTTGTTTTTTCATGGCGAAAATCCCTAGAGAGAGAGAGAGAGAGAGAGAGAGAGAGAGAGAGAGATCAACAACAATATTAAACAAAGCCCACAAAGATCATACCAACATGCATTAAGTTTTTGTCAGCCTAATGCAAACATAAAGGGAAGCTGGCTTTATTCCTCTATTTTACAAGATCCCAAGATGTCACCTGACTTGCCCCTATTATCTTTTAGTTTTTTTTTTTAATCGGCCCCTATTATCTTTAGTTAAATCAGAGAATGTTAACCCAATCAATAGGAAGAAGAAAAATCAAGTTCTTGAAGGACAGACTAAATCATAACAATAACAAAACAAGGAAAACATTCTATTCTAAAAGAAGATAGAAATAGGATTTTGCAAACATATTAATGGAAAGTATAGTCTTGATACCATTAAAAGTAGCCACAGATAAGTTAACACCCAAAAAGATGAGGAAAAAAAAAAGTTTTCAATAGATAAGTAGAGAAATACAATTAATCCTGCACCTTACGTACTAGTTCGGTCTTTATTCTTGTCATTCATCACCTAACAGGCTAACACAAAAAGATACACAAGGCAATCTACTTGCCGCGGATCAAAAAATAATAATAATAATCTACTTGCCATGGCTTCTAGCCGTAAAAAGTTTTTCTAATGAGTTAGGACAAGGAAATTGCTTCGTGACCGTGCCCAAATTAACTAGTTCTGGCTTTTCCAGGAATCACTGTTCCGCCAAAACTTCTTCCTTTAAGCGCACAATATGAAGGATAATAAGAATAAAAGGGAGATAAAAGATGATGCCATAGTCCATAAACATACCTTCCTTTGACCTGCCCCAGTATTTCCTGTGCTTTTGCTCCATATCCAATGTCCGCACCACTCTGCAAGATATTTCAAAAAAGAGATAAACGAACACTGTAGCCTACGAACAGAAGAAATGAGAAACAAGAAGAATAATAATTACTAAGAATAAAAGTATAACAAAATAACAAAATAACAGGGAAAAACAACCATACCTTGGCCCAATAAGAATTATCTTGGAGCCTCTCATCAGCATATTTCACCTCATCAATTTTCACCCTCTGAAAAGCATTTACAGTCTTTGGCTGCCAAAAACAAAAACAAAAACAAAAAAGAAGCAGACACTGAGGTGACAGTTATACCAAGGGGACATGTTATATTAACAAAGATGACATCAAGGGTGATGACACTACCAAAGATTAAATCCTCAAAATGAAAAAGAAGGAAAACAGGGCAGTAGAAAGGGACCAAGAAAATAAACAAACATCGACTCAAAGAATCTATGCTGAAGCCAAGGATGTTCTATTTGTTAAATACTTAATACACACTGAACCTGTCAAGGGAAGGGAAGAAATCATAACGAAATTTTTAATAGTGCTGCATTATACTCACTGAAATTTGCATTTGGGGCAGCATTTGGTTTCTGAAAGGTGTAGTTTAGTTTTAAAAGGGTGGGACAAATATAGACTAATTTAACTATATTTGGGCTCATGCAGAACACTGAATTTAAAAGAACCAGTCGAGAGACAGGGGTTTCTGGATATGGGGCTGCTTGGGGGCTAACTAGGCTTGTGTACAGCGACTTGGATACCGGCCAAAACACACACAAAAGAACAGTGACAGTTATTATCATGGAATAAGGATAATACACTAGACTTTACCCATCCAAAGATTGAAGTAAATTCCAAAAGCATGATTGTAGTATATAATATCACATAAAATCAACTCCCACAAACAAAACAAAACGAATCGACAACCTTTTACAAGCTACTGAGCCACTCAAATTCTCTTAATATATTCTAATATATAGAGGGAGAATACCAAGTTGTGACTCCTATTCGAAGTTGGCTCAAACTTCTAATTTCCACAATCTATAAGAAAACAAACCCAATTTTTACTGATGTTTTACCTTCCCTAATCAAACAACTACAACAACAACAACATAACATAACCCATCTAGTCCCCAATCATTGGGGGTATGGACGGGGGATAATTGGAGATAGACCTAACCTTTGGCAATATATGCACAAAGTGGCTGCTCTCAGAATACCACTGAAACAGTGGCCCCCCTAACCTCCAAGAACTGAGGAGCTACAGGGATGTTTTGTTGTAGAACCATGCCCCAAATCAAAGCCAAATGGCATCAGAGAGGGCAGGCCTAGAGATCCAAATCAATTTATGTGTACATTACCATGCTTCCTTCATTGATAGTCCAGAGCATCGGTATGTATTGATTCCCTAATCAAACAATTGAATAGAGGAAAACAGATGTTGACATAAAACAGAAAGCACAGAGGCATCCTGTCCCATAGTGCCTAAAACACCACTACACCAGTAGAAAAGAAGCTCCTACAAAATAGCAGGCATATTTGGTACTAAACCTGATTAAGCAAACAGAACAAAGGCGATTCTGTTCATGCTCAGAGGATCTGGCTAATTCTATATACTTCTACAAAATTATACTTCTTCTGTTATACGAAGAGAGATTACTTATCAATCTGTTGTCTAAGAACATACAGCGATTTAGGTACTACTGTACTCTCTTTACCTGAAAGGCATGTCATATAGGCAAGTCATATAAAGAACAACTTTGGTATAGCCTAACGCACGGTCAAACAAATGTGGACCAAGGCAGAGCTCGCAAATTTAACTCAAGCACAAACTAATGATCCATTCACGAGTTGCATGCACCACCTCTAGGCGGCTCATACTACAAGATTCAGCCTACGTGTTTATCTCTTTGAATTACAACTTAATTTACTCTTTTAACAAATAAGCGCCCACAAAATAGAGGCACAAAGAATAAATTAATTGCTTTCATGAAAAATCTTTTAAGAATGCACCAGAGGACACAAAAACCACCTAAAAATCATCTTCATACATTATCAAATAATAAATTCAACTTCCAGAACACAATAACTAATTAGAAACCAGAGGCACCATACCTCTGCTGAACCCTCATGTTGCTTTCTTCTGGTTTTCGGAGTAGCAGATTTCAATCCATCTTTCTCGAAGTTCCTATTTGTGGGTGCCTCGGTCTGTTTAATAGATGTGTTTTGCAGCTCATGTTCACTAACAGAGCCATTTTCTCTTTTACTTTCTATCCCATCTCCTGCATTTGCATTAACTTCTGTAATCTTCTCACAGATTTTTGTTTCTTCCAAAGTAACAATTTTTCTGCGTTTTGATTCCTCGCTTGCTAATTTCTCAACCGGGTGTACCTCATTTTCTTCAGAAGCCAGTCTTTTCCTTTTCTTTGAACTCTTTTTGTCCTCCAAGGGAACATCATGCATGTTCTCCAATGCAGATTTATCAACATTTTGAATGTGAGAATCCATAATCTGCTTCTTTTTCTTCTTCTTTTTATCTTTAGATTTACCTTCTACCTTGGAATCAATTTTAACTTCGTCTAAGGACAGTTTTGAATTCTTTTCATTCGCCGCTGGTAATGGATCTACTGGCACTGGCTCAACATTAGCATCATGTGGTTCGGAAATAGACTTGCTTTTCTTTTTCTTCTTATCAGTTTTTTTCTCAAGGGATTCATCTATTTGCAGCTGACCAACTGTATCAGCAGTGGATTCCTTTAATGCTTGTGTAATCACTTGTTCTGTTTGAACCTTTTTGCTTTTCTTCTTCGCTTTCAACTCAGCATTTGATGATGCAAGAGAATCTTTCACTAGTATCTCCATGGAGTTCTTAGAAGATTCAGCAATTCCATTTTCAGACCGATTTTCTACAGCATTGGTTTCACCTTTATTGCTTTTCTTTTTCTTCTTGTCTCCAACAGTTAGCTCAATGGCAGAACCAAGGCTATCTCCAGATTTCTTGTTAGTTCCATCGGTCAGCAATTCTGTAATTCCACAGAACTAGTGTAAAGATACAGCTAGATATCATCAAATGGATGGTGAATATATTTTGAGAGAAAAGAGGTGGGTGGGTGAGAGACAGAGAGAGAGCACAGGAGATAAAAATATAGAATATACTTCCATTAGAATAGTATACCTTGGTTCTTGTAAGTGTCAAGATTTGTTTCAGCACGAGCACTGCACACCAGAGAAGCTTAAGTAGCATGAAAATGGAGATTGGGATATACAGGTACGATTAACAAAAGCAAAAGAAATGAAAGTGCCGCACTAGATTTCTTAGACACTTATGCTGCACAAACACTTCCAAGGTGGCACATCTTAATGACACGTGTCAGATGACAATCTTCGGACCCTCAAACAATAAGTTTAAGACACATTACTAAAACCATACTATTGCTTTTAATTACTTAGAACGACAATAATGGCACTCAAAATTATGATGATTTATTCAGACCTAGAATGACATATCGTCCAAACCCTAAAGGAAATGAATTTTATAGTCACGGACAGCAAACAATATGCTATCACTCTAATGAGATGCATCAACTCTTAAAAGACATCAGCTATGCGAACAGAGATGAAGTAAGACGTCTTTATACATTTACATCACACACCTCAGAGTCTCAGACCCAAAACCTTCACAAGCATCCCAGTCCCCACCTTATAAATGGCTATACTCTATGTTTGCTGGGAAGATGCAACTAAACCAACAGTTATCTTTAGTCTTGTCAAATACTGGTAAAAGAAGAGAAAATAAGTCTCGGAGGTAGGTTGGAAAAGCATAAACAGTTGGACTAAAGGATCAGCTTCTTGAATCCTGGGGTTGTAATGACACACGCATCTGTTACACATACAAACTCAAGGATAAATCACTTCTAGTCCTACCATGTCACCAAATATTTGCCGTACAAATCTTCCAAGTTCAGCGAACACGCCTTCCAGTTGTTAGTCTGCACCAAAAGATCAGGATCATTCACATGCTACAGGTCAAACTACAAAGAAACATTATGAGCCTACCAAATAAGAAATCATACTGCCTATTGCTGTTGACTGTATTGAATCGAAATCCTTTTTCTTCATTCCAAGCCAAAAATCATGTTGGGCAGTAGACAGAAGAAGAAGGCTAAGTACAAGCAGTATTCGAATATTATCCGATGTGTTTAGTATTCCTTTATTGCTTTATGATGCATATTCTATTCACTAGACATTAGGCGAATGTTAAAATTGTTTAAAGCTCCAGAGAACCTTTACCAAAGAAAGCGATAAAATGTGCCTTTACAGAAATAGCACCATAACTCTTCATGAGGACCTCAGAGATTGACATGCAACTAGAAGGGGGGAGTTCTAACAAAATAGAGATTAAAAGTATCTAAAGACAAGCCTTTCTTTCCAAAACATTCACACCGTAAACTCAATGCACAGATTTATTTTCAATCCTAGCTACCTAAAAAACCAGGATATCGACTTAAAATATCTGATGGAATTTCAACATGTCATGAGGTCAAGGTGAAAGCTGTTAACCAGCCTAAGCATTTATTAGTTTCCGGAAGCCACAGCATTAAAGTGAACAATCCAAACCAAAAATACAATCTCTAGTTTAGCATATGACATCATCATCTAAATTATGATCAAAGACACATCACAGTGAAATTCCACACGAAGACAATTTTTTCTTATGTTTTCAGAAAGATGATAGAGTTGGTCTTTCCAACTTGCAATCAATTTCGCACACAATGAAACGGCTAGATGGAACAAGACAAGAACACCTCCATTTTAGGCCGCCAAAGACGCCGACGACGCCGCGAAGGCCGCCAAACACCACCAAACCTCCCTGGGCGCCAAATCAAATGCCAAGGGGTATTGGCGTGGGGGCCGAGGCGGCCAACACTGGGATTAGGCAGCCGAATAGTCAGCACCTAGTCCCCGCCTAGGTGCTATGAGGCCAACTAGTCGGCAACCAAGCGCCCCTTTTCAGCCCGACCAGCGCCTTTATGAACATTGCAAGTTCCGCAATCCAGAACCGATGCAAGTTTCTCATAACGAGACCCAAAAGTCTAGGTATAGGACACTGCCATTCTTTATATCTTATCTACCACCTATCCAAACAAAAAAAATGTAACTACGATGCCAAAACAATAAACTCTACCTTTATTTGGCAAAACACACTTATTGGCCTGCTCAGTATATTTGAACCTTAGGCCTGCTTACTCTGCTCTGTGTGTATTAAAAGCATCTCCAGCCATCACTCTATTCGTCACTTAAAACTCAAATAGATACATTAAAAGCATCTCTAGCCGTTACTCTATTCTTCACTAAAACTCAAAATCTGAGTAGAAATCACATAAACTCATCTTCAATCATATACTCAAACTCATACCAAAATGAGCTCTCAAACTCATACCCAAATCAAGGGAGACCCTAATTATTTACTCAAACCCTATCCAACTCAATTATGACACTTGTCATCTTCTATCTAAATTTGCTCTCTTGCCTACTTTACTTTCCACTTAAAAGTTAAGACATGGCAATTGGCAATTTTATAACAGAACAATAGAGTTTGTCCGCTGATGAATCGTATCAAATGGAGCTTTTACTCAAATTTGAGTGAAGTTACGAGTAATTATTCAGTGGCCCTGACTCGACACCCTTAATCACCACAAATTTCTGTGGTGTCCATAACACCTAGTACTAGGTCGGTAGGCCCCACATAAATTTGTGGTGGATAAGGACGTCGGGTGCCACATGGCGGTGCCAAAGACCACCAAATATTTTTTCTATATATTACATACAAATATTCCTCTGTTTATAACCAAATTTGGCTCCCCGCCGGAACCCAAAGTTCTATTCTCTGGTTCCAAATTATGGGTACAGCACCAAAAAAAAAAAAAACTACTATTGGACTTGCTCTAAGGGCTGCAAAATACACAAACCGAGCAGCACCAAATGTATATGTATATCGGTCTATACATGCATGTATATGGAGATGAAGTAAGAGGCAAGGATACCTCGATTTGAGCTTCGGAGAGTAAGCGTTTGAGAGCTTTGGAGAAGCCGTTGCGTTCGAGGTAGCCGAGGACGGATTGGAGAAGAAGGGCCTTCTGGTCAGGATTCAGGGCTGGGGTTTCGCGGTTGCTGCATTGCTTCATCGTCGTCGACACCTTAGTGCTTCTCTCGGCGAGCAATACCTGGCGAGGCTTGAAAGCTAGTAGGGTTTGGTAATTAGGGTTCGTGTGCGCGCTTCCGCTGTTCTTTGCTTGGAGCATACAGGAAACGATACCCTTTTTTTGTGTGTATTTTGTCTGCTCCAAGCCCGGTGTTGATTAGGGTTTTAGGAGTGGGGTTTCACAGAGGGGAATTTTCACTTACACCCCTGTACTTTGAAGATATTTTAAGGATACCTCCTCAACTCTATTTTTAACCAATGATACCCCTCGTACTATCAACCAGACAGAGATGTCTAAGGCATAGTTTGGCAAAACAAGCCGAACGGCTTTTTTTTTTTTTTTTTTTTTGTTCTTTATTCAATTTTTTTTTATATGTGTTATTTCTTTATTTTGATCAGTTGCATGTGTTAGTTTCTCGTCGATTTTTTTAAGATTATTACTTCGCTGTGATGAGATGAATGTATAAAGTAAAAAATAGCGATTGAAATTCAAATTTTTGAATAAAGACAAAAATACGCCATCTTTTTTGTCTTTATTTTAAAAAAATAGATTCTAATCGTAATTTTTTACATTTAATATTACTCTTGTCATGACGAAATTGAATAAAGACAAAAAAAAATCATTTGGCTAATAATGCCAAACTAGACCTAAGTTCCGCTAAAGGCTATTTGGGATTTTTCTTGTTTTGTCCCTATTCAATTTTTTTTTTTTGCGTATTTCTTTTTGGACTTTTTCCTTGGATATTTTTAAAAATATCTACCTAATAGTAAAATACAAAGGTGTGGAGACCACACAAACACAAATTAAAAGAAGGTTTAAGATTCATTTGATCCAAGGGGGTGATGTGTGCTCTCAAACTCTCTTAAAAAAACACCCATAATTTTACAAATATATTACAAAAATGACATCGGTTCTTTTTACCTACTGCTCGGCTTCTGGCGTTGGCATAAAAAATAAAAATATATGACAAGAATGCCCGTGCCAACAGCACTACCAGGGTGCGTAGTGCCGTAGGCTCGGGTAAGCACTAGTTTGAGTAAAAGTCATAAAAATTTTTATTTTTTCGAGACAAATCAATAATCTATGAAAACTAGGTGAAAACTAACAAATGCGAAAAATTTTGAATAAAGACAACAAGTCCAAAATTATCCACAATGCTATAATCAAAATTTGATAATCAAAAGTTGCTACATCAACTTTTGATTATTCATTTAAAAGATTGTTAATGTTAACAATATAGATGTCTACAATGGCATAATCAAAATTAGATAACTAAAACTTATAACATCATATTTTTAAACTACAAAAAACTAAAAACTGTGAATAGTAGAAAATAGTTTTTTCTAAAAATAGCTTTGAAACTAATAAAAAATACTAGTTACTAGAAATAGAAAATAGTTCTTTTGAAAAAGAATTATATTTAAAAAATAGTTTTCTAAAAAAAACAATTTTTTAGTAAAATATATATATTTTTCAAAAATATTGTTCGAAAAGAAAAAGAGAGAGGAGAAGGGAAGAGAGATAAAATATTTTTGTATAATGATTTTGATTGAGAATATGTAGGGTCAATTAAATTTAGTTATTGTAAAAAAATTGCTAATTTTAGTTATCCAAAACCCAAAATTTGATTATTTCTAAGGAGGTTATTAAGTTTGATTATAGTATTGTGAGCCATATTTAGCACCAACATTGTTAACTTTAAAAATATTTTACTTTTGATTATAGCATTATGAATACTCTTAGGCCATAAAAAAATAAGCAGCTTATTTCACATTTTCAAACTCAAAAATAATATAAATAAAAATAATTTTTCAAATTTTTTTGCATCGTATTAAAGATCTTAATGAAATTTATCAATCAAGATCCATAGTGATAGAAAAATTATCTGCGTAAGCACATAATTTTTGAATTTGAAATTGTCTTTTTAAAAAATAAATACTTATTTATCGTTCTAGAACGATAAGTCTTATATCTTTAAAAGTATTTATGAAAAATACTTTTGTGACACGGCTTCAAAAAGAGGTCATACTAAAAGGAATTCTCTCTTTATATATATATTATATAAACAATAGATAGATACTTCCTTCGTTCCAAAATGTAAGACGGATTACGTGCCATTTTAGATCGCTTATATCTTTCGATTTATAAAATTTTACTATAAATTTCATTTTGGGATTTTGGATTTCTCTTTGCGAATGGTCCCTAATAAATTTTCTATTAGTTATTACTCTCATTTCCCTCTCTAATTTTGTCCACTAACTATCCAAATCCTAAAACAAATGTGACCGTGATTTTCAAAACTTTATTTAATATATGGAGTAACTAATTAGATTGCTTATATCTTTCTATTCATATTGCATAATTTTTACTATAAAAAATAATAAAAAATGACATTTTATCCCGAAAGATTCTAATCATTCTAAAATTATAAACACTTAAATTTATTCACATTCACATTAAGACGTCCACTACGCCTCTGGTGTGCGTTTGTATATGATTGTAAAATTATTGTAGAAAAAAAAAATAAAACTAACAAAAAAGGATTAAGTCCGTCCATCAAGGGCTCATATTTCCTCACGAAAGTAACCAAAATATGAGCCGTCGGATGTCTCACTCCCATCTCTGAACCCTAATCTGGTTCGTCACCTACCTATATACGCAGCCGAGCATCCAGCTCCTAAACCTTCGCTCCTCAGACCTATCAAACCCCTCCTTCCTCCGGATCTTCCAACCACTTCTAAGGTTCTCTCTCTCTCTCTCTCTGAAGTATGTTTCTATAGATCTCGTAAATGGATACGTATTGTTGCATCGATGCCTATTTCTTTATTGATCTGTTTTACTGAAGCGATGATTTGAATTGTTGTTTTTTTCCTTACTCGACTCCTGAGGGAGTTTTGGAAAAGCATTTGTGTGTTACATTTTCTTCATTGAACAGTGGATCATATAAGCAAATGAATGAAGGCGTTGATCCTGTTTCTGTTTCTTTGCCAGTTAATTGGAGGGTTAATGTTTCTTGTAGTCCCATCAGTTTGACGTTGATCCGACTTTGCAAAGTTAGCGTTGTTTAGTATCTCGGTCTAGTCTAATGTATGGATAGTCCTATTATGCAGTGAGCCTTATTGAAATCTGTGTTTATTGTTTTGTGGGTTATAGAAGTGAATAAAGGCTCTGTGAATCGGCTAGTTTAGTGTGAGATTGAGATAGGCGTGGTGTGTTTTGAACCACCTTCAGCTTTGTCTCTGTTGGTTTGTAGAATTGGATGAAGGCTTTCCAAATTAGGTTTATTTACTTAATAACTTTATTATGGCATGGTCTATGTCGAAGATGGTATTGTGTAGAAGCTTGTTTTATCATGAAAGTTGAGAAACGGAGTTGGGAAGATGGAAATGTTCAACTCATGAGTGCCTTTAAAAGTCCTTGAGATTATTTTTGTACTCTAAATGTCCTGTAAATTATATGGTGGATAAATTTTCGGCTGTAGTGTAAAATATTAGTTTTTGTTTTGTTGGAAACCAGTGGTCCATGGAATCAAGTGGTCTATGGTAACCCATTTTGCATATTGCCGGTAGGTTTATCTTTTATTTTGTTCGACTCCTTTGTCCAACTGATTGTCATTTTCTTCCTTTTTGCGATTCTTTTTATCACAGAGATGGGTGAAGAAGTTAAGTGTGCAGTGGTTCCGGAGTCAGTGTTGAAGAAGCAGAAAAGGAATGAGGAATGGGCTCTTGCAAAGAAGCAAGATCTTGAAGCTGCAAAGAAGAAGAATGCCGAGAATAGGAAGTTGATCTTCAACAGAGCAAAACAGTACTCGAAGGAGTATGAGGAGCAGGTACTGATGAATGCATTCTTCTTCTCAACTAGGCACCCTCTGATTTTTCTTGCATTTTTTTTTCTCCCTGTCAATTAACTGTTGGCATCTCTGCTTTTCAGGGTAAGGATTTGATTCGATTGAAGCGTGAGGCAAGGTTGAAGGGGGGATTCTATGTCAGCCCGGAAGCCAAGCTGCTGTTTATTGTCAGAATCCGTGGGTAAGAGATTACTTAGTCTGATACTGTACTAAAACTGTAAGCAATTATGATTATCTCAGTGGGGTCCAATTTTAAATATGTAGGATCAATGCGATGGACCCAAAGACTAGAAAAATTCTGCAGCTTCTGCGATTGAGACAGGTAATTTATAAGTTACCTCAATATGTATTAAGTACAGGAAATTAGCTAGATCTGGGTTTCTAGGACAGTTCGATGGTTTGCGTCCTTGATGGACCAGAAATATGTGTGGGCTTTGAATAACTATGGTATCTTCTTACTCCAGCATTGATTAACACTGTTTTTGTGTCACTTGTGAGTTCTTACCAGCGTGTTCATCCATTCGGTTAGCATTGTAATTTTGTACCTGTTGTAATCAACATTACGATAACCAGTTCTATAAAGAGTTAGAATATGTCGCTTGTTTAGGCTGGTTGGGAAAGCTAAAATATGCTATCCAAGAGTTATCTAGTTCTTATTTTTAAATTTTTATTAGTTTGTTTATAGTCGCTGGTATTTGGAATTATAAAACTTCATGCCATTGGAGCCAGAGGCCTGGTCATGTCTCTATGTTGGATTTGTTTTTGGTAGTTTGAAGCAAATTGTTTGTGTTTGACTTGCCCCAGTTATGAGTTATGAAAGAATCGATAATTCGATATTAGTTCCTGGACTGTGGTATAGAGGATAAAATGTGGTTTGACAAGGGAGCGTCTGTCTGAAGTTATTGGGTTCAAATTTTGATTTTTCATGACAGCTCCACCCTACATCACTTCCACTTTATTATTTTTGTTTGTTCCCCCATAATTTAACCTTGAAGGAGATAAAATATGAAAATTTTGGTTTCTCAATACCCTAAATTCACGCTTTTGGTACTAAAGGTTAACCATGCTTGTGAATGTGCTTTCGTAAATGTCCACTGAAGGCTTCAAACACTAATTTTTTTACTCGATCACTATGATTCCTCTTCGCATTGTGAATGTACGAGTAACGACTCCAACACCTATTGGCGTATAAGTGTTTGCTTTTCCAATGCTCAGCAATGATGACACATTTCCTGTTTTCCACTTGTGTATGTTTACTCTTGAGATCCTAACATAGAGTGATTGTGTAATTGAGTGCTGAACTGCTGATATTTATGTAATAACCGAGCAGAATGGATTAGAAGGCCCTTTACGAAGAACCTGGCTATGATGTAGGTTGCGCTTCTAGACCCTCTATTCATTAGTGTGCTCCACCTTTTTGTTTACCATGATTTGGTGATTGACTGATTCAAGAACGCTGCTATTTTATGTAGTTTGATATCTTAAGTTATCAAAAGAGTTAACCTGTGAAGTATTTTTTATAAGAATATTAGATTTTTGACTGTGCGGCTTCTGTATTCTCTCTTTGCCTGGTTCCTTCTTTCTTATGACATTTACTGTTAATACAAAAGTTTGTATAAGGTGTGTTGATTTATTGTTATTTGTTGGATTTCAGATATTTAATGGTGTCTTTTTGAAAGTCAACAAAGCCACCGTGAATATGTTGCATAGGGTTGAGCCTTACGTGACATATGGGTATGCAATTTTATCATGCAACTCGTAGTTTAGAACTTTCCCCAGGTTAACAAATTATCTGAGAAATTGATTCATATGGAAACGTAACTTTTTCAGGTATCCAAATCTGAAAAGTGTTAAAGAGTTGATTTACAAGAGAGGCTATGGGAAACTAAACAAGCAGAGGACTGCTTTGACTGACAATTGTATCGTTGAACAGGTTTGTTCATTATAATTCTAGTTTATTTTCTGTTATTTTGCTGCTCTCTGCGATGTTTCTCTGCGTAAACTTTTACCCTGTGATACAGGCTTTGGGTAAGTACGGAATCATTTGTGTTGAAGATCTGATCCATGAGATCATGACTGTCGGACCCCACTTTAAGGAAGCAAACAACTTTTTGTGGCCCTTCAAGCTTAAGGCACCACTCGGTGGTCTGAAAAAGAAGAGGAATCACTATGTAGAAGGCGGCGATGCTGGGAATCGCGAAGACTACATCAATGAGCTCATCAGGAGGATGAACTAGCTGGGGTTTTCTGCGGTATCTGATTTTCTTCAAACTTAATTTTTGTAGTTGCTCTCTGTTGTTGTTTTGAGATGATAGTAATTCTGTTCCTTAGTTTGGATAAAGATAGTTGCCGTTGTGGCGTTAAATCTATGCTATTTATCCTGGGATTCAAAATATTTTTCAGCATGTTCTTGGAAATTTGCTGGGGTGGCTTTATTCTTGAAAACCATACTTATCTTGATTATTGCCTTGTGCCATTGTTCATTGCAATAGCAGTGTCCTGAAAAGTTCTACTCCAGTCAAGAAGTCACAGAAGACGAGTGAAAGGTTTGTTTGCTAAATAGCAAATTCACCATTACCTGTTCCTGTTCACCATTACTATCCATCTCGGTGGTGAACAGATCTCGTGGTAGCCCTCTTCTCTCGAGGGGGAGGGGGAGGGCACACAGGAATCATATCGAGTATTTTTGGGTGGACTTTATTTTGCAGTTTACCCTTGATCTCCCTTCCCGTTTGATTTCAAAATGTGACGGTTAAATTCCTGCACTTATCAGTATCGTTCCAATTCTATCGGATGCCTGCAATGAGACAATTTCTGCACTTCTTATCCCGCACAAGATACAACTCTCTGTTTCATAATTTCCTTACAAAAATTATGTCGTTTTTCGAATGGAACTTACTATCCTGTATCTTGTAGGAGTACTAAAACGAAAAGTCTACGCCTACCACTACTTTTCACCCTTCTCTCACCATACTCAATAATACCGTCCAAAAGTATTTTGCACGATCCGAATTTTAAACTAGACGATTGATTTCCGTAGTAATTTCATATCTCAATTAATTTTTGGTTATGGCTTTTAAAAATAACACACAATGTCAAAAAAACGAAAGGGTCACCAAAGAAAGGGTCTTCCTTTCTATATTGGAGAATGGAAAAGTGTTATAGGTTTTTTAGAATGGCTAGGGTACATACCTTCCAAAAAGGGTGAATCGTGTGCCCTTCGTATTTTAAGCCATAAAATCTTATAATGATCACAAAATTTTATAAAAGTAAGACACAAAATTCGTATTTTGAACCACAAAAATTCATAAATAACTCAACAAAAATTCGTAAAAGTGACCCACAAAATTCATAAACCTAGAGCCATTTTTATTCACCTTTAGCCATCATTTTTGCCACAATTCGAAAAAGTAAGCCACAAAATCCGTAAAAGTAACCACAAAAATCATAAAAGTTCATTTGCATTTGACCAAAAAATCTCATTATAGGAACCACAAAAAATTCGTAAAAAGAGGCACAAAAATTCGTAAAATTAAACTACCACAAACCTCATGTGTCGGACCACAAAAATTCGTAAAGCACGTACAGTATAACCCAAAAAAAAAAGGGGGTGTGTATAGGAGATTTTTCCATTTTTAGATGATACGTTCTTAGAAAAATAAAATATAAATAATGAGACGGAAAAATATTATCTATGGGCTATTTCTTCCACGTTATCTGGTGGTGATACGTCCCCATAAATTTATGGTTATTAAAGCTACGTGTTACTTTATACATGTTCCAGAAAGATGCATCTCATGTAAACGCAACACCTGTATCTGATCAAGATTATAATTATGTAATGCTCCATTACATGAAGAGAGAGAGAGAGAGAGAGAGAGAGAGAGGGGCCATATGGAAGCGCACAACGAGAGGAAAGAGCAGGTAGAGAAAGAGGAGAGAGAGAGGATGATGAAGAAGGAGGAAGAAAGAGTTGAGGAGGTGCACAGCAAGATGCTGGAGGATCCAGTGACAAAGGCTAAGGAGGTGATTCGCGAGGCAATTGTCAGCGGAGGTGATGATCAGAGAGATGATCAGGAGGAGGATAAAGCCAGGGAGCCCGATGACGTTCTCGTATTTTCAAGAGCCGTAAACAAAGTTGATTCTTCCCTCGAATGATTGATTCATCGTCTCGACTATATAACTTCAATTCGTTGTAATAGGTGTGTCGAATTCGTCTTGAATAAATTAAATTAGTGCGTACGTAACTTCTGTCCTGATTTGTCTGTCGTACTTTAAGGGTCGCAAAATGCTTATCCAATTGAGTTGGAACGGATGAGGCTCTCATTTTTGCCCTCCCTTGGAGATAAGGCAGGAGTATCTTCTGTTTTTTGGAAAAATGAAGGGTAAATGTTGGAGATTGAAACCTTTTAGGTGCATGTAACCGTTGTATTCCCTACAAATTTTGAATTTTACAAATAGCCAAATAAATTGGGATGGGATGGGAGACATGTGGTTTCTTCAAGCCCAACTTCATACTTTGTTGTCAACCTACTATTAAGTCGTACAAATAAAAAATATATATACAAGTACAAAAAATAACATCAAATTTTCAATGTTCATTTAGCTTGAATAACATAAAAAAAAAAAATCAACATCGTAATGTAATTTCAGTTATAGTACTTTATAATTAGCATAGTACTTTATAATTAGCACGATCAGATTCGAAGAAAATAACTTCTCCTTGTATTTTTTTGGAGTAAATTTGTCAATTCAGTTGTCGTACTCTACTTATCTAAGAACTCGGGGCCTGTTCCGCTAATTTTTGATTATTTGGTTTTTTGGGCTTTTTAGTTGATATATGCGGAGCCGGTTCTAACTTTTTGGGGGCTTAAAGTAAAAATTAAAAATATGGCATTTTTTGTTGAATTATAATAAGGGATAAAAAAAGTAGGATAAGCCCTTACAATTCAAAAAATTTCGGCTGCAATATTTTCTTTAGCTCAGGACTAACTTTGAATATATGTGACAAGAATAGTCTATTTCGAAAAGCGTAAAAAGTTAAAAAAAAGAAAAGAAAAGAAAAGAAGCTCCAAATTTTCAAAAATGCTTTTAGTGGAATAGCGCCACATTTTCAATTGAGATTATAGTCAAACTAATTAATCTTTTTTTTGAAATGATTGTTCGAAGGTAAAAATTAAAACTATGTTAATTAATTAAAATTTTTTTTAATCAAATGTAAGAATAAATCAAAAAATTTCAACATAGTAATTTAGTAATATTATTTTCCTATTATTGTGGTGGTCCAAAAACAAAAACAAAAAAGATAGAAAACGGAGAAAAGGAAAGAAGTGATCCCCGGATTCGAAATTCACTTGCCCAGAGCCTTCAAAGCGGCAACTCCACCAACCAATTGGTTTCTACTGGTTATGGGAAACTTTTTTATATTTACAGCTAACTTAAATTTTATTTTATTTTATTTTATTTTGGTTACCTCAGTCTGGGGGTTGCCAAGCCGAGGACATGCGGGACTTACTACGGGAGTGGCCATTTCAAGACATTTGGTGTTGTTCGAATTGTAAACGATAATCATGGAGGGGGCTTTAGCCCTAGCGGTCATGGAGGGAGTCTTAGGCCATCTTCTTCCTAACTTATTGGTTTTTTGGTATTTTTCTACGTATTTTTTGAACATTTTGAATTTTGCTAGATTTGTATTATTTTTTGATTAGTAATTCCTCTTGATGAATTAAAGGAGTCTAAACGATGAACAATTGTACGACAAATAACAAGACTCGTATGCACAATATGAGCTGCTGTGGTAATTAATTTACAATTTTTTTCCTTCAGCAAGCTTTGGTAATATAATATTCTTCAGTATGAATAGGAGATATATTTTTTTGCCAAAATGTTAGGAGGTTTCATTGATGGGAGAAACAGTATATCAAGAGGAGCACGATCCTCACAACACAACGGGCAAATCAAGTTACAAGGGAGAGGCCAACAATAAAGCATCTCACTCCCACACACCTCACAATACAACGGGCAAATCAAGCTATAAGGGAGAGCCCAACAAGAAAGCACCCCACTCCCACACACAACCCTTCTGGGCACAATATTCGCCGCAGAAAAATGGCACAACCATACCAATGGAATCCCCTAAAGGGGAGGAAACAGCCCCATCAAGGGTAGGAAACCAAAAAAACAAATGCAGTAGAGAAAAACAAACTAAAACCTACAGAAACAGATCTACACTCCTAACTCTGGTCACCGAGATCGCAGATCACCGTAGCAACCATACCCCACCATCCAGCAACACCAATAACTATCTCCTTCCCATAACAACAACCTTGTCAGGCTCGAACAAGCGACACCCAAATAACAAGGCCGGATCGGCCTAATAAAGCCAATAAAACTCGCACGGTGAGGAAGATTGGAAAAGAGAGCACATAGCGCGGACTGCACGCGGAGGATTGGCGCCTTTGACGGGGAGCACCAAACTCAGGAGGGACAGATCTGGAGAGAGAGAGGAGGAAAAAGAATCCAAGCCATAATCATGTCATCAGACAAATCGTCGCTCCGATTCCTGGACTTATTCGCCGGAGGATCTCACCAAGTGGTCCAACAACTCGTCATAGTACGGAGTGGACGACTGGTGATGGAGAGGTGGGGCCCTGGGGGGTGGGGTAGGGTGAGGCGGCAGCCCCAACCCCCACCAAGAAACCCTACCAAATGTTTGTAAAGAGAAGACAGAGAAAAGAAAAGTTAGAGAGAGAGGAGGCGAGAATAGGAGTATGAGTACTTGTAGGTTTTGTTTGGATGACCGATGTCTCGGTAGGACTGTAGGAATATCAATATGATTTTTAAAGAATCAAATTCTTAGGAATTTTTTTTTGAAGTAGGAGTAGGAGGATTATGATCTAGGAATTGAATTTTTAGGGTATAATACTTGAAGTAATTTCAAACACAGTTTTTGAATTGATTCAATCCGAAACGATTATTTTGGAAATTATCAAAGTCAACATTTCTTTTTTTTTTATAGATTGAGTCAGGAATCTAAAATTAACATGGTGAAGGAGAGATCAAATTTCCACTTAGTTTAGGATGTGATTCCTGTTTGAATATGTCATTATATACATTCAGAGATCATATTTTCACTCACTCTTTGATTGTGTCTTTTGGTTGAATATGTCATCAGTAATTACATTTTTATTTATGTCTCTTTCAAACGTCAAAATTAGATCGAGGTGGCAAATGGGCGAGTCTGGGCTGGTTGAAACAGGTCGCGGGTCAAATAGTAAACGGGTTGAAACGGGTCGGGGTCGAATATGAGTCAAGTCAAACCCAAACATGCCCGCCTGACCCATTTTCCTTTCTTTCTTTCTTTTTTCTTTTTTTTTTTTTCCTTCTCCCCCGTCCCCGTTTCCCCCTTCCTTCTTTTCCTTATCTATTGTCTTCACCTGATACGGGTTGAAACACGTTCACAAATGGGTAAAACTCCGTGGGGTCTTTTGACTATATAAGCCAATTTTTAATTTTATTTATTCGTATGTTCTGCGTCAATTTTTTGTGAATTATTGGTTCTGTTCAAAGAGAGGAATCAAAAAAGAAAGACAATGAACAAAATAACCCTCCCCTTTTTGCCCCTCCTTTTCCTTCATATTTATAAAGTCCATCAAATTTTGCTAAAAATGGTCCAGGTTTTTTTTTTTCATTCAAAATTTCCGTCCCTAAATTTCGTTGCGTGTCACAATGGTAACCCTCTGTTGATATATAGTGCTCCAAATGAACCGAATTTGGAAATGTTCGAGCTCGGCTTATTCACCGGGCTACATAAATTGGAGCGGAGTTGCGACTACTTTGACATCGACTCGTTTATTAAGCAAGTCAAAATTTTGCTTGAGTTTAGCTCTTTTACTAATTAAACAAACAAATCATCTAGTTTTTCATTAAAAAAACGGAAGAAAACAAAAAAACAAAAAAAACAAAACTGGACCATTTTTTGCAAGATTTGATTATGCCTTGTTCTCTTTGCAACTTAAAATTAAATTTTCAAAAAATCCCCCCTAGATTCCTCCTAGATTCTTCCTACGTTTAACATTTCTCTCTCTATCTCTCTCCATTTATTACCCCTACTTTTTTTCAAAAAACTTTTCAGATTGCAATCCAAACAAAACGTAAGTAAGTGGATCCGGATAGTAACTGTACGTGGCACTTCCCCTGCTTGACTGATCCTGATAAAAGTTAGAGAGAGAAAGAGAGAGGAGCATGTGCTTTGTGACTTGTCTTTGTTTTGTGAGGGCCGAGTGACTGTGACCGTCCTTTGTATTGATGGCAATTTTGTAATTAGCTTGACCTTTACTTCCTTGTTTTGTGTTTCCTTCCTTGTTTATAATTGAATTCATAGACTCATAATCTATAATTGAATTCATTTTTAACCCATTTAAATTCATATAAATATGAGTTTATATGAGTTCAATCCATATAAACTCATTATATAATATGAGCGAGTTGGATTGAGTTATAAATGGACGGATTGGGCGGGTTAAAAAAATATGGATTAAGATTACTACCTCTAATTAAAATTATGAAAAAATGTGGCATCACATTTCCATTGTTGTCTCTCAAACGTTAAAATCATGAAAATATGAGATTACATTCTTATTCCTCTTCAAGATTCCAGCCATCACTCTAATAAAAGAATACTATGCCCCTCGGTTGTGGGTTTGGAAAATTTTTTCCAAACCCAAATTCACTTATTATCTATATTTTCAATCATTATTTTTATTTCTCTCTTCACTCATGACTTTTATATCCAATCATGTATATCATTTCTCTTTCTATTTCTTTTTACTCATTACCCATATTCCCAATTATTATCCTATTTTCTCTCTTCATTGGCCAAAAACCAAACCCAAAAATTTTATAAACGCACAACCGCAATAATAAAAGTTGTGTTGTAAACCCGACAGATGTCATCACTAGGTTGTACTCCCTAATTTGTTTCGTCCCACCCAGAGCCTTTTTCTCGGATTAAAAAAAAAAAAAAAAACCAGAGCCTTTTTCTTCTTGCGAATAGATAGAAAATAAAAACTCTTGTCAACAAAAAAGAAAATAAAAACTGCATAAATTTCGAACATAAACTTTTTTAACGTCACTTCATATTTTATCTTACAAACTGGAGGGTTTTTTAAGAAAAAAAAATTAAATACTCGAAATATCAAACACTCACTTTGATATTGGATCAACCAAAAAAGAGAGGGAAAACCACTCACTTAAAAATGGTATAGTATTCTAAATTAATCATTCATATTACCAAAAAATTTACACATTTTCATAATTTAATCATCCGTCATATAGACACAAGTAGTTTAACGATCTATCAAAATGAAACTCGATGTTCTTTTCAATCCCGAAAATCGTCAGGAGTCATTATAAACTAAACTTCAAAGAATTTCTTTAAAAAGAATGATTTTTCTATTGAATTGGACCGAGAGGGATAACAAATTTTCTGTGCTTAGAGAACGTTTTTGCATACGTAGACCCACATTTTTTCGCTATTATTTTTGGACCTAGGGGTGGCATGTGCTGCCACTTCCCCCACCAATTGCCTCCGCCACTGCATCACTTTCCCACTCCACAGGCACATAGCAATAACCATAAATGGAAAAATTTCTGTTGTGCCGTACGGATCAAAATCATATAAAAAAACGAGACACACACGTACACAAGATATTTACGTGGTTCGACAAATAGCCTACTCCATGTGAAAGGAGATTTCTTATTGACAGATAGATGCAAATAAAATGCTGACTGATTGCTTTTGTGCAATTAAAAGTACGTCAAACTTAAAATCGAACAAATATTTCGAAACGCGTTGAAGCAAGAAAAACGGACAAATAAATTGAGACGGACGGAATATAAGCCTGCCATGATTGTCTATCTATGGGTACAAGAAGATCAAACGTTTGGCACACAGAGTACATAAATACTTCCTTTTGATCTTGCAGCAAATGGGAAGAAAGCAGAACCTCAACTTCCTCTCCACATCCACAGCTTCCACCTTTCCTCCACAGTGTGGGCATCCCCCAGGGGCTTGCTCTCTCCCCAACTCTACCTCCTTTTCCTCACATACGTACCCCAGACACATTCTCTCTCTCTCTCTCTCTCTCTCTCTCTCTCTCTCTTATTTGGTGTTTCTAGATATTTTTTGGTTTGATAGAAGTAGCTACGATGCTATATATTGTCATGACTATGTACTTGCAGGAACTGAGGTCTCTGTAGTGCCACAGCATTACAAGGGTCTATTTTGACTATCAATAGTTTAGATTTCATTTCGGAAACAAACGGTTCGTATTAGCAAATTAGAGTTGAGATGAGATTCGGAAAATTGATCGTCGAAATAGACGGGTCGGGCTGCACGCTACACCCCGTAGTGCATTTATTAAGCATTCTAACAAATTTTGGCACAATCCAAACGTTTCATAGGTTGCTTCTTGTAAAAATAGCAAACGGTTAATGCACCTTTTACACGCACTTTCCCCCCTTTCTTTCTCAAACCCCAATTATGGCCCTATTTGCTTGTTTGCTAGTGAGAAACGGGGCTTCTCTCCAATCACCTTACATAGCACTTGTCCTTTTCGATTCAACCCAAGGACAGCTCTATTTCAGAGATCAGTCCAAATATATCTAGACGGTTAGAATTATGAGCACAATTAACATAACGGTTGTATGTGTAGCATTTTTGTTTAGAGATTATGGATAGGTTGAGTTTTTTTTCTTTTTTTTTCTTTTTTCACCAATATTGTATACATCAGCTAGCCCCGCCTATTTATTTGCATAGTTGAAAGTGGGGGTTAGTAGAGTGTTAGTATGTTAGTTCACTGGAGATTCAAAAACTATTCACAGTCCTGAACACCAAACCGCCCCTTGTGGGGCTCAAACCATGCTTCCACTAAGGGAGGCGTATCAACTGAGCTAAGAGCTCATCTATCTATCTATCTATCAATATATTTATGGAAATGTGTTGATATCTCACAAGCCTCCAACTCCTAATTCTTAATTTCTAGATTTTTTTTTATTTTTTTTAAGTTTTCAAATTGGGGGGAGGGGGTGAGAGAAAGGGGAGAGAGAGATTTTGGAGAATATGAAAATATTATTCAATGTTC
The DNA here is from genome assembly GCA_019656835.1 of Rhododendron ovatum. Classification (NCBI taxonomy): domain Eukaryota; kingdom Viridiplantae; phylum Streptophyta; class Magnoliopsida; order Ericales; family Ericaceae; genus Rhododendron; species Rhododendron ovatum. The sequence goes on along the minus strand of CM033792.1, from coordinate 32,768,158 downwards.
CATGGGCATTCTCACTTGGCGGCCCAATTTAAACGCGTGTGTTTTATTTGTTTTTTTCCTGAATTTTTATTAAATTCGTATCATGATTAATCATCTGTCTCAATAAGATGAGTCTAAAAAGTAAAATTTGTGAACAAAAGCGCTCACTCACACACACACACACACACACACACATATATATATATGTATTTCGCGAGAGGGGAATTCCTAACTTCTTTGCATAGAGTTTTTTTTTGTTTTTTTTTACCAAAAAAAAAATATTACGATTAGGGGTGGCAAATTGAACCCAAACCTACTAAGAAACCCAAACCCACCTATGAAAAAATAGACCTAATCCAACCCATTTATTAGTTGGGTTGAACCCATTCTAACCCATTTATTTATTTATTGCTCTGCTAACCCATTTATTGTTGGGTCTAAATTAGGTTTTAATTGGGTCAACTTAAATGCACAATTGGTCATAAACATTATCCAACCAAAAAAATACTGTAGCAGATTTTACGGTGAAATTGGACGGACCAAGATTTGCGATTGGGCTCCAACGGCCGAATGTTCATCGACTTCATCCAAACCCAAAGCCAAGAGATTGAAAGTCTAACCAATTCATTGTTTCGTTTTTTTCTAGACAAAACCCAAATTGGTTTGGGGGTTTCAATTTCACCAAAACCAAACCCAAATCAAATTCTCCTGTTTTTTCTAGACAAAACCCAAATTGGTTTGGGGGTTTCAATTTCACCAAAACCAAACCCAAATCAAATTCTCCTGTTGAAGTCAAATTCCCCTCTAATCCTCGACGACGAAGTCGCTACGGGGAGAGAGAGAGTTCATAGGCAAGTGGCACAGTGACTCACTGGGTGTGGCAAGTCCGGAGCCACTATAGAAAATGGGATTTTGACAAGGAGGAAGGCAAGACTGCGAGAAGAAGGATTTGAGCCGTTTTGCTTGACAATATTCCTCAAAATCGGAGAAAACGTGAGGCCGTTGGAGATACTCTTATAACTTGATAATTGATTTTTGTGGAAGGAAAGTACAGGAATTTTACGAGGGTATTTTAGTCATTTAGATTTACAGGGGTAAAATGGTCATTTTAGTGTACATTGATATTTTTAGTCATTTTAAATTTTAGTATATAGTATATAATTGGATTAATGGGTGGGGCAAATTTGATTTTAAATAATTGGGTCGGATTGAGTATAGGATATTGAACTCGTAATTAATAGGTTAATAACCTATTAAAGACCTAACACATTTATAACTTATCAAATTTGGTCCAAACCTACACATTTGAGACCCTTAATTACAATAGCATTACTAATTAGCAAAGTACTACAATTATTTGATCCTTTGACCTTTTGCCTTAAAAAAAAAAGTACAGATTTTTTTTTGATTTTTTTTAGGAGTGTTAGGGATAAAGAAAATTAGAAAAAAAATACCTTTAAAGTGTATATAAACGACTCAGGTTCACTGTGCAATGCATCTGAACAGTTCATGTACACTTTAAGGATATTTTCTTTATCCATTTTCTTCGCACCTAACATTTCTTATTTTTTTTTATCCTAGTTGATGAGCCACATGGGTGAAATTAATGCATGCAGAGTACGGGTGAAAGCTTTACACAGTGGTACTGCATAGTGCAGCGATCACATGGAGCGTGGGACCTATAGGCACATATAAACTCACATTGTTTGAGATGACGTTACAAATAATCGTTGCATTGAAAGATTTTGTTTTAGAGGTGGTAATTTGAGTCCAGTAATATAGTTTCATCCGAATCCATCCATTTATAATTAGCCCAAACCCTCCCATATTTAAATATGAATTTTAATTGAGTCAACTTAATAAATCCACTGATTTTATAGGTTTAGATGAATTAAAAATAGATTTAACTTTAAGAAACCCATCTATTCTTCTACCGGGCTTTTCACTAACGAATGACGAATTCAGTTAAGGTAAAAATTCAGTTTCTCACTTCCAAACTATTCTCGGTCTCCATTATTCGATCCAATTCTCTCTCTCTCTCTCCTCTAATTAGCATATCGCACTTTCTTTTCTGTTGTTCGACCAAGTAGGTCCATTTTTTCCCATCTCTCCATCACAAGTAGCTATATTTAAATTCTGTTTGACATACTCCTCTCTCTCCAATTTTTTTATTTTATTTTATCAGATACTCCTCTCTCTCCAATTTTTTTATTTTATTTTATCAGATACTCCTCTCTCTCCATGACGGTCAGTCCACCACATTTTAACTCCCAAGGAGTAATTTTTCAGTATTGGGTGGGTACATCTCACATGGTACCCGCTCGGTACATTCAAACAGTTCAATATACTTTTGAACGGCTCGGATTGAAACTCTTTCTATTCTCTCATCCCAACACTTTTTCTATCCAAATCTGAGCCATCCAAAAATGCAATGGATAGCTCAGATGCACCGAGCGGACACCACGAGATACCGCTTAGCACTGAAATTTTTTTCACTCTCAAGGCTTAGATCCCCCCTCCCCCCCCTCTCTCGCCTGTACCCGTTTCTTTTAAGCCTAAAATGGCTTCAATACTTGTTTTACGAAGACCTTCTTGTGTGTCAATTTTTCGAGTTCCGAGGTGATCGATAGATTTAAACCTAAAAATCCCGTTCTTTTGTATCCTGAACGAGCGTCGTTCCACGTGCTCACTTTCAGCAGCGGGCACCAAAACAAAACTGATTCAACTGAAGGTTAGGGCGGATCAAAAAAACTGAAGGTTAGTTTTTTTTTTTTTTTTTTAAACTCAAAAAAACTGAAGGTTAACTTGCCGATCAATAAAAAGTAAAAACTGAAAGGTTAACTAAAGTTTTTATTTTAGATGCAAAAAAAAAAAAAAAAATTTGCACTCTCAAGCCTAATCCTATCGCTCACTTGTGGGAAGCTTATTAGATTTAAAAAAAAAAAAAAACTTTTTTTCTTATGCGACAAGGCTTAATTTCATTCCTCACTTGTGGGGAGTTGGACAAAACTTCATAAGGATTGGGAGCAGAATGGGGAAGGGGGGGGGGGTCGGGTCGGGTCGGGTACGGCTTGACTCATGTTCGACCCAATCCGTTTCAACCTGCATATCATTGACCCGTATTCAACCCGTCCATATTCAACTCATAACCCGTTTCAATCCATCCAAGCCCACCCATTTGCCACATCTATTTTTTTTTACGTATAACAGATCCTCTAATGTGATGATCATGTTAACAGATCCGAAAATACAGGGATACGATGGAGGAAGTTCCAATTTCTAGAAAAATTATTTTTTGAAAAAGAAGGTAATTTCAAACCGAATACCACAGTCTCCACTCCACCCAAAAGTTTTATATATATATATACTCTCTCTCTCTCTCTCTCTCTCTCTCTCTCTCTAAAGCGTATAAATGTAAGTATATTTGTCTTTCTCTAATACGAATAAATAAATTTGGTTTGATCTAGGCAAAATAGTTTGATTTGTCATATTTCGATTTATCCTGGGAAACTAATCCATGGAAGAGAATGTGGTATCTACAGTGGCTTCAGCCTTCGGTCTGCGGCAGGACCGAGCTCAAGTTGGTACGGCAGGTCTATCTAGGAGAGTCTGCTCTATATTCATACCTGACCACTTAACACTTGGCCATTCCAACCCTGAACCCTCCTTCACAAGTGTGATGTGCGGGGTCTGACTCCGGCGTCTTGGCTCCATGCGGCTTTTCTTTTCTTTTTTGTTTTGTTTGTTTGTTGTATTTTATTTTTGGTTTGTTGTTTTTCTGTAATTTTGGACCGATGGAGTTCCGGTCCTTTGTATTTTGATTATATACATAAATCGAGTTTATTTTTGGTCCAAAAAATTATGAATGGTATGTAGTGCAGTGTTGGATGTGTTGGTTTGAAATGAAAAATGTTTTCAAATGACATTAATATTATTCTTGCAATGAAGTTTGTAGTCGGATTGGATTAATTACTCCTACATCTGGACTCGAAGGATCATCTAAATTACAATCGAACAAATTGTTAAATCCGGATCAAAAAAAAGAAAAGAAAAAATTGTTAAATTCTATCAATTTTAAAATTAATCCTAGAAATCTGTGTGTGTTTTCGACATCAATTTATCAAGGAAACGAAATTTGTTAGCAAGCACAAAGGAAAAGAAAACATCATACAATATAAGCTTGAGATGCTACTTCTTAATTTAGGCCAGTAAATATTTACAAAATTAAGAGTTCCATCTTTTATCTTCGCTTTAGACCGGCTTTTCTTGTCCGTTGCATTTCCTATTTTACGAATCGAAAAGCAAATACAGCCCAACAAATGAATTACGTGCCTCATAGGATACGGATACTGGATATATGACGACGGATGAAAGGAAAAGCAACTGTCTTTCTCTTTCTTAAATTCTCTACGTATTAAAGTTGTTTATGATTTCAAAAAAAAAATCCCTAAATATAAAAGAAAAATGGAAATAAGCTTTTTCATGGTGACTGCACCACTCATAGCCATTTCAGGTTCAAAATGGCAATAGTCGGTTGTGTTCGGTACGCATTTTAGTTTAGTTTTTCAATTATTATTCTACTTCTTCCTCCAATTATTATCATATTTTTTTAATTATTACTTTCTCATCTCTCTCTATCTCTCTCCAATCATTACCATTCTATTCAATTATTATCTTATTTTTCTCTCCACTAATTATCAAAACTAAACTAAACTACCGACCAAACCTGTTTCCAAGATTTGGGAAGTTGTTGTGACATTTTATGGGGTTTACTTTTTGATATGCCTCCACAGAAGAATTCCGACAATGACCATTAACAGAACAAAATTTAGTGGAACAGTATCAATACATTGACGTCTTACCGACGAGGTTGTCTTTTTCACAGAGGTTCCGTAAAAAAAGTTTTCGCGCCATCTCATTTTACAGGTTCGTCTCGATTATCAATGTTCTGAATTTTAAATAAATCATTCGCGCTTTTAAACTATTCACGTGAATAATTTATTTAAAATCTGAACTGCCGAAAACACTTTTGAACGGGTGATATTGTTTACCTCCGTAAAAAAGGTTTTTACGGAGCCTCCATAAATACGTTTGGGAAAATAACGGCTAAAAACGTATTCTGATAATTAATACTCGCCAAGCGCATATTAAGAACATTTATTAAGTTTTTCTGAGCCCTCGTTTTTCCAATAAGTTTTCCTCCTAACCGACACAACTTCTTCAGACCAAGAAACTTTCCTCCCTGCCGACACAACTTCTTCGGACGCACCCATCAGGTAGGAGTGATGTATGGGCACGTGTGGTCCATTGACTCGTACAGTTTTCTAAGGTCTCATTCCGGTAATTAAAAATAAGTATTTATTTTTAAAATTAAAGATGATGTATTGTAAAAAACGACCTATCACATAAGAAGGAAAATAAGTACTTAAAAAATAAAAAACAAAACAAAACAAAACTTAAATTTCTCTGATAGAGATATAGCTTGAAACTTAAAATTTTAAATTTAACCACATGAAGATCATAGCATCGCCTCAAAGGTTGATCCTTTTTATTCATTAAAGGCTAAGTTCCGCTAAGAACTTTTTTTGTGAATTTTCAATTTTTTTACACGTTTGTTGATTTTGCGCCTAATTTTTGTGTATTATTAATTCGTCTCGACCAAGAATCTTAGCGGAACTCAGCCAGAGTCTCTATTCTAAATGAATCAGAAAAGAAAGGGGAAAAAAAAACATCTACCAAAAGCTAGAATCATGTTTAAAAAGTTCACAAAGAAAACCAGATGGGTCCAAAACACTATACACTGGAGATTAGGAGAACCTCCATTGACATATGCAAAAGGCACAGATTAAGTCTAGAGCAGTAACAACACAATAGGGACGCCTTCTATCGTGCCAAGATCAGGCTGATAACAAACTGGGGAGCCAAAAAATCACCAGCCAAAACTACCATTTCAGAAACCGAGAATCTTTACTTTCGAACGATACCGACTTTGAATATGACCTCGCGCTCGTTCTTGGATGTGCCCTCGTGCTCGTTCTCAACTTCGAAAGCACATTCGTCTCCTGGTTGAATGCTGTTTTCCTTAACAAACGCTTCCCATCCACTTGTCAGTGCTTTGATTTGAGATTTCTCATGGTAGACGACGGGCCATAATCTAGATTCCGGGTCCCGTAGGAGAACAACTGCCCTTCGGCTTCCCGAATCCCCTTGGCCCTTTGGCTTTACTTTAGGCAAGCGCCTTGGTAACTCCTGCACAGTTGTGAGAAAAGTTCAGACATTCGAAAAGAAAGAACTTGTAATTTCACCATCTGAGAAAAGGACAAAATATGGACACCCCTAAAAAATACGCTCATTTCAGGACAAAAAATGAAAGCAGGAACTAAAACTACTCATATTATTCTCTAGTCAATTCAATTGGTTATTGATATCCAGTGGCCAAACTGCATGATTCCCGTAGGTCGCACTATGTTCTCGTCGTCTGATACATGGAGGCCTGTAAATAGAGGCCAATAGGAAGAACAACGGGAAAGAGCAGAAGTAATTTATCTGGAAAGACTCGAAACTAGCCTGAAATGTGAATAGATGGAAAAGAATCCTCGGCCACATATAGTATTGGACCTAATTGAACAAAGTCTAGGGCGCGCAGAATTGGCAGAGCCCAACTTGCCGAATTGTGGAGAACATAAGAGCCTGATACAGGCCGACCAACTGGTGTGGGTTGGATGATCAGGAAACAAGCGAACAACCCATGGTACGGCGGGCTAAAGGGCTGGACTGGACTGGATTAGGTCTAACCCGTTTGGGTGCTTGGGACATGTTGGCGCAGCGTGGATACCGAGTGGCATAGCTCAGCCACGTAAAAGCCGACTACGTGGACAAACCGAATCATCATGCATGATGTCATATGGGAAAACGGTTGTAAGTGACATCGTGCACGCCCGAGCTCGACCAAACTTACTTGGCACCAAATTAAAGTCCCTCTAGAGAAAGTACACTATAAACCCTAGAAAGATACGATGTTTCTTATTTTTAGTTTTACTTCCTTTAGTTGAGACTGACTTTGGTATCAGCGTGCCGTCCGACTAGAATCCCTCCTTTTGCATTTGTGACTCTCAAGAAAGGCAAAGGCTAGGTGGAAGGCATGAAAGGAAGGATAAAACCTTTTTTATTTGAGTAAATAGTTATATTAGCAAAAAGGCAGTAATGGAATGCCCGTATTCAAAAAATAAAAATAAACCCCACCAAATAACCCACATAAAACAAAGAGGAATCACGACCCAACTATACAAGCTATTCACCCAAAAACTTTTGATTCTAAAGAATCTAAACAGAGGCTTTTTTGACCCCTTCAAAACATCTCGAATTTCTTTCAGGCCAAATAACCCACATCAAACAAAGAGGAATCATGACCCAAACTTGTTTCCTTCTCTTCCCCACTCTAGCACCCCTCCAAGCAATTAAGAGTTCCATCACATTCCTTGACATGGCCCACAGCATTTTGGACCAATAGAACACCAAGATCCATAGCTCCCAAACCACCGGGCAATGAATAAAGAGGTGATCAATCGTCTCCGCATCCCTTTTGCACATACAACATCAATTCCCAATGATTCTCCGTCTTCTAATCAAATTATCAATAGTAAGAATCTTGCCTTAAGCCGCGCACCAAACAAAAAGATTAACCTTAAGCGGTGCCAGAGTTTTCCTAATAACTTGCAAAGGATTTCACCAAGAAAGATCCTGACATAGATAAACACCAACGCATCTCATTCTCCCCTTCTCCTAACCCTCTAATAACATACACTTTAGAAAGCAACGTAATCAAAGCCTCCTCTTCCCACTCATGCACCTCCCTTTGCAAGCGAATATTCCATACAATAGCCCCATCCTCATCCTGAAATAGTAGATAATCATAAACATTTGCTTCTCTGTCACAAAGTCAAATGATAGATATTTGGGAAAGCATCCGGCAAACTCACATCCCCACACCACACGTGCTCCCAAAATTTAAATCTTTTTTCCATCACCAACCACCATACGAGTATTCCTTACAAAAACATCCCACCCATTCGTGATACATCTCCAAAGTGCCACCCTATAAGGCAATCTCACATGAAGGGAAGACCAACCTCCCCATCCACTCCCATACTTCGCCACTATTACCTTCCTCCACCATCTCTTGCTTTCACACGCAATCTCCAAAGCCATTTACCCAACAAGGCTTATCTCCTCACTCCCTAGCCTCCCTCTCTAATGGGAGCACAAACTGTATCCCAGTCAACTAGATGGTATTTGAACTCTTCCCCCACTTCTTTCCAAGGGAAATCTCTTTGGAGGTTGGATTTTCTGTAGCCTCTTTGCAACCGAACCCAGAATGACAAACAGGGACATTTAATAAGTGGGCAAACTAGAAAGCGTACTTTTGATTAAAGTTACTATGCCACCTTTAGTAATATTTTGCTACTTCCAACCCGCCAATCTTTTTCTTTCCACAACTAAGTCCCACACTGCCTTTGATTTAATAAGTGGGCAAACTAGAAAGCGTACTTTTGATTAAAGTTACTATGCCACCTTTAGTAATATTTTGCTACTTCCAACCCGCCAATCTTTTTCTTTCCACAACTAAGTCCCACACTGCCTTTGATTTAAAAGAGGAGCCCAACAGAAAGCCAGAATACAACGCCGCAAGCGGTCCCACCCTACAACCCAAAAACTGATCAAGAGCACCAATATCATCAACCGCCCCTGCCGGGATCATCTCGGACTTCCCAAGTTCACCTTGAGACTGGACACAACTTTGAAGCACAAAAGAACACACCAAACGTAGCTTGCCTGCATCAATCCACATCACAAAACAACCGAGTATCATCGACATAAATGATGTGAGAAACCATCAACCCAAACCATCTTCCCTTCCCCCCTCGAAACCTTGCAAGAAACCACCTTGAACAGCTTTCTGAATCAGTAGGGCCCTACAAAAACTCTAGCATTTCACAAAAATTGTGGCGCTTTGATATCCATGATCTATGAAGGATCGACACCCTAAGACATTCTCGTATCCATGTTGGACACTCAGAGTACACGAAACACGCAAGGGACACATGGACACGTGGCATGTCCATTAAAATTTCCTTTTATAAATTTTAAAAGCTTTTCAAAGTTGAAATACTTGTAACTTCAAACTCAAAAGTATCGGACCAAAAGTGTAATATAAAACATCAGAGTACATCTTAGTTATATCATCTTCACACATAAAACTGGCATTTGTTGGGTGTTGTTAGAAGGAAAGTGTTTCATCTGCTTACAAGTTACATCAAATCCACCTTCCAATTAAGAACGGAGAGAGAGAAAGGGAAGCAAGAAACGCAAAGGCCAACAACACCTAATCAAAAAGGAAACAACCTTAACCAACTCAAGATTCCATTAATGCACATTTCAAAGCCTATCGTTTGTGGCTAAAAACCTTGTAATAATCAGAAACTAGAAACCTGACATAAGGAAACGAAAGCCTAAAACTGCTTACTAAAAACATATTGAAAAGAAACTAAATGCAAATGTTCCACTTCACCTTCCGCAAACATGTTTCTGCCCCTATTTTGGGACCTTAGCATCATTGCATAGTCTTTTTTAGTACCAACAGTAAAGCAAAGGTATATTAAGATTATTGACATCTAATATTGGACAACCACAAAAACAATTAACAATCAAAAGTAATTCCACAAGTTGATGTTGTGATAACATTTTGGGGGTAGCATTGAACATTAAACATTTTCTACTAGCTTAATTTTGACATCATGATCGAGGAAGAAAAGATACATAGCATCATGCTTAGCTCTGATTTACTAGCATTAGCCATGAATGCCTGCAAGCACGCAGTATTAATACAACTGACAGCCAACCATTGCACCAATCATTTGGGAATGTCTTATCATCCTCTGTGAAATGAAAACAGAACTTATATCTCAAGTTATAGCAACTGTGAAAAAAGATATATGAATGCAATCAACTGTCTACAGTTCAAGTTTCTAGCATCCATCCATGATATCGTTCATCATCAGCATCAGATGACACAAAAGTGTAACTCAAATAGCCCTCAGTCAAGGTGCACATGACTAAGAGGCATCTCTAAGACAAAGATATCATATAGTCGAAACAAGGAGAACGATAAAGATGAAGCAGTGCACATGCATCTGTAGCTAGAACTTGCTTAAAATGAATGGTTTAGAGTCATTTCTATTAATGAATTAATGAGATCGAGGTATATATTGATGGTAGAATCACAAACTCAGTGAGTCGACGAGAGACATACAAGAAAAGCCTTCGTTTCAGCCACCATTAAGGAGGTGGTGCCAGAATCTGCAGACAGCGAATCAGATGTATCAACAGGTTCAGTTTTGACAGCTTTGAAGACATAATCTTCCTTTTTTGCCAGATGGTTGGAACTGTTACCAGAGTCTTTGGGCTCTGGATACTTTTCTGCAATTCATTCATCACAATCATACTAAAGATAGAACACTGCAAGGAATTTGTGCACGTGCCAAAAATGCAAGTACATGCTTTAGACAGCAGCACTTTTGTATTAGGTAAGCGCACAAGCAGAACTGAAACTAAAATCATACCATTTACAATATCCCTAAAGCCACAGACTTCTGTTTTCATCTCCAATTGCTTGGTTTTTGCTTCATTGATTTTCTCTCCTGCTGACGATAGCATTAGGTTATCAGTCACAGATATATCTTTCAACAACCCGCAAAAAAAAGAAGATATATCTTTCAACTAGGGGAAGGCAACCCAAATTTTGATAGATACAATATGAAAGCAAAGTCAATGTAAGAATAACGTGCTACCCGTACGAGGGAGTAGCAGAAAATAAACAGGGAAGGAACACACCGGATTGAAAATTGTGAGTTTGAACAGGGGCTGGTAAGCCACAGAACTTTGAAGCACCAGCAGATTTCTGTGGTGCACTTTGACAGCTGGGCATGATGGGGGTATCTTCTGTTTGGGGAATCAGAATCTGATAGCTACCTGGTTAATGACGAATCATAACACATACAATAAAATCAAATCAAATACAATACAATTTTAGTCAAGGACGAACCCAAGGGCGGATGAGCCCAGGCGACCGCCCTACTTATGTTTCAAATTTTTTCTTATTAGTATAGTAATAAATTTTCAAAATTTGGAAAGCTATATAGGTTTGCCACCCCATGGGTTTTTCAAAAATCTATTACCGCCCATCTAAGACTTTTGGAAAATTTAATATCTACCATTTTACCATTCTTTCTCATTAAATATCTGCGAATATCTTAGTAGTATTGGAGTAGAGTAGATAGCAAGTCAAACTTTAAACCTTTACCCTTACCTAGCTAGCACGTGGATAAGAAATCAACCTTTAAGTTGCTTCGCATTTATGTTCTCTCAGAGTTCTAGAATTTGTCCACGATTTTTTAGCTGAGGCAAGTATTGATAACAACAAGAAAGTCGATCACTTATCCCCTTGTTGATAGATTTATTCGTCTTGCGTTAACTTTACCAATTTCTACCGCAACAACAGAGCAAGCATTTTCAGCCATGAAACTGGTAAGACTAGACTATGCAATAGGATAGAGGACAATATCCTTGCGAGTTATATGCTCACTTACACTAAGAAAGACATTGCCCGACGCTTTGATGTTAATTCCATTGTAAATGCTTTTTACAACATGAAAGAGCATCGAGTACAGTTTTAGTACGCTAGGTTGTACATTTTGCTTTTGAAATAGAAATTGATGCATTACACTGTATGCACGTAATTATTTACAATAACATTTTTGTAATTGTATAGGTTGATACTTGATCGAATCTATCTATATGATAATTTTGTTAATAATATTTTTACAATTTGTATTGGATTCATTGTTCCCATACCCCCAATGATTGAAGACTACATGGGTTCTGTTGTTGTTGTTATATTGGATTCATTGTTATCGTCTTCATATGTTCTAAATTTTGTTGTAAGGTCCATCCAACCTACACTCGAATCCTACGTCCGTCCCTGATTTTAGAGTGTAGGATTAGAACAAAGATCATAGACCTACAATTCAAAATACCTAGAGCTCAAATACATTTACATCACACGTATACGACATGGCCACGTCACCCTTAAATACACAAACACGCTGGCGACACCTTGAATACAAACACATACATCATAGGTGTATCTTATATACTTGTAAAAGATTAAAGGACTAATCTAGGTCAAATTAGGGTTTTTATAAATCCATGACTATATGAACTGACACTAAATAAGTATTCAAGAACTAACCATTCATCACAATTTTCAATCTAGACTAACTTGTTAAAATAAATTATGAGCTCCTAATGTGTTCCAGGAATGTGTCCTAGCGTGTCCCCAAGGTGTCTTGAGTAGAGAAAACGTGATACCAAAAATGGAAACAACTCTAAACGTGTCGGACATGAGTCCGGCACATGTCATGGTCATGTCATAACGACACCGAGACATGAGGATGGTAGACATGTCTCTGGTTCTTAATTCCCACCAAATTAACAGAAAAATAGAACAACTAACTTGATTTTGTCTTTTCACTCTGCTCGTCTCCAATTGTGTTTCCATTGCCAGAATCTTTCGTAGAGACAAGTACTACTTTCTCCGTCACTTGAAAATCTTCATTGGCCTCAGGAACTTCCAAGTTAGGTACATCCGGGGCAACAACCTTTTCAGTTGCTGGAATTCTATCCACTATTTCTGCTCCAGCTTGAGATGTTAACATTATATTACCATCGCAAGGAGACCTTTCATGTTCTAAAACTACAGCAGTTCCATCAACATCAGATGTCCTCTGCATTTCAAAGTAAGACAAGTCATATAGAGAGTTCCTGTGATCCTCATGCCTGTGTCTAGCCTCCATGCCAATCATACACAACTGTACTTCATTCAACATTTTTCTTGGAGAACCATTAGCAATAATCAAAGCGTTGTCTGTGACTATTTCCATGTTTGAACCAGATAAAGCAGAAGCAACTTGATCCTGTTTGTTCATTGTATTACCATCAGTCGAGTGATATTTTCCATCTTTGGCAGCAGAAGGTGTGTTTTTCCTTCTTTTCTTCCGGCTGCCATTTTCTGCAGAAAAATGGAGTCTTTCACACCCATTTTTCCCATAGATTTGCACAACAAAGTAAGAACCCAAAATGTAATGGAACACCAAGAGATCTCCAACTTCTAGGCCATGTTCTCGAGAGAAAGAAGCCCAACCTTGATGAAAAGCCAAGGACTCCTCTTGCCAGGATAATGTCACCGTCCACCGTTGTCCACTTGCATCCTCCAGCTGAGTTTCCTTACTTGCCAAGTTTGGCATCGTCCGGCCGATTTTAGGAGGCAAGAACTGCAGAGGCCCATAGCTTAGAGCCTTAGGAATAATATATGAATGGATTTATCGAAAATCTGTCGAAGTTTGATGCACATAACATCATTGCAAGACATAACTACATTTTTACTTATTTGCCAAAGATCCTAAAATTATTCAACTCATGCAAATCCAACATTATTTATACAAGTTTCCAGATTTTGACACCAATATCAAACCATTTCATGGGTGATAATACTTTAAGAAGACGGGAAAAAAAGAAAAGAACATGTCTCAAAAGAATGATGCTATACCAAAAGAGAAAATTCTTAGTCAAGTAAAGATAAATAATTCATTCAGCTGAACTCCTAATTTAGACAAGCACTCAATATTGACTTAGGTAAAAGTAAAATCCATTCTAAACTGTTTATTTCTGACTACCCCATGTACTAAAGTACTCTTTGCAGATTCCAACTCCACAGCCCCCCCTGATAATACATTCTTTGCAGACTGCAACTACAGAAGTGAACAAGACATCTTAGGTCCATCATTCATATTCTCTTTGGCAATACAAGAGCAAGATGTGTTGAATTTGTTTACCAGATAAAATCTCCATAATAGGCTATTGGTTAAAATTTTAGCTGTAAAAATATCTAACGAAATATTTCATTAAAAAATCCGAAGGTTGATGATTCCTAACAACAGAAGCATAGAAACTCAGTAAACCCAAAGGAAATTTATGTAAGGGCACGCTGACCATGCTTCAATACTCAGTTTTGAACAGAAATTTTGGGCCTTTAAGAGTAACCAGTTTTCGATGGACAGTATAAACCACAAGAAAATATTACAAGAAGCACAAAGAATATATTTTGGAAATAATTGCATATTCATGATAAATTCCTTCTACAATCCGCATTATACTAAACTACAACCTCTACTTCATTGGCAGTAGCACTAAGAATAAAGCACTTTCGTGAATAGATTGTGTAGCAGACAAAAATAAATTATGTTTCCCTAAATGACATGCTTTGAAAATATGAGATGTGAATCCAAACAGAGCATGAAAGTATGTCGACTTCTATTCATTTTACAGCCGTAAGACTTCCACTTTACATGAATATATAGATGGCATACTAGACCCCAACTATTTGTGTAGGAGCAGACAGGATTGGATTCACCCTAATAGTATTAGCATACACTATATTGTGGCACCAATATTGGACAACCAATACGTTAAAACAACTCAACAGGAATAAGAGATATGTAGTTGTACCAAAACTTTTGAAAAATTATCGCCAATCATGATTTTGAAAAAGGATTGGACAACAGGTGACGGGTCTTTATTCTTGCCATGAATCAGTAAGCAATTCCGATCACACTCCGCACACGCTGGTGTACCCATCTGTTCGTTCCTCTAACTGAACTCCCTTGGCTGCGTATCTGTTATGCCCATAGAGACAAAAATAAAATAAAATCAATGAGAAAAGAAAGGACTGAGGAAAATAGGAATCATAGGCTGCATTTATTAGACTAGACCAATAGTGAAGGGATAAAATATTTGATGGAGACCGGACTAATAATGACAAGACTATTAACATCTCACTACCCTAGGTTGCTACACGAAATGGAACGGGAATGCGAAGCAGTATGCCACATGCATTAAATTGCGTTGAAGTGATCAGTACAAGCTTACAACATGAGAAGTTATTTTAACAGAGAAACATCCAACAAATATGATATCACTTTTCTAATTAACACAAACTGTACAAGTTTTTTTTTTGAAGTTTTTGCACTGTTAAATGAATACTTTTAAACGGTGGGAAAAGGCTCAAAAAATTATTCTCGAAAGCACCTTTTTATTCGAGGTCAAAATGGCACGACTTTTCATATGAAGCAAACAAAATAGGATGGATGGAATAAGAAATAGGAAATACATAGGGATAGGTAGGAAATACATAGGGATAGGTATGAACACATGGAATGACACAATGTAGAGCACGACTTGTAATCGATTCTGATTCTCTAATTCTGCCAAATAAAAAGGGCCCTAGGCAGGATAAACTCCCCAAATTGGATAATATAATCGAAGAACTGGTGAGAGCAATCAAACAAGTGAACAACTCAATACTAAAGAAGTAATTTTCACACACTTAGTAAAGTACTATTTAACCCCCCCCCCCCCCCCCCCCCCCCCCCCAAAAAAAAAAAAAACAAAAAAAACAAAACAAAACAAAAAAACCCTTAGTTAACAACTACAATCGTTAATCAAAAACGAAACAAAAGCAAATTTGTTCAATTGGAGTAAAAACTCATCTCAAAATTTTCAAAATAAAAAGACCAACTAAGAAAAGACAATCCTCTGTTTATCAAACAAGTTTTGAAAATTTTATACAAATATGTACACGAAATACAGCAGATAGTATGGAAATAACAACAATGCAGGGCCGGCCCTGGCAGAAGCCAAGACACCCACTGCCTCGGTCCCCCAAACAATTTGCTAAAAACAAGGGCCCCATAAATTCAGGGTACTCCTGCATATGGGTTAAATTTATCAGTCTTGGGGTGTGGATCGGACTTAGCAATACTCCTGGAGGAGTGTTTATTCACAAAACACAAAACATATATAAAGTTCCATTTTTTTTTAAACAACATAGGAGCTATCCTCACACCCAAGTGGGATCAGACTAATCCAACCAGGGGCACCACTTTACGCGCCCATGAGGCTATCCGAATGGACTCTCGCCTCCTAACTGCTTGGCCTACCCAAAAATCGAACTCACGGGTGGGAGCAAACCCAGAGCCAGTTGAG
This sequence comes from Rhododendron ovatum, assembly GCA_019656835.1. Classification (NCBI taxonomy): domain Eukaryota; kingdom Viridiplantae; phylum Streptophyta; class Magnoliopsida; order Ericales; family Ericaceae; genus Rhododendron; species Rhododendron ovatum. Next base: position 32,752,021 of record CM033792.1, on the reverse strand, counting down.
TGAGACAATCCTCTTGGGTCAAAACATATAAAGTTTAAGCTTCTAATTTCGCATAAGAGAGCTTCAATAACAGCAGACAGAGAGAGAGAAGACCAGAGAGAGAGGAAGACGAAGAGACAGAGTGAGAGAGGTACCCGTTCGAAGTAAGATTCTTGGGTGGTTCTGGTTGGGGGGCGTAGGAATTTGGTACCATTTATAGTGCGACAATTATGTAGCGAACGCCAGGATTTGTAGCGGTGTAAATTATTCCCCGTGAGTTTACCTTTCCAGTTCACTTCCTAACAAGGCTTTTTAATTTCAGCGTCAACTGTTCCTATATCCTGCTCAATTTAGGCCCACAAGGATAGAAAAAGCACAAAGGCAATAAGCATAACAACCATTCCGGAACTATACACAAATACTTATACACACTCACAGAAGGGTAGGCCACACACACATATGAGGCCTACCTCCTTTGTGAATGTGTGTAAGTGTTTGTGTAGTTATAAAATTATTGTAAACATAAACGATATGAATATAGACAGACTGTCTTTATCTGGAATAATAAATTGTCTTGGGACTAGTTTTGGGTTTACAAAAAAGATCAGCTTCTTTCATTTTGTTTAAGATCTATGTAAAAGAAAATCAACTCAATCGAATATTGCTGAGGAATAATGAATAAATAACACCAATAATCTTTGATATCAGACCAGAAAGACTGAATCAACTTGTTTATGAAAGTTTTGCAAGGATGGATATAATTTAAGAGAATCTTTTTCACGGTTGTTTACGGAGCTAATTGCAACCGTCTAAAAATATTTTAAGCGGTTTAGATGTTAATGAAACTTCGTTAAACTCTTTCCCAGAAAAATTTCATTTAAATTCGAAAAGTTGAAACGGACGGTCGAGATTTCGCGAAGCTGTGAATAAGTTTCTCTCCTAACTGTTGGTAAAAGGTTTGAGTGAAGACAAATGAAAACTAGACATCAGACCTATACCAACAAGACCGAAAGTAGCTCAAAATAAAATGGAACAAAGTGTGATGCAGTTACTAGTTTAAGGAAACATTGGACATGGTCAAAAAAAGTCATTGACGGCTAACGCATATTGTGGAAGTTGGATGAAATTGCATTCACTTTTCTACTGAGATAGCAAGACAGCTTTACCGGAGTACTAGTATTGATTTGCAAAGCAAAAAGAAAAAAAAAAGTATTACTACTAGTAGCTTTTGGGAAATGATATTGGCATTCTAAAAATTGATGCAGGCACTCCAAATTAGTGTAACTCCAAAGCCACTTTCCTTTGTTTTTTGGAGTGTCTGCATCAATTTTTGAAATGTCAATATCATTTCCCTAGCTTTTATGGGCTAACTTTTTCGAGAGAGACATTCTTTTAGGGACAACAAAAAGTGCAGCAAAAATGGAACAAAAGGGGAAAAAGATGGACCATATAGAACCTTTAAACATTCAGTTTAGAGGAAAAATTGTGATATGGACTCAAGAGTTTGTGCTATGCAGTGAGGTTCACTATATCATGCTGTGCATTTTCGAGCCATCGAATCGTACATCCAACGGCTCGGATTTCATCGCGCAATAACGATTGAGAGCCGTTTGTTGTCGAAATAAAATTCGAACCGTCAAATGCACGATCCAACGGGTCAGAGTGCAGAGTACGATGCACCATCTCCCAAAATTGGGACTCAGATCCTCTCCACAGGTCTCTCTCCCTAGATCTTACCCATCTTTTAACCACATGGGGACACCTCATTAATGAAGTAATCCAATGGACAAAATACAAGCCACTACACCAAGTCCAGAAAATTGTCATCTAGACGATGTCGTTTGCTTCACGGCAAATTAACGCCTACCTTTTCCGTCTCTCTATCTCCTCTCTCTTGGAAGCACTGCTTTACCTCCTAGCCGTAAAATCACCCATAGACGATAACACATTGCCACTGCTAAGGCATGCATCTGTCAACCTCTTCGTCGGAAACAGCCACGACTACACTCTATCAAACACCAACCGTCGCCGATATTGTCGACTCCCCAGCCAGATCTGATGTATCAAGGCCATCCTCGCCCTCTCTTCCCTTCACTTGAAAATATTATTGAAAATGGGTTTGATTTTATGAACCAAAAGAAGAAGAAGAAAGAAAGTGGGTTCGATTTTTAGCATGTATTTCTCTCAATATATATACAGGAATGGTGTTTGTCCTGTTCTTCAATGACCACAGCACATGACAGAAAAACTCCGGGGGCAAAAATAAATCTTCATTTCCCAAAATATAGAATCAAAGAAGCCGTAATCTCCAGAATACACTTAATTTCAAGATGAAATCAGAACAAAGCCCTTAAATTTCAGGAACTCAAATGAAAAATCAAAACTAAAAGTTGAAACAAGGGCTAGATTTCCAAGAGGAGAAGATCCACAAGGAAATCATCATAGTCGTGCGGATATATCCCGATCATCTGAAACGCCATATCCATCTGTGAGAGCAAGACGAGGTGTGAGAGAGAGAGAGAGAGAGAGAGAGGGGCCAACGTTGAAAATGGGGACGTGTTAACGGAGCCTATGGGGTTTTCTGCTGCCGTTACTTTTGTGTTGGAAAGGGCACATGAAACAACACCGTTTCACTAATGTGACATTTGGATGCATTGCTGGCTTGTGTTTTGGCCGTTGGATTACTTCATTAATGAGGTGTCTCCATGTGATTAAAAGATGGATAAAAATAAAAAATAATTTTATAATTTTTTTTGCACCGTTTAAAAGATTTCAATGAGATCTATCAAATAAGATCCATATTGGTAGGAAAATTATTTACGTAAACACATGATTTTTGAACTTGAAATTACCTTCCTTTTCTAAAAGTAACTTTTTCTAAAAAGCGGAACACCACCCCAGAATTATGGATATATTTTGGAGGGAGGGAAAGTGCTGGCAGAAAATACATACGAATGAAGTGGAGAACACTAATTCATTTCTTTCTAATTTGCTAATCATTCTTTTGTTGGTAAAACCCTCCGCATCTGTTCTAAAAATTTGTTTTGGTATTTTTTAATTTTTAGATTAATCATTAGTCTTGACAAAAGTAAAAAATCATGATCAAAAGCAAAAGAAAAAAAATCAGTAAAGACGAAAAAGCACAAACATTAGTATTTTTGGCTTCATTATATGATTTTTTTTTTCAACTTTGGTATGAAGAGTAAAAGATACTGACAAAAATACCAGACAAAAGATTTAGCTAAACAAAAAAATTACCTTATGTTTAAGACTCTCTCTCTTCTTTAGCTATCAATACAAGAAGTTGTATTCTTTTTTTCTAGAACAAAACATTCCATAGCACTACAGCAGACTCTGGTCTCCCTGACTCTAACCATCATTCAGGCTATTGAACTGGGAAGAAGGATTCAATTGTGAACAACATTTCTATCCACAGAAAGCACAGCTGTTTTTTTTTCCTTTCCTCCCAAAAGCACGGCTTCGAATCACAGAACAAACACCACTGGATGCTTTGTGGAGTTAGTGGTAACACTCAAATATTATGAAACCCTGCACCTTTTAGCCCTATTTCAAACCATGTACCTGTCTTTTGAGGACCTCATTCTCCTTTCTCAGTTTCATGATTTTCTGCTTCAGTGTCTCAACATGTCGATTTGAGGTGGTATCTCGGTGATGCTCGGCTAGCTTTGTTCTGCTAATTAGCACTGCCACAAACCAGATAGAAGGTAACTTTTTTACATTTACATGAAACTGTACGTATCTATACCAGAGTATCTATTTCTAGTATACGAATTACGAATATTTTTTGAACATGAGGCGTAAAATAAAATAAGGTTCATTCAGCTATTTATGTACCATATCTAAAAGTCCAAAAAAGCTGATCAACCTAATTATGAGATAGAGCATACATGACAGGGATATTTTTTTCCTCTGTTATTCACTCACATTCTTTTTCCAAATTCTGAAGCTTCTTGTTTAGTTCATTCTTCTCTTCCTGTTCAATCACAAAGCAATCCTTCAAATCCTGAATCTCGTGATGATCTGTGACGAAATTAACAGCAGACTCATTGACAGTTCTCATTAGACAAGTGATTTCAAGAGTTCAAAATTAGCTTCCTTGGGCACTTACATTGGGTTTCCACATCAAAATGAACTCGTTTCAACCTGTTACTTAGAGATTCTGATTGGGTTTTATGCACAACCACATCTTCATGCAGTTGTTTGATAGTTCCATCATCTGCTGTCTTCTGAACTTGAAAGCCTCTGATATGAGCAGTCCTCAAATATCAGCGTATAAAGCATAATATAAATATACAATTGACAATCACTTATGCATTGACATTTGCCTGATCTGATTCTCCAAATCTTCAATCTTTCCTGCATAATCTTGTTGAAGCAATTCCATAGCATTCCTGTATTCCTGCTTCCACATTTACTACCTCTGTCACTTTGTTTTAGTGAAAAAACAAAAAAAAAACAAACGTACAGTACAAATTATCTAGCATCAGACACTTGGGGTTGACCAACCAAAACTATGGCAAGGGTTTTCTTTCTCGTATTTTTTTCCATCCCGTATTGTTTGTCTGTTTAGGAAAGTCGTGCTACTTTTCTGATAAAAAATGTACTTTTCTGTATAATTTTTTGAGTTTTTTGCACCATTTTATAACTCTCGTTCGTTCTTTAAACTAGAGCGAAAAAATAGGAAAATAAGAACAAAAGTGCTTCATTATTTTATCCGAAATGTGACCTGATATTTCAAAAAGAACAAACAAGACGGGACAAAGGGAATAACACCCTTTTCCATTGCTCATATGATACTCATCAAGACAACGTGCTTTTTGTCCATTTTTTTAGAGGACAGGCATACACCTAATTCCTCCATTATAAACCAAATACTCACATTTTCTTTCCTACGATGATCATCTCTAACTGTCTCCAGTTCTTCTTTCAAGCTCTGGCAACTGGTACGTCGTTCAAGCTGTTACCACATGCAAATAATCCATTGAAACAGAAGTAAATTAGACTAATAGTACAAGTAAAGGTCATATGCTTAATGTCAAGAACTCAAGACAAGTGGGACACAATTTTTCATTCAATGGGCTTAATAGACAGCAAAAGGGATGCACCTGATCAGCCAATTTGTTAAGCGATCCTGTATATAACTTTGCCAGCCTCTGGTTATCTGATTTTAACAATGCGATTCTTGTTTTAATTAGGAAATACATGCTGTATCTTCACAAACATTTCTTAAACAAAGGAGGTTAACACTGAACATGAAAGATACAGACTTCTCTGTTTCTGTTTGCGAAGCAGTGGGGGTCGACGTAACAGAATCCAGGTTAAAAAATAGTTTTCATAAGCTGAAGTTTCATATTAGTCTACAACTGCCATTCGAAAAGAAAAAGGAGACGTGCTGATACTCAAAATTAAAGATCTGCTCAGAAGGACTAAACAAGATTATCTCACCCACATGCCAGAACATAGTGCTCTAAGCACCAAACGAGACTCATCTGCAGCTATGTCTAATATCTAGGTGCTTCAAGTAATGTCGTGTTCATCTCAGACTACTCGAAGCCTTAGTTACTAACTTCATTTTTCTATAACTTTTTATATAACCTGGTTGGCCGAAATTGTTTGGGTAATTAAAGATATAGATTGACATTCTACAAATTCCAATTTTCGAAACTAGTTTAACCAATGTTGCCCTCCTTTTGTGTACAACAGAACTAGGCATAAATACTGGGAGCATGACAAGAAGAGAGACTTCACGAATCATGCCTTGATATTCCAGATTCCAAAAACATGCAGGACAGCCAGACAACTAAAACTTGGCACGTGTGATGGTCTTAGGAAGGAAATACATCCAACAACTTTAGGAAGTCAAGGGAGATGTATATACATACACGTTTGTGTACAGATATTGATGTATCTACAAGTAGTCAAGAAATTGTACGTACATGGATGCATAAATATATGGGAAAATTTCACTCTAACTCATGTGGACGTTATGGTAATGAGCACATAACCCCCATGCCATGAACCACAAATATCTAGAGATGGGACCTATTGGATATCCATATCCTTCGGATACTCACATATAAGTATCCAATTGGCAATCGTATACCAGAATCTCCAAATCCACTTTGTAAACTTTTTAGTTTTGTATACTCAAGATCATGTATCCGAACTTTTACGATGTTGAGATTGTGGCATTTCTTTCATAGTTTTCGAATAAAATTGTTTGGGTAGTTAAAGATATAGATATTAATAATTTGCTTACTTTTGCGACAGGAAGACAACAGTGAGATGAAAATACTACTGATAGTTTTTTGAATTGCTATCCTTATTGTGTCATGCGTGTGTTCAATAAAACTAGTTTCCAATAATTAAACAAGCACACAAGTAAACTTGTATACGAAATTTTTATAAGACTCAAGTGTAAAATGTAAAAACACATGCGAAACATGTCATAAATAGGTTTCACACTCGATAGGGAAATATCATATTTGCAGGACCTAATTAAGATTAAAAAGCAAAGCTCCTAAATTAATGCCTATTTTCCAAATTGTTAGTACTTGTCATTAGAATACAACTGTTTATCGAGATGTCTGCATCTAGTTAAACTTCAATGTCTGTAGATGCTTATACAGTTAATTAATTAGAACTCACAAGAGGAGTGGAACAAGAATTGTGGTCTGTGGACAAAAATTAATGAAGACACCAGATATCAACCACAGTGAAGACAAGAAGGATGGCATAAACAATGCATGTCAACTGCGATATACCTATTACCTAAATTGTTGACCACCTCATTTCCCAGTATCTAATTCTCCCTTCAAATACCTCTCTCCCTAACTCGTCAATTATCTCAGGAAGCATGAAACAAACCCAAAAAGGATTCAAGTCCACATGTTCAAAAACTCAGACATTTCGGTAACACTTAGTAACTTAACTGAATGATAAAGGGAAGTATACACCAAAAGAGAAAGCAAAGGTGCAGCAGAGAAGAGTGATGAAGAAAGGAATCGAGCTCATGTCTACCATCACCTTCATCGCCCTGCTAGGGTGGTGTTCCAAAACCCATCTCTTCTTGTTGAACTAGCAGTCTAGCAGAATCCAAAGGAAGGCAGTTTTTTGATGTACTAAATGCTTGGTAGTCACAGTTATGCTAATTGTTTTTATTTCCAAATCATATGTTTGGTTTTTTTTTTTTTTTGTTGGCTTAGTATCTATTTCATTTTTCTCTTTATTCCTTACTTTTTGTTCTTATTCCTACCATACCTCAATTGCTGCAGGAGAACTAGTGAAGATTCCTATGATAGGACTTTCTATTCTTTATTAGCTTGGTTTAGGGACTCCATATGCCTGCTTAGGTTAGCCTTTCATACTGTTGTCCATTCCAGAAACCTAATATGCAGGCTTCAGAAAAGTGACCTGGCTTTTGAGCTTGATAAGAAGCACGGAGTTCTGAGATTTGTTCAAGTTGGCCAATAAAATGTGCAACTTTTCTCTTGGATATATGGTTCTTTCTGATGAAGAATCAAGAATATGAGGAGCTGCAAGAATCATAAGTGCTAAAACCATTCTGAAAAGAACCATAATTGCAACACTTTACCTGATTCACCACAGTTGGATAGTTATGAAACCAGGCTTCCAAAAGTCTCATTATCCATCCTTAACAGATTTCCTTCTCAGATAGGTCAAGTCGATTAATATGCCACGTGCCCAAACAAATGTCATCTACATTAACTAGTGACATAACCATATCTAACCTAATTTTAATGTCGTTTCATTCGAAGATTTCAGCCACCAATTATCAACGCCATTACAAAATATTAGTCCTTTCTACATAAGTAGAACCTAACAGGAAGTTAAGGAGCCAATTTGTTAAGGATGCTTTTGGACGCCTTGCCTTGAAGCGAGCCCTACAACACCTTTGAAAACACTATGCCTATGTAAGAAGGCATCCCAAGCAACTGTATCCTCGTCACTTTTCGCACATACCTCTATCCCTTTGCTAGTATTTTGCTAGATGGCATTCAGAGGTCCAACATGATTTATTTTTCTCAAACTTATGTTGTCCTCATCCTATAAACTACCCATCAGAAATGTAACCAAATGACTGATAATGCCATTAACAATCTGATTTGAATCATGAAATATGTTTGGATACGTCGTGTCATGGAAAAATCATGAAGTGAAATTTAACACTCAGGCTTCGTTTGTTTCGGTGTAAAATATTTTCCTCATTTTCTGTTGTTTGGTTGGACAAAAGAAAGTAAAACATTTTCCACCATATGGGCACAAATGATTTCATCCGAAACTCCCCGTAAGTTGTTTTACCCAATGGCCGGGAGAGTGTCTTCCCTGTTATCAAATCCCAACACGAGAGGAGAGAAGGGTTCAATTACCAATTGCATGTTGGACTGTTCTATTAATACTCCAAATCAATCTCTCTCTCTCTCTCTCTCTCATGCATGCATGCATGCAGCCCACTGTAATGTATAGCTATGTATATATTTTGAAACATTGTATTCGTTAAGTCAACTCAAACATTGGATTTTCTTTTGTTTTGGAAAATACCTTTTCAACTGCTACCAAACACAGGAAAATAAAGACAAGAAGATTATTTGTTGCAAAAGTATTTTAAACGAAAAATATTTTTAAGTACTAGAATATTTTACTTTGAAACAAATGGAACCTCAATTGCACAGGCCAGTAAGTATAAAAACAGTTCAGAATTTCACAAAATTTGCAGTTATTTGGGGCCTATGAGATTAGAAGCAGACCTTATCGTTTCTTCTTTTCATTTTCCAATTTTCTCGAGCAATTATACTTAACACCGGAGTAAAGTCACACTGTTGCACATCCGTGTGTGCAAAATGTCCCACATTCAACAGCTTTAAACGTCATATCATTTTCCAATCATTGAAGCACCATCGTTGATTCCGCAGAAACATCGGAAAAAAAAAGTCTACTCGACCGAAAGACTATTTCATCATCATCATCTTCTTTCCTCGAGAACCAAACAGAGAAAATAGATAGATGAAGAACTGACCTAATTTAAGGCTGTTTGCAGTGAGTTGAAGCGCTTCTCGATTCCTGACTTCGGCATTACAGTTCGATTGCAGCATTTGCATCTGTGCAATTCCACTCTTTACATCCTAAACAATAGAGTAAATTTGGCGTTTCAAATCCAGATTTGATTACAAGGGGAAACGACTCGGAATTCATTCGTGACGAAATGGTAAAGATGTATTGCGCATACATTGTATATCTGATCGAAAGAGGAAAGCAGCAAATCCATTTCCTCGTCGCTTGTTGCCGCCATTTCTTCTTTTTCAAACTCTCGATCTCTTTCTCTCCCTCCCTCCCTTCTTTCCTGGACTATGAGATCCCTTCCCTTTCCTAGTATGTTAAGAGAATAAATTTTACACGGACCCTCCGTGTATACGGGAGGGTCCGCCGAACCAATTACGTGAAGGCAGCTCAACTTTTGCAGCTTTGAGTAAAGACAAACGGCAATTTTTTTTTCATTTAGGATCTATATAACAGAAACTTGATTATAAGAGTCATAATGACAAATTTTAACTATGACACTTTAGAATAATATGATCAGAATAACAAGATCTTTGCACCGGTTTAAATGGATTGAAAATTGAAACACTTAACTTTTTAACAATATTTTTAAATAAATAAATAATCTAAAAAATTATGCACTTTAATTTTTAATCCGTTGGAATTTGTACGAAAATCTTATTATGAGAGCCCTAAGAATAAAATTAATTATGTTTCTTTAGAATAATATGATCAAATTTTGCACCGGTTCAAACGGATTAAAAATTGGAACACTTAACTTTTTAACCATATTTTTAAATAAATAAATAATCTAAAAAATTATGTACTCTAATTTTTAATCCGTTTGAATCGGTGCGAAATTTGATCATATTATTCTAAAGAAACATAATTAATTTTATCTTTAGGGCTCTCATAATAAGATCTTTGTACAAATTCAAACGGATTAAAAATTAGAGTGCATAATTTTTTAGATTATTTATTTATTTAAAAATATGGTTAAAAAGTTAAGTGTTCTAATTTTCAATCCGTTTGAACCGGTTCAAAGATCTTGTTATTCTGATCATATTATTCTAAAGTGTCATAGTTAATTTTTGTCTTTATGACTCTTATAATCAAGTTTCTGTTCTACAGGATCCTAAATGGAAAAAAAATTGCCGTTTGTTTTTACTCAAAGCTGCAAAAGCTGAGCTGCCATTCATGTAATTGGTTCGGCGGACCCTCTTGTATACACGGAGGGTCCGTGTAAAATTTATTTTCATGTTTTAAACCAGAACTTTTAGGCCAAGTTCTGCTAATAATTTATTTATTTATTTATTTTTTTCATATTTGTTAATTTTGCATTTTTTTTTAAATTATTGAATTTGAAAAATAAAAAATTATAAATTTCAGCCAATTTCTTTTTATAATATTCAAGATAAAGTTCAAAAAATCGTCCTTCAATATTTTCAAATTTTTTGGGGTAAAAGTCATAGAAACCCATCGCTGATTTTAGAATGTATAATCCTTCAATCTCTAGAATTCGAATAATGCCGAGATCAAGATCAGATTCTTTACATTCAATTTGCATCTTGTGTTTTATAAATATCGTAGCGTGTATAATCTATAACGGATGGGAAATTTTAGATCTTCTTCAAAATCGAACAGCTCTATCAAGTGTGTGTAATCGATTATGTATGATGCAGCACCTACGACAAATCTCCACTCCCTACCTCAACAAAATTCCCCCCATTATTTAGACTTGAATTTTGAAAGTTAGGCCTCGTTCCAAAAACCTTCTTAAAAAATAAGCAGCTTATTTTACATTTTCAAATTCAAAAATAAAGTAAATGAAAAATAATTTTTCAATTTTTTTTGCATCGTATAAAAGATCTCATCAAGATCTTCCAAACAAGATCCATATTGCATACTTTTAGATTTTAATAAATTCATAATTTTTGAGCTTGAAATTGCAAAATAAGGACTTAATTTTTGTTCCGGAATGGAGCCTCTCCCACACTATTTTCGCAACTTCATAAATTTAAAATCTTATTAACAATAGATCTCTTATTAGATGGTGCTCCTACCCAATCTGATTCAACAAAGACTTCAACAAGCAAATGACCACTAGCTCGATACCACAAGCCATGATTTAGATAAGCCTTGAAATACTTTAAAATTAGAGAAGAAAAAAAAATACTCTTCCTTATGTGGAAGTCAATGTGCAAATATAAACTCACTCACCACTAATGAAAGCAAACGAATTATCGAAAAGTGTCACCGGTAAGATAAGTTGAAATTAACATCGATGATAATTGTCATGATAGAGAATCAGCTCTTCGATCAACACAAAGTTTAACGTTGGGATCCAGAGGTATACCCAGAGCCGGCCCAAGCACAAGGCCCCAAGGCCTGGTCCTTGGGCATCCCCGAGATGCCTAATTTTTGGGGCATCCCAATTTTTTTTAGTATTTGGATTGGGTAGAACTCTTTTTAGGAAAGACTTAGTCCAAGTTTTAGAAGCAAGACCCAGTCTCTAGAGCATTGGTACTGAGGCAGTAGGACTTTCTATTTATAAAAAATTATTTGCCTTCATTGTTTCCTTCAAACTAGAAATGTTGGACTATAGGTGGGAGACTTTGTTTTGCAACTTATTTGTCTCACATTGAGTGACATAGCAAAGACTTAATTGGCAAAGTGCTCACCTATAAAGCCTTCTACTCCACCTGTTCCACTTGCTCACAGAGTGGTTGCACTTGAAAGCAACACGTGGGCAACAAGTATCGGAATTAAAATTAAAGAAAATTTCAAATTTTGAAATATGTATGTATGTATTAGTTAAAGGGATTTAATACTATACTTTTAGTTTTCTCTAACAGTCTAACTGTTTATTTTTTATTTTTCTATAAAAAATGTCAAGCTTTGAAGGCACCATTTTTAGAACAGGCATTGGACATCCAAATATCTTGGGCCGGCCCTGAGTATACCCACAAGTTTTGATCCCGAAAATTAAATCCATCATCATATTCTCCTCATACCCGACCGGGTATTATATAAAATTCCTACTGCTATTAGGTTAGAAAATGACTACTCCTTCGGATTGGGTATAAGAGCATCCACAATGGGAATAATCAAAATCGATAACCAAAATATGTCACATCAACATTTGATTATCTATTTAGTTTATAATCAAACCTAACAAACTGGATCTCCACATTGGTTATTTTTGTATCCCTATAAAAAACCCTCCCACAATACGCAATGCACCTATGTCTAATTGTAAACGAGTTTCAATCACGCACCCGACTACACCAAATTATTCGTCTCGACGAGACGATTCTAATGTGAGGTGTTTTTTAACTTTTTAGTTATGAATTTGGTTATTGGGTTTGGTTATTGAGTTTTGGTTATTGGTAAAAGTGGTTAAGTGTTTATTCAAAGGTCAAAATTTGATGAGTTGCTAAGAGGTTGCTAAGTTTGGTTATTACAATATGAGCACTTTTTTGAGCAAATATTACTAACTTTAACAACCTTTTTGATTTTGATTATTACATTATGGATGCTCTAATGGATATGAGCATAAATGACATCCTTTTTTATTGTCTTTGTTTTCCTTTTTTGGCACCTCTCTATTTCGACTAATTATTCAGCGCTCCTGAATTGCCATGTGGCATTACTAATCATTTAAGTGCTTTCGGACTGCCATGTGGCATTATTAATCATTTACATAGGCGACAAATTATGCGTACGTAGCGACAAATTATGCGATAAAAAACATTACCATATATTTTTGTTAGGTGATTGAAAGATAAAAAGTGACTCACATTATGTGTTACTGGTATTTGATGGGAATTGATTTTTAATTTTTCCACTGGCAAAATCACTCTCTTATTTTATTTGCGAAAAATATCACATAATAATGTTACACAGAACTCCGAAAGTATACCAAATAATTTGCACAAAAAGTTTATTTTAAATCCGAATAGTTGATAAAACTATTGGAGGGCTGTGATCTGCATTGGAGCCCCTGCACCCATGCACTACAGGTTTTCGAATCCCCTTTTGTACTTCGAGAAAAAACGAGGATTCTACTTCTTCCTTTGGCGGTGGAGTATTAAATGCTCACCATTTCAAACGCCTTCACAACACACCCACGCACACGCCAGAAACCCCAAATTCATTCAAAGATGTGCGACGAAACGAAGTTCAGCGTGGTGTGCAGCCTCTTCAACTGGACGCAGAAGGCCAAATCCACGACGAAGAAGCGCTCGAAGCTCCTTAAGTTCCTCGACACCTTCTGCGTTCGCTCGGCGCCTGATCCTCCCCGCCCTAGACCGACACCGCGGCTCCTACGGCCTCAGGGAGTCGGTGCTCGCCACCTGCCTCGTCGACGCCCTCGGCATGTCTCGCCACTCCTACGATGCCCGACGCCTCTTCAACTGGCGGAAGGGCGGACCCCAAACCGGACCCAATGCCGGGAACTTCGCCCTCGTTGCCGCCGAGGTTGGTTTTAATATGCCAACTCTTGATTTGTTTTTATAACTCAAATGTCCGAACCCGTTTATGCGCACCTAATATTTATATTTTATTTTTGGTAACTCACCTAATATGTTTCTAGTTATCTCTATGTTTTTGTGGTTTTTATTACCTCGCATTTGTTATTGTTATCACCGAGAAGGGTTTAAATATCGACCGCTACTTGGACCGCCACAGCCTCTTGAGGTGCTACACCTGATTTCCGCTACTTATCATTTGACACTCCCATGTAAAACTTTATATCCTTCTCAAAATCAATTGACAAAGAGTGAAAATGTCCCAAATATTATTAAGTGATCAATTCCACTCCTAAGCAATGTCGGACTTTATTCCCTTAGTATTCCCCTTCACGTGCATGTAGCCTCTTTATGGGTCTATCATCGTGCAGTCTTTTTGCTTGTCTGTCATCGCGGAATTGGGGATTGTAAATTTTTAAAATATGGGGTGGAATGGGGAGTGCAATTTTGTTCACCCTCCTTAAAAGAGGGTGAACATTACCCTCCCTCTTATTTGATGTGGACCCCACTACAAAGTGATATCATGCTTACCATGCAATACACTTTTTGGTAAGTATGACATCACTTTGTGGTGGAATCTACATCATTTCAACTAATAAGAAAAATGGTAATGTTCACCCTCTTATACCATGTGGAAAACTTTACATCTATCTCAAAATCAATTGACAATAAGTGGAAAGGTCCCAAAGATTATTAAGTGATCACCCATTCCACTTTTAAGCAATGTGGGACTTTATTTCCTTAGCGACTCCCGCTATAGCTATTTAAACCTTGTTGCTATGTGTCCCAAAAGCATTTTTTAAACCTTGATCACCACATCCCTAGATTGTGGAATGTCACTTCTTCGGTGAAGTGCACCTCCCGCTTCCTCACCTATGTGGCGATATGTAAACTTTTGTCCTTGTATCATGCTCCCTTTTTATATGCTTTCTCTTTCCTTTGAATTTATCATTTTACCCTTTTACTAGTTTGTTTTTTTGGTAGAAGTGCACAAATCAATTTCTTTGTATTTATACATATTTTTTTGGGCCATTTGGTTATTGCAAATGTGCATTGCGCAACTAGAAATTGTGTAATTCATCGACTAGATTGTTTGCATGTTCTCTTTTGTTTGTACCATGGGGGCATGGGGCAATATAAAAGCTGTATCTTATGCATTTCTTTGAAGACATAATTGAAATTCTTTGATCACTTCGTTCGTTACACATGATTATCGAACTTTAAATGTTTTGTGTTCAATACGCATATAAAGAAAAAGAACAGAATCTGTTCATTGACAAGTTTATTATACTTTCTTCGATCGTTGGAATGAATCTTGCTCATCTAAATAGACAAAATGTGGATTAGCTCATTTACAAATAGACGATCTTTGAATTAGTCAAACCTAAAAATGATGATTTGGCCAGCTATTCAAATGTTCCTCTATTCCTTTTCCTCTTCTTGTTGTTTCTAAGGCCTTGACATGGTTAAATGATACAAATCAAATAAGTCGAGAGTAGTTTCTTGCTAATGACAGTTCTGATAACATTTTTTCGAAAGTACCAAAGAAAAATAATGACAGTTCCGATAATACTTGAAATGATCATCACACTAAATGAAGGGTACATTTAAATTATTTAATTAACAGGAGGAAAGAAAAACTTATATTTGTATGTTATTTGATATGTTTTAGTAAGTGATAGAAAGTGATGGATAGAGAAAAAGAGTATACCTTTTTATGTGGTTTTTTTTCACCTCGTGAAAGGGAGGGTTTATGTTCTACCAAAATATGCATTAAACTCTTATTATGCTTAGACTTCTTAGTTGCATGAAGCGGGAGCGGGGGAGCGGATGATCATAGAAGTGTGGAAGCGCCGTTGGGAGTGTTAGGAAAAATTATCAAAGTTATAGATATTTTTATGTATTTATAGTTAAATGTCCAATTTTTTTTTATTCTACCACTTAAATTGCAAAACACAAAAATATTTATAATATTTATATGTGATTCCAGCTATTCTCCATGTCTTAGTCGCACGAAGCGGGGGTGGGACCGAGATCGGTGGCGGATGATTATAGGAGCTCCTCTTTCGGGACAGGGAGTGTTTACCAATAATACATGAATATATGTAATGCAAGTAAATATTATTATGTGTCATTCATGTTAATTGCAAAGATTGTCCAAGTGACTAAGTAATATTATAGTTATATCAAGTAATTGAGCAAATTTAAGTTAATATTTTTATAATATCTTATCATTACTTTGTCTTTTCTCTTGCTTGGTGTCTTCTATTTTTGTTTCTTTTGGAATTTATACACCTAAGAGGTTCTATCCTAGTTGGGAGCGGGTTCCTCAATGGGAGAGAGGTTCCCAGGAAGGAGCGCAGCGCAGGAGCGAGGTTCCCAAGTGGATTCGCCACCCACACAGGAGGTTCCTACAACTAATCTCTTATGTCCTTTGCTTTGAAATAATCACGAAAATTTAGCGAGTTCAATCCCTGCTTGTAGAAATAAATTAGATATGGTATGTACGACTGAATGTGGTTGTGTCGCAGGCAGCTATTTTCTAGGTACTAAAGCTAGCTTGGTCAGCAAAGTTAGAACTGAAATCCATCCACTGGATTTGTTGGGGGTATCACAATGATCTGTTCCCTGTTACTTCTTAACAGGTGTTGCAGAACAGGCAGGGCTCTACTTCTGGTGGATTAACCATTAAGGGATTAAATGAGTTGCTTGATCGCCTAGCTTCAAGCGAGAACAGGTAAACCACTCCCGATGTTTGTAGGTGGTTATGAGTCGGTGGTTCTGGAATGTTGATCTTGTTATACAGTTCCCTGTATTTGAATTTGAACTACTGATTTTTTTTTTCTTTTCACGGAGTTAGTTACTGATCAAGAGCAGATTTCCATGCGTCTTTTGGCGTCTGAATACCATTTATTTTGTTGTTTGCTGATACTTTGCTAACAGTCAATGGCCTTTTCTGATGTTTTGACTTTGGGGTTATAAAGGAGTAGGCTATGGCTATGTAAACAGCTTCAAATCGTGTAGCCAGACGCAGTTCTTTTCCATCTTTGGAAGTCCCACTCGTGTACCTTCGTTTGGAAAATCTAAAAGTTGATCATCACCTTTTCAGTTTTTCTCTTCTTCCTAAATTGTTTAAAAGTACAATTCAATGGCCCAAAACAGTATCCAAAACAGTATTCCAATAAATCGGCTACTTTTGTGAAGTTGTCATTCAAAGAGAACTTCGCGCATGGTCAACCATCTGGGAGTAACATTTTGGATGCCCTGAACTGAATCACGATCTAGGGGATAGAATATATACAATTTGTTGAGGACGCAATGCATGCTCTCAGGGAGAAAAAGGCATGATACTTATGGTCTCTCGAATTGATTGTTTCATAGGGTATCTACTACAGTACTTTTCTCAATTGGACCTTTCATCACCAAAATTTCTCATTGTGAAATTTCAAAGTCTTAAAACCCATTCACTTTCCAGACCCAATTTGTACTTGGAAATATTAATGTTTCATGCAAGTCATAACCTGATTTTGTGTAATTTGCTTATGGACTTACACATTCAATGAAAAATTATGGTTTTACTTTGCCAAAATTTCTGGAGGTTATTCACCTAAGTGAATTCTGTTGAAGAATCACCTAATAATTCTCTCTTCCTTTTCTTTGACCCTCCCCCCATGTCCCGCACTTCAAGCCTCTTATCCTCTTCTCCTTCACGATGAATATTGAGCACTTGAGAAATTAATTTATTTCAATTTACAGTTTAAATAGCTTGTCACATTTGATCCAACCTCTCACACAATAGTAAGTCCCTTATAACTGTCGCCAGGACATAGACCATGCCGAATGCAGGTTTCACAGATTACTCTGGGAACATACTTCTCCAGATCTGCAAAAACTTGTCGGTAAAATGTTTCAAAATGCCATGTAGCTGCTGCCTTGCATTGTAACCGTATTATTTCCTAGTCTATTCAAGAGAGTATTTTTTGTCGGAAATCCTTCTAAATTGTGGTTCTAGTCACGCTGATTTCTAGCCTATTTTTTCTTCGTGCACACTTTCCAATTGTGGAAGCAGGCGGAGAAGATTTCTGTTCTTTCAGATCTGATCAAGGAAACTAGTGCATAGGAAATGAAGTGGATTATAATGATAATTTTGAAAGGGTGTTCCTATTTGTAATCATGATTACACGGTGTTGCCCTTCTAACATGTTCAAACAATTAAACTTTTGTCTTTCCACTTTCTCTCTCTTCTCTCCCCCTTCTGCCAACTCAGATTTGAAGTTGGGTATTAGTGAAAGGAGTATCTTTCATGAATTTCATCCTGATGCTGAAGACTTGTTCAATGTCACCTGTGACTTGAAGCTAGTATGGGAAAAATTAAGAGATCGAAATGAACGGCATAAACGCCAGGTTTGTTCAAGTCTTGGAGTGGTTATTTTTAACATGGGAATCCTGTAGCCAGTTGCCACAGATGTATTGTCTGGTGTTATTAACTTTTAAACTTGTTATTCTGCCTTCATTGTGAGGGTAAAATTCGGTCCATTTCTTTGCCCTTTTATTGTAGTAGATAATATCACGTAGTTCACTCTTTATTGAGGAGGTTTGTTATTCAACCATGCTCTCATGATGTTTATTATCATGTGTATTAAAGTTGGGATACATTTCTTTATGCCGCAGTTAATTTGGAGCTCCTGAGCTGTCTCTTATTGTTTTGGGATGTCAAGACTATATTTTGACATGTTATGTTTTGCTTTGCATAAAAAGTGCTTTGAATTGTGCTATTTTGCAATTCTAACCTTCTTTATTTACCTTTTAGCTGTCCAAGTCTTATCATCTAGTAAACTACTAGGATAGTGGAGGGATATCACTAAATTTTACCACATATGGAAGATTCTCCATTGTCTAATGACATTCTACTGTGCAATGTCGACTTTGCGGCCTAACTTTGTCTTCTATGAATGTGGAGAGTAGGGGTTACTATGATTTACATGACTTGGGTTGTTGACTTTAAGGCCCTAATTCTTCATTACGGGTAATATCGTTTTAAATGTCTATACGATAAGGGGAGCCTTCTGTTGTTTCATTTAGATTTCAATTGAAGCAAATTGGATCCTGTACTTTTAACTGTTCAACAATGTCCATCCAGAAACCCCATTAGGGATTTGGACGTGAAAAACAACTGTGAAGTCTATGTGGATGTTGAATTTATGTGCAGTCCATGTGCAGAGAGATCCCGAAGTTTACAATCTTAAAATGTTGAATGCAAATTCTAAAGGCCCCAATCACATATTTATAATGAACAATGCATTACTTCCAAATAACTTGTGCTTAAGCTTTTCGGTGGCTCCAACAAGTTATTGGGCTAGTGGAGGGTGGGTTGTTACAAATTTTATCAGAAAAAACCCCCGCTCTTCATGGTGGGAGCTGAGTACTACAGCATTGCCACTAGGAGAAGGCTGGTGGCCATGTGTGGCGCAATGAGAATGTTGTGGATTTTGACACCCTAATCCCACTTTGGTGGGTTAGAAGAAGAGTGCAGGATAGTAACTGGGGCTTAAGTATTTTAGGCCATGTTGTTAGGCTCTAACAAGTTACTCGGCCCGTGGTATACACGGGTGGTTGATCCAAGTGAATTGGTAGTAACGGGTGATCCATTATATATCCTTCATGCTTCTCCTAACCCACCAATATGGGATTGGGGTATCACACATTTGGTCAAAGAAAGCTGTGTAGCTTTGACCATTAGGGCTTTAATGGAAAAAGAAGATGTCAAAACCTTGATAACAAAATCTAAATTGTACGGTGATGCAATGCATCGTGATTTATCTATGTTTTCCTTCTGTTTCATCAAGTTAAGAGTTGAGTGTCTGTCTTCATTCTTAAATTATGGAATTTTCTTATGTACTCAACTTAGTTAAAAAGGAAACTGCAGTCTTCGAAATGAAATTGCCGATGCAAAATGACAAAGCCAATAGAAAGTACATATGGCTCATTTCCCTGTGATAGTTATGTTGGGAAAACAATTTGTTTCCTAGGCTTTTATCGGAGTGAAGATGGAGTTATCTTTATATACATTTTTGGAGGAGCGGAATTGGGAGTGCAGTTTCTAGTTTGAGCACTAAGATTGAGCAAGAAACTGCAGATCACTTTAGGCCTCCATGGAAAAATGGTTCACTTAATAGTTTGGTTTTGGGTGGTCTTTTTTTTTTGGGGATACTTCATAAGCAAATTTGTTTCAGTGCCATACAGTAACTCTGGCCTGATCCCTCTGTAACGTGATGGTAGCATCACATAGTTAAAGCAGAGTAGCAGACATTCTTCCCCCATGGTTGCTTCCCAATGCCTACCAAAACCAAACTGCCTACATTGGTCTATTTCTTTAGACATTTTTCCCATTCATAAATCTGCTAGAAGAACTCTACAGGGTGGGGATGTGCAGCATTTGGAAAGTTGGAAAATAGACATGGATGGATATTGACACATTTCTTCAACAGAATACCTGTTGATACAATGATAAAATTATGAGGTATGGGTAACAATTGAAAACACAGGCTGTTCCAAAAAAAAAAAAAAAATTGAAAACAGAGACACAGAACATATTGTATGTACGTAGATTTGTCTAAACTTTATTGACAAAATTATATGTCCTGGAGGAAAATGTCAAATGTTGTATGATGGGATGCATGAAAATGGAAGAACGTATGTATATACATATGTAGCTACCATGAGCCTTTATCATAGTTTGCATTAGCTATTGATGGTTTGACATAATTCCATTGCAATTTAGGATATCGAAGTTGGAAAACCTATGCGCCCACAACTAGCTATGAGAGTTGGTAATGCAAACACTGCATGGAAAAAGGTTTGGCTTTTGATTTAGTTCAATGTAATCGAATATGATCTAAAAGTCATATCCTTGATTTTATATGCATGCGTTATGATTTCTAAACTAGGATGATGATGATGTTGTAGAGACAGTTTTTAGGAACTTCATAATAGGACGAATTACAGATTCTATTCTTAACGCCCATTTGTTTTTTCTTTCACATGCATCTTTTATTTACTTGCTCTCTTTCATTTGAAATATGTGGCTTGTTCACGCAATTCAGTGTCCTAGCTCCACTGAACAATTTTGCTGACTATACTTTCTTTCTTCCGTCTAGCTTCATGGGAAGGAAGTAGTCGTCGAGTGCAAATTTGATGGTGACCACATTCAAATCCATAAAAATGGACAAGAGATACACTTCTTCTCGAGGTAGTTGCTGCCTGATAGTTGCAAACCTGTTGAAATCTGGTTTGATTTTATTTCTGATATCGTTCTGTTGTTTAGGTTATTCCATAATTTTGGAGTTTTCAGGCATGAACTGTAGGGTTCACCCATAGGTTAAGCAACTTTTTCTTTTCTTGCTCTTTTTTGGTATGTGATAGGGTATTAGGTTAGAAAAGTGAAAATCTTGTTCCTATTTAGGAATCCTAGTCCAAGTTGGTGTAAGGATTCTCACACTGGTGTAATGCCTTTAACTCAATGGGGATGATCTTTACATACTTTCAGAGCTTCGCAACTTTCATTCAGATCTTCGATGCTATTAAACCAAGGGTTGATGCAAATGGCTTCTAGACTTGCAAATGGCTAACTGTCCTAAAAGGTTAAGTTGTTAGGAATAGGACATAGGGCTAACATTGTCTATCAAGCTATCTAATATCCTCCCTCACGCGCAACCCCGTCTTGCACGTGGAGATGCAAACATCAACACATATTGCGATAGAATGCAGAGGGGAGAAAATGCAAATAGAGAGACTTGACCCAAGACCTCTCTCCACCTGTTGAGCTCTGATACCATGTTAAGTTACTAATTGTCCCAAAAGCTTAAGCTGTTAGGAAATGGGCCCACAATGTACATCAAGCTATCTAATAGTGTATTGTCCATATGGAAGCATCATCCCATTATTGCTATTTTTCTCTCTCGTTGCTTTGCCCTTCTTCTCAGGTGCATACTTGATGGTGAGATGTTGGTTTGGATGCAACTATGAACCGTTTTGCAGAGATTGGTTCAAACCAGGAGATAGGTTGATACTTTTTCCTTAATTATTATCATCGTAACTTTTTGGGGTCTTTGGAAAATCAAGTTGGTTATATGGTCTGTTATTTCTTGTTTCGTAGCCAAGATAGCGAAGAAGGGATTTGATACTGACAGACAGGTTTGCTATTGAACAATGGCTGTTATGTTGTGTTTTTTCTAAACTACTTATAGATTTAAAGTTTGCACTTTCTTTTGGTGCAGCTGTGCGGTATCCTTTCTCTGATTATTGTTTTCTTCCGCATATAGCTGTTGCTCTGGATTTTTAATGCTGTTATTTGTTTCAGATGATGTAAAAGTATGAGTAATGAAATGTCTTATTTTCTGGAGTTTAAACTTGCACTCATGACAATGCCTTGGTTTTGTTTACCTTAACTTGAGATATGGCTAGATGTTGCTTTTGACATTCTGTATGTTGGAGACACAAGTGTTATTCATCAAAGCTTGAAAGAGCGGCAGGAGCTTCTCCGTAAAGTTATGCCTATAAAGGGTCGGTCGGAAATTTTGGTTCCTAGTGGTGGTTTTAATGACCATCAGCCTTCTGGTAAGGGATGATTTGCGATCTCTAGTAAATAGCTGGCACAGTGCTGGAATATTTTTAGTTCCCAGTGCATAAGACATACTTGGTGTGAGTTTGGATAAAATGGTCTATGACACCTTGTAAACACAATTTTCCTTGGAAGATGAAGGAAGTATACTACAAAAATTATGAATTTTGTAGTGTTCCGGATCCTTAAAATGAAAGTTAGGTGAATCCGACACTTATACCCATATCCAGCACCTGCACACGATTTCATGTAACATAGGTGCTTCATGCTGTTAGAAGTTTTGTAACTAGTCTGTTACCTAACATTGCACCATGGCGTAACAACCCAGAGTTCATGCACCTTAGTCAAGAGAGTTACTAGCCACTAGGCCTCTTTTTCATCCCTCATTACAACTTGCCTATCAAATAAGGCAAGGAAATTTCAATTCAGCCAATTCTCAAATTTGGATAAGAAACGATCTATGAGTTATAGGTTATAAAAACATAAAACCACTGGCAGTTGCCTATAACAAACTCACACCAAGTATGTTTAAACCTGAGGTTGACCACCTCCAGATGAGTTTTATGACTCTTATCCATAATCTGAGTCTTATGCCTAGTTTGGCATTAAAGTTGAAAACTGTGGCATTAAAGTTGAAAACTGAATATGCTTCCTACGTGATTGTCCAACCAGATTGGACACATACCCCATATCCTTACGCAAGTGTTGAGTGTCTGATGCGGTTATTTCATTCCATTTCAAAGAGCCCATTTTTTTTTTTGAACGGCAAAATATTATTATTGGGGAAAGGGGTCCAACCAAGAGTTGGAAAACAGCCATTAGGGACAAAGTCCTAACACCAAAGAGCCAAAGAAGCCCAGATAAAACAATGAAGCACAAAAACACCTAAGGGCCAAATAAGCCCAAATACAACAAAGGGCCTAAAACCCATATCAAACAGTGAAAGCCCACACACCAAGAAGACCCAAAACCTAGCCCTAATCAATAGATCCCCTTCGTCCACCCTCTTCCACCACCGCCACCAGACAGAGACAGAGCACGTACCACCAACCACCGGACCACCCAGTCGACAACCGCCGTGCTACCTCCAGCAACCCATTGACTAAGCAAATTGAAACCCAAAAATCAGCCACTGCTGTGGATGCTCAACCTAAGCCGTTAAGCAAACACAGGAAAACTCAATAGTAGATCCGCGGGGAAGACCACACCGGCCGACTACCACACACACCTTTAGGCAGCACATCGGAAAACGCAGGGGAGAACCAATAAGTGAGGAAGCCAGCCAAGGGGAAGCAGAGAAATAGACCTGCCGATCAAGATAAGGGGACGAAAATAAAGGGAGGGGAGGATCGAGACGGAGGAAACCGAATCTTACCAATACCACTTACCGGAGACCGAGAAACCCCAAAGTTGACCCTCCGGCTGAAATCAGCACACACAAGACAGATCTGGAAAAGCCCACTTGTAGTCAGTCACAAGCATCGGCCAAAACCCCGCCACGATCCGCCGAAACATTACGCTGTTCATTTTGTGAATAACAGGAAAAGAGAGAGATCAGAAGCAGGAGGGTGGATGGAGGTAGAGAATGGACAAAGGGAGAGGGAGGAGATAAGGTGGAGAAAGGAAGGGGGGGGGGGGGGGGGGGGAGCGGCGGAGAAAACCTTGAAATGCCTTTTAGAGAGAGGAGAGAAAGAAAGGAGTCGTCTCTTTCAAAGAGCCCATTAACGTACTCCGACAATGTCTCGAGGCACATTGGGAATATGTTATCTTGTGAGATTTTAATGTGTGATGAGATGTTCGGTTGCGATGGCTTTTAAGGGTTGGGTTCCAGTTTTTGAAAACTCGCCCTAGTATCAAGCAATTCATCTGATGATTTAGTTCCTCCTTTCTATGTTTCTCCACCCAAAGTTGTTTATGCACTTCATGAATCCATGTAAGTTTTCACTATTACTGGTATGATGCTTCCTGAATAAAAGTGTGCAGCGGCTTCAAGTGTTTACCAGAGCAGTGTGTAGTAATGTCATCGTGAAAAGTAGATTATTTCGGTTGGAGTCGCTAGACTAACCGTAAATTTTGCTCTAAAGTTAAGTCACTGCTTAGGAAGTAGTTATATGTTTTTTAGCAGTAGTTTATTCCATTTCCTAGTGATAATGAAAGGGCCCTATCGTTGGAAAGCCAACGGTGAAAATATGCTCTACCCTGCTCGTTATTGCCGACTTTGTTGTACTTGTCATGCAGGGGAACCATGCTGGTTTGTTTCTGCTTACAACGTTAATGATGTGGAGAGATTTTTTAAAGAAGCTGTTGAAAACAGGTCTGAAAACTGTTTACTCTGTTGTAGCTTTATTTAATTGGGTGGTTATAGATCGCCTGAGTCTTATTTGGGCATTCGTGGATTGCAGGCCACATAAAGATACTTTTAACTGTATATGATATCCTTATTTGGGTATCAAGTTAGAATTTGACCACAGCAACTACAGATCAGTCTGAAACTGTCATATGTGATAAGTCGATCAAAGTTCACTAAAGGTAGCACTATCAAGTGAAATCGTATTTGGTTTTTTTGAGTTCAAAACTCCGCTGTTTCATTTCTAGTGATATGTTTCAAAAGGGTTTTCGAAGTGTAAATTATTTCCAAGGACTTCCCTGTGCCTTATCAAAATATCTCAAATCATATCCTATACATTTGTAGGAGGCATTATTTTTTATAATTTTTAGCAGTATAGAAACAATTTTTTGAAGAGTCTATGAACTTTGGGAATAGTTTCGCCGAGTTTCTTGCCATTTTCCCTTAGTTCTTAGGGGATACCCTTACATTTTTCCCTAAAGGTTAGGAATGTTTCCCCAATATTATCATAAGAAAGTCGTGGTTGTACAAGAAGACCAATTTTGTTCCCAAGCCAAATGGAGTTTGCTGGTGACTTTTGTTGAATGGTTGGCCACCAACTCGGCTAAAAGCTCAAACTATTGGAGAGAGCCAACTTTACTACTCCCTCCATCCCTTTTTAAATGTCTACTATAGGAATACTTGCATTTTATAATTTTTTAAATTTTTTTTGCACCAAATTAAAGTGCTCATTTGGTGCAAAAAAAAAATTTAAAAATATATGGAATACATTTTTGGGGGGTTTGAGCGGTCATTTAGGGGCCTTAGCTGGTGATCCGGGCTGTTTCCCTCTCGACGATGAAGCTTATCCCCCATCGTCTCACTGGCCGACCTTGACCCCCTGGTATTTTGGGTATTTTGAGGTCATATCTAGTATTCATAGTTTGCCTCGATTTGGTACCGCGAGACAATACTTTTTTTGGGGGTTTGAAAATGCACATATTTCCAATGATTTGAAAAGCGCGCGCTATTGCGCGAGGCACAGTGCAGCTTCTGCGTTTCAAAGAATGGCGCTATAGCGCAAAACATCAAGGCGCAGAATAGGCGCCAAGGCGCACGCTATGGTCCAAGGCGCAGAGGTGCACGCTTTTTGTCTGTGATCCAAAAATTGATCCGACGATGTAGAAAACACATTCGATGGCGGCGATGCACTGAATAATTGTTGCTTTTAAGTCTGATTTAACCCTAATCGATCATACGATTCATACCCAGCCAGCAGAGTAGCTTCAGTCGAGATAGCAGCAACAGCTTCAATCGATCGAGACATCTTCTGGTCCTTTTCAATCGATCGATCGAGGTTGTAGCTTCAGTCAACAACAGCAGCTTCAGGCAGCGACGGTAACCTCCTCCTCCTCCTCCTCTCCATGACTTCTTCAGGTGAATCTTTTTTTTTTTCTTCTTTCTTTTTACCTGGGTCCTGGACTCCTGCGCAATTTTTTTTCTTTCTTTTTTTTTTTTCTCTGGACTCCTGGGCAGTAGCAGTGAGCCAGTGATGGTCAGTTTTTTCTTTTTTTTTTTTTTACGTGGCCAGTGGGTTGTGGCTGTTAGTTTTTTTTTTCCCCCCAGCTATATATGTTTATGGTATTATTTGTACTTGTTAATTGTAGATGACATCTGAAAATACTGGTGAAAAGGACCCTAGTTGGACGTATTGCGAAAAGGTTGATCCACACAATTCTACCAAGTTGAAATGTATTTTTTGTAACGAGGTGAAAAATGGAGGTGTGTTAAGAATCGAGCAACACCTTGCCGGAGGAGCTAAAAGGAATATGGAGGCATGTCGCCGATGCCCATCTGAGGTTAGAGAGGAGATGAGGGAGTTCATACGTAAAAGGTATGAAGCAAAGAGTCAAGTTAAGTCTATACCAGATTTTGATGATGCAATGAATGATGATGATTATGACCGTGACGATGATGATATTGTTGAATCCAACAATCCCCGTTCTAAGAAATCTTCTACTCACGGAAGCAGAGGTGAAGCACCTCTGCATCTATTCATTCTAAGGCTAAGAAACCAAGAACCATAGGGCCTCTCAACACTTACTACACTCCTGAACTAGAGGTGGTGGTGGAAAATAGAAAAGAAAAGGTGTAGACACCCCAATCTGGGCTTCCAGATTAGTTTACTTACGGTTTTTGATTCCCCAATGATGAAATGGATCAAGAACACCCTGGGAATGATAGCGTGTTTGAGTTTTGAGTGTTTGCAAAACCCTTGAACCTAATCTAGCCTAAGCCACTTCAAAAACCAAAAACCCTACTAGTCCGCGCCAGGGCGCAACCATCCCGCGTCGGGGCGCACCATTGCGCGCCCGACTAGCTCCATCGCGCGACAATGCGCCAGGGCACACCATCGCGCGCCAGACTCACTCCATCGCGCGACAGTGTGCCAGGGCGCACCATCGCGCGACAGACTCACTCTGTCGCGCGACAGTCCAACCTACCACCAACCTTTCTGAAGGAGGACAGTTGGCCACCAATGCAACTTCAGCCAGACCTCGTGGACTGCCTGAACTCCTCTGTTTCCAACCAGATTCACCCCCTCTCCCTATTTATACCCCCATGGGTCTTTCATTCAAAGGGTTCCAAAAAATTGAAAGGCTAAGCACAAGCTCTAGTGCTTTTCTTCCAAATTCACATTCCTCAAAACACTTAAATACCTCAATCAAGCCTCAAACACATCAAAGCTCAACACCTTTCAAACTCAAAAACCAAAGGTATAGCTTACCTTTGTTCTATTTTCTGTTCTGATCTCTGAGGGGGGCTGGCAGGGCCAAGGCTGGTAATCAATACCAGTCCTGGTCCTAAAGCTGGCAAGGTTTCAAAAACCGTCGAGGTAGGAACCAACGCGCGACGGTCCCACACTCGCGCGCGACTGTCTCAGTCCAGCGCGCGATGGACCGCGTGGGGATTGGTTTCCTACTGTTTTATGCTTTTATTTCATATAGATCGCTATTAAGCATGTTAAAAATCTGTTTACTGTTTTCCTTTGTTAGAAACTGCTAGTATGTAGTTAATTTGTATTTCTGCTGTTTTGGAGTACCCCTGGGATCATTCTGGACCTGCCCCAGAGCCTAGAAATGTGTAAACCAAGCACTGGTCTGGTTGCGCCAGGGCGTGACAATCCCGCGCCAGGGCGCACCATCGCGCGTCGGACTGGCTTCATCGCGCGACAGTGCGCCAGGGCGCACCATCGCGCGCCAGACTCACTCAGTCGCACGACAGAGCGCCAGGGCGCACCCTCGCGCGCCAGACTGATTCCGTCGCGCGATAATATGCCTCTGACTAGTGAGTGGCCTTGCACGGGTAGCTTAGTTTTAGGTCATTATTTTGTCCCCACATTGTTTATGGGATGTTTTATTAATTTGTAGGGCTTTACAACCTTTAAACTGTATACTATGCTACTATAAACTGCGTGGTTTGTCTTGGGTGTGCACTGGTCTTTCCAGAGCCCAGATGGTTTGAGAATAAGAGCTGTGGGTTTGAGCTCACCGGCGCGCACGTGTCTTGGAGTTGTGCACGCAGGAATAAACAAACATGCAGTGACTTGTTCAGTGCATGCTGGTTTCTTCCTGCGCACGTCATTCCAAAACAGGGGCTTCTCAGTTTGTTTAAACTCCCACAGCCGTCTGTTCTCATCCTATACTAACTGCTTATCCATGCTATCACTCACATCCTGCAAACATGTTACAGTTTTAATCCTCGATTAACTGTTCCCCCGCCCTAATTGGCTAAAGAATTGATTAATCAAAAAGAATCGCAAAACAAGTATTTTCGCAAATGCCTAAGTAGAGACCGATCTCCAGATTGGGCGAGAGGATAAAACCCTTCTCCTCTCGTAACCTGGCTCCCGAACCCAGATATGGTTATGACGGACTGGTTCCTTAACTTTTTCAAATCAAACAGCACGGCAAGTGCTTCGAAATACGGTTCCTTGGGTGTCGGACCTTCAAACCCGAGTGGCGACTCTGTATTTTGCGAGCGCTTGCTTCCCCGCTCGCGCTCCCTCGATCTGGGCCCTTGCCTTGCATTTTGGAATCCGGAAATTCCAAGGGCACGCTGCCCACACAAGGGCAAGGGCAGACAGCCAGAAATTGACGAGAATGAACCACATAAGAAACTATTGAAAGACCGGGCTCATTAGGCTATTGCAAGGTGGATATATGATTGTGGGATACCTCTAAATGTTGTGAACAATGATAGTTTTGCGCCAATGATAAGAGGCAATTGGCCAATACGGTCTGGGTTTGCCCCCACCAACTTATCATCAAGTGCGAGTTCCTCTTCTAAAAAAAGAGGTGGAACATGTTAACAAGTTGATGGAGGAGCACAAAAAAGACCAGGGACAATATGGTTGTACGCTAATGAGCGATGGGTGGATTGATAGGAGAAATAGAACATTGATGAATTTTTTGGTGAATTCTCCGAGAGGGACCATGTTTCTTAAATCTATGGATGTGTCTAGATTTGTAAATGATGCAGAAATGACATATGAATTGCTTGATGGGTGGGTGGAGCATATTGGAGAAGCAAACGTGGTTCAAGTTGTTACGGATAGTGCAGTGGCAAATGTGGCGGCAGGTAAGAATTTCAATTTGCTATTTGGTTGTGTTACTTACTTGAAGTTATGAACAATTGAAAATCACTTACTATTCTAGTTCTAACTTCTAACACCACTTATTTATAACAATTACCAGGGAGGTTGTTGGAGGCAAACCGACCTCACTTGTTTTGGTCTCCGTGTGTTGCCCATTGCTTGGACTTGATGTTAGAAGACATTTTCAAGTTACCAAATTTGAAGACAACTTAGGAAAAAGCAATAATAATGCATGGTTATATTTATAATCGACCATCTTTGTTGAATATGATGAGGCAATTTACGCAGAAGAAGGAGCTCGTTAAGCCGGCAAAAACTCAGTTTGCAACCGCTTTTTTGACTTTACAAAGGGTTTATGAACAAAAGGGAAACTTAAGGAAGATATTTACTTCAGAGAAGTGGACCAATGGCAAATGGGCAAAAGAGCAACAAGGAAAACATGTAGAATGATGGCCTCATTTTGGAGGAATGTGCTCCTTGCCCTCAAGTTCGCAGCCCCACTTGTTAAGGTACTTAGATTGGTTGATGGAAAAGTCAAGTCTCCAATGGGATACATTTATGAGGCTATGGATTGGGCTAAAGAAACTATTGCAAATTCCTTCAATCAAAATAAGGAGATGTATGATGAGTTCTTTAAGATAATCGACAAGAGGTGGGAATCCCAATTGCATCGGCCTTTGCATGCAGTTGGTTTTTACTCAAATCCTAAATTTTTTTACAAAGATCCAGAGGCTTGCAAAGTTCCAGAAGTCATTGGAGGCCTATACAAATTTATCACAAAGTTGATTCCCAATAATGATGCACAAGACCTTGTTTGTGCCAACTTGATGAAGTATGAGAGAGCTGAAGGACTCTTCGGTAACCCAATGGCAAAGAGGCAAAGAAATACAAGGGCACCAGGTATCACCATGTTAACCTTAATCTAGTAACTAATTAAAGTCCTAAGAGTTACACTTTAAGAATGTTTTCCAATATCAATATTCTATGGTGTGCAGCTAGGGCTGTAAATGAACTGAGCCGTTCGTGAATAGTTCAAGGCTCGGCTCGGTAAAAGCTCGTTCGAGTTCGACTCGTCTATTAAACGAACTGAACTTGAACCTCAATTTTAGGCTCGTTCCATAAATGAGCCGAACCTAAGCCTAATAGTATTCGGCTCGGTTAGGCTCGCGAAATTGGGGTCAAAATGTAATTAATAATACTTTAGGGGTTTATCTATAAATATTATATATTTTAAGGGTGTATGTATAATTTAATTTTTAATTTTACAGTACTCGTACGTTCGTTCCGTCAATATTTAGCCGGTTATATATATATATATATATACACTCCGGATCCCTTCAGGGATCCCGGACAAACACTTTGGTGCGGGACTCAATCCATGGCCGTTGGATCTCAGCCAACGGCTGAGATTTTAAAATTAAACTCGCGGGTTACATTGGGGTTGGGTCGGGTAAAATTAGAGCGCGGGTCCAGCAAATACGGGTCTCTTCCGAACCGTTTCCAGTTCACGCTCAAAACACAAAAGAGAGAGAGAGAGAGAGAGAGAGAGAGAGAGAGAGAGAGACGAAGACGAAGAACACAGAGGCACACAGAAGAAGAAGAAGAAGAAGACGACGATCTGGAGGTATTTTACAAGGTATCTCTCTCTCTCTCTCTCAAATCTCTATCGCTCCGGTTCAATCTCTGCATTTTTGCGATTTAGGGATTCGAACCAAAATTAGGGCTTTGTTTGCCTGAACCAAATAACCATGTTCTCTCTCTCTATCTCTCTCTCTCTCTCTCTCTGTTTGAATCTCTCGAATCTGTTATGTCTTTTTAAGATATGTGCGATTCACTAATTAGGATTTTGGTTCTGTATCTCTCTCTATCTCTGGTTCGATTTGGAAGATTATGCCATTTGAAGCCTGCTAACCAGTCACGGGATTGGAGCTGACTGAAGTCTATATTTTATTCATGTTTCAATGGAGTCACAAAAGAAAATTAGTTGTTTGGATTACCTTTTATTTAATACAGTAGCAGTTGATTGGAATAACTTATCTGTGTGCTATTCTCTTCATTACACAATTAGTTTCTTTTTTCCTATATTCTGAACACCATCGTGGCTGTATGAACACCATCGTGGCTGCTGTATGAGTACAATCTCAATATTTTGTGTATCAAAACCAGGTTGGAATCTGTTATTTTGTTGTTCTTTTTCCCTCATGGGCCCCTTTGGGTATTCGGACAAATAAGCCAAAGTGGCTTATTTTTTGTTCTTATTCAAATTTTTTTCGTATCACTTGGCTTATCCTCATTTTTTTAGGGATTATTGCATCTTCACGACGAGAGGAATCTAAAAAGTATAAAATTTTGATCGAAATCTAATATTTTTTGAATAAAGACGAAAAAAGTGGCTTATTGGCTTATTTTTGTTTTTATGTGGGTTTGTTTGGTTTATTTTTGGTGGGAAAGCCAATGGCTTTTTTGGCCAAACAAGCCCTTAGTTTCTGAAGTGGGAGTAATTGTCTATTGTCAACTCTGAATCTCTTTGGTAAATATTCTTGTTACAGGTGGTGTTCAGTTGGGGGTAAATATTCTTGTTCAGATTTCTCTACTTGATGATTCAGACTAAAACAAAGGCTTTGAGGATTGTTGAACAATATGAGAGTTCAGTTTCCATGAACATTAGTGAAGAAATGCAAAGGACAACACTCATGATGCGGATGAAGATTGAAGCAATGCAGAAGGAGATTGATGCAATGCAAATGAGGAATGGGGGGAAAATGAACTGAAATTTTGTTTGGGTTGTTATTTTCTGTGTTATGTGGTACATGTATGGCAAATTGGCTTAAATTGATAGGAGAAATGGATAGGACAAATGAGGCAAAATGTGTATCTTTAAATGGTAAATTGGGTTGTAATCTTTCTGCTTTGTATGGAGCCAGTTAAATGGTAAATTGGGTTGTAAATTGAATTGTGTATCTTGTAAATTTCTTTCACTAGCAAAAACCCTGCAGCACATCCAAATCGTATTTTTTCCCATGAATGAGCAGCTCCATTATGGTTAATTAACATTTTATATGCTGCTCACGTTGTCTTTAATTGTTGTTGTTTTCTTGTCTTACTAAACTGTTAAAATTGGTTTTTTGTTTTATCTCTGCACTTATATTTCTATTTGAATAGCTTGTGACTAATTCATAGCATTGCACAATTGTTATGCTATTAGCAACTAGACATCAGATGGTTTGAAATGAATGTTAATTCTCCTCCACATGGTCAA
The DNA here is from genome assembly GCA_019656835.1 of Rhododendron ovatum. Classification (NCBI taxonomy): domain Eukaryota; kingdom Viridiplantae; phylum Streptophyta; class Magnoliopsida; order Ericales; family Ericaceae; genus Rhododendron; species Rhododendron ovatum. Next base: position 32,719,573 of record CM033792.1, on the reverse strand, counting down.
TGCAGTTGTTGGAGGAAATCAACATGACCATTGAAGAAAGACACAACATACAATTTGCAGTAGCCATAGTAAATGGAAAAAACTAGCCTCCTCATACAATCAGCAAATCAACCCATCACAGTCATGGTGAATTATGATGTTCCACACATTACATTCTAGGGGCTATGCACCCATTACAAAATTTTGAAGCAAAGCCAAAGATAAGACTAGTCCTAATGGATAAACGAAGAGTCACCAAATATTGAGATTGTACTCATACAGCAGCCAAGATGGTTTTGATACACAAAATACCTACCAAGTAGTGAAGGCTTAAAAAAAAAAAAATGGGGCACATGGAATTCCGGAAAAACAGTTGACAGCAATGTTTGGCCAACATGTTACAAACTATCAAGTGACTATGAAACTACACAAATTTGTTCATTCCAGTCACTCTATCCTTGCCATTTTCATCTCCATATCCGCAAACCCATGTAGTTCCTGAAACAGAAATAAAATTAGCATTAAAACCATGCATAGTCAAATGCGTATTTCACTTAAAAAACATTTACATTCATCAACACTTACATTCATCATCAAAGTCATCGTCGTCGTCATCATTCAACCTAACATCTTGCGAAAGTGCCCTATTAAACCGTGTCACAAAATCAAACATTGAATTATCTTTAGACTACTTGTTTAATTTTTGGTATAACTTCATTTTTAACTCGAGGAGTGTAAACTTGTTCAGAAGAATTAGCAAATTCTTCAAACGATTGAGATGGTAATTGTGAGAGTAGTTGTATATCATCCAATGACTGCATTCTACAACCCAAAAAAGAAAACAATAAATTTTGACAACCATAGTATGTTCTTTAACTATCCTAACTCACGATCCTGTTTTAACATGACTGCTCATAACATTTGAATAAAATCCATAACAACAGTTTCCCAAAATGACTTATATAGTACCTTGGTGATGGTGGTGGTCGAAACAATGGGGGTGGATCCACTCATCCATCTTGTTCTTCCATTTCTTCTTCTCTGTTACGATTGTTGAAAGGGGAAAAGTGAGAGATGGAACCAGGAATGAGAAATTACAGCTTATGAAATCGAAAACCCTAATGGCTAACAGATCTCAAAGAAAATATAACAAAGAAAAATGATAACTTTAACAAGAATGGTTAATGTCGTTTAACAAAACAAGTTCTGTAAGTGGGAAAATAAACCATTGTTCTACTCCCACAAAGCCAAGCAAGATGGCACTAATGGAATTTTAGTTGTAGTAATCTTTCAATCTGAAAACGTCTGCATAGTATTTTTAGCCACACACAAAAAAGGGCTTCCAAATATTCTCGTTCAAATGGCCAAGCATAACACACGTACAGTGAAATTTAAACTCTATACCAGTCGCTCGTTCTCCGAAGCCCTAAATTTTGGGTTTCTCAAGACGAAATCGAAACCCTAAGGGAAGGAGAAATCGAAAACAACTAAAACCCTAACACACACACACACATCGAACCAAAATTAGGGCTGTTCGGTTCTTCTTCTCTGGTTGGATCTGCTTCGTCTTCGTTCTTGTTCTTCTGCTTCGATCTTCTCGTCCCTTTCTTCTTTTTTGTTTGCTTCGATCTTCTTGTTCGTCCTCCCTTTCTTCTTGTTCGTCGTCTCTCTCTCTCTTTCTCTCTCTCTATTTTGTGTTTTGAGCGTGAACTGGAAACGACCGGGAAGGGACCCGTATTTGCTAGACCCGCGATCTAATTTTACCCGACCCAACTCCAATGTAACCCGCGAGTTTAATTTTAAAATCTCAGCCGTTGGCTGAGATCCAACGGCCACGGATCGAGTCCCGCACCAAAGTGTTTGTCCGGGATCCCTGAAGGGATCCGGAGTGTAATTTTTACTTTTTTTACTCATCGATACAAACGATGAGTCCTCTTTAAAAACATTAGGGTTTCTTACCCACCCACTGCTTTCACCGCCACTCTTCTACATCACTTGTCTCTGCCTGCTACACAGGACCACAGCCTCTTCCCGCCTCTTCCATCGCCTCTCTCCACCACCTCCTCAACGTTGTCTCTCTTTCTCTTTCTCGTACCATGTATTCTTTTTGATCAATTTTTTAAAGGAGAATTTAAGAAGGGTTTGTATCTGTGTTTTTAGGGTGTAGTGATTTCTGTTCATGGGTGGTTATTTGATTCTGTATGAACATTTTTGTACCTGTATTGCACAACTGTTAGAACTAATTCATGATATTGTATGGTATCTCGATGCTTATGTCCGAAACAGGGTCTATTCTAGTGAAGGGGATCGGGAGCTATTTGTTCTCTCATTGATCACTTTACTGTGGTTAGTAATGTCCTCCTCCTGTCTTCATCTCATGTCCATTATTTTTTCAGTTGTTAGTAAATCAAAAGAATATCCCGCCATTTTATTGCTAATGTGCATTACGTTAGTAATAAAATCGAATGATTGTCTTTAAGTCTTATTTTGCTCCATGAACATCTTCATTTCCTCGTCAATTTTATTACTAATGTACTTGTATATGTAAAACCTAGTTATACGTATAGAAGTATAACTATACATATAACTAGGTTTTGGGCCCCAAACTGAAGTATTACATGCTAGTTGAAATCAAAGGAACAGACTAAGACATATAGGTCCGAGTATTGAAGTATTTCTGTTAAAGTGTACTTTTGTTCAGCCAACTTTTTCATACATAAGTTGTAAGTATCCCTAAATTTAGATATGGTTCGGTACCGTATTAGTCTGTTCCTTTGATTTCAACTTCCGGAAATGAAGGGGAGAAGTAATAAGATTGTGCCAGGAGGGGAAGGACTATCCACTTTATTCATTGTATCCTTCTAGCAATAAGATCAGCCTACTTGATTTCTACACCTAGTAACCTATGCTCATGTATGTACTAAAAAGAGAACGCTTCTGATAATTCAATATTCCCCCATGTCCAAGTGCTTATAGTTTTTCCAGGGCTCTATTGTGTGAACTTGTGATTATGGTGACACCAGTTGTATGGTTGAAACGGGGAATCTGGTGCAAATGATTGATAATTTATTTACTTACAATCTCCTTTTGGTCATATTATTGTTTTTTTTTCCCCTTTAGATATGTCAAATGGACAAATTTATCCTACTTCACTAGAAGGAGATTTTGGTGCGGCATTTAGTTCGTTTGAAGAATCATCTACTAGTCCAGTCATGGAGAATCTTAATGAAGATGCAGATAATGCAAACAATGCGATTCCCGTGGAGGGCAATCCTCCAGATGAGGAGGTTCATGAAGAAGAGAATAACCCATTCGAAAAGAAGGGTAGGAAACGAACATCAGAGGTTTGGAAGGATTTCGAAGAAGTGTCGCTTCCCGATGGAACCAAGAAGTATCAATGTAAGTCATGTAAAACCAAGTTTGCCATTCATAAATCGGGTGTTACTAGTCATCTTAATAGGCACATGCGTAACTGCCTACTACGTCGAGTTACAATTGGACAAGAGAAAAGGCAAAGGACACTATCATTTGACACTATAGGATCCGATAGCGGAATGAGTCTCACCACATTTAAATATGACCATGCAAAGGTAAGGGAAGCAGCTGCACAAATGATACTTTATCACGAGTATCCATTTAACAAAATGGAGCATGTCTTGTTCAACAAATTCATGAGGGTAGCCACTCCATATTGGCAGAAGATAAGTCGTGCGACCGTAAAAGGTGATTGCATCTCAACTTATACCCAACATAAGAAGACGTTGAAAACATTGTTTAGGAGTGTTCACAGAATTGGTATCACGACGGACTTATGGAAGTCGACAACCCAAAAAATTCAATATATGGTTGTGACTAGTCACTTTGTAGATGAAACTTGGAAGCTGCAAAAGCATGTGCTTAACTTTTGCAATGTACCACCTCCACACACGGGTGTTATCATTGCCGATGCTCTTTATAAGTGTCTAGTTGATTGGGGCCTTGAGGATAAGGTGTCTAGTATTACAGTAGACAATGCATCATACAACGATGTTGCTTTGAAAAATTTGAAAGCGACCTTTGAGTTATTGAACAAGAAGATGCTTTTTGAGGGTCAAATTTTTCATGTGCGTTGTTGTGCACATATAGTGAATATCATGGTGCAGGACGGGCTCGGGAAAATAAAAGGCATTACTGATCGTGTTAGGGAAGGTGTGAAGTACTTGGCTGCATCTGAAGCATGGCTTATTCAATTTGGTGAGATTGTTAAGAATTTGCAATTACCTTTGAAGAAGCTGATATTAGATTGTTCTACGAGATGGAATTCTACTTACATGATGTTGTTTGCTGCGTTGGCATTCAAAAATGTCTTCCCTATGTACAAGGCAAGAGATGTTGGTTTCGTTTATGTGCCCAGTGTTGAGGATTGGGAGAAAGTTGAATGTGTGTGTGAATATTTGTCAATTTTCAATGATGTCACCAATATTATATCGGGGACTGAGTATCCAACTTCTAATTTGTTCCTCATCGAGGTTTGGCGAATGAAAGAAGTAATTGATAAAAATTCGGACAGCGAAAAGGAGTACATGAAAGCGATGGCTTTGAAGATGAAGATAAAGTTTGACAAGTATTGGGGTGAGTGTAATCTATTGATGGCCTTGGGGATTGTGTTGGATCCAAGATACAAAATGACGCTTATTGACTGTTGTTTCCCCGAGATATACACGGAGTCAGAAGCTGCGAGAAATAGTTCTATAGTGCTTCAGTCTCTTCATGAGCTTTATAAGGAGTATGCTGCTGCGTATTCTCTTGTCAACATTGAGCAAAATTCACAGCAAAGTGCTAAAGAAGTTTGTTCTTCTAGTGTTGTTTCAGGGGGGATTAAAAAAATGAGTGGTGGAAGATCCAAGTTTGAGTCTTTTGTTAGAAAAGTGGACATCATTCAACTTGTGAAATCCGAATTGGACATTTATTTGGAAGAAGGTGTCTACATTTGTGATGAAAACTCAGATTCCCATTTTGATGCATTAGAGTGGTGGAAAGCAAACAATTTGAAGTTTCGCATATTGTCTAGGATGGCAGCTGACATATTATCAATTCCTATTACCTCTGTGGCTTCAGAATCCACATTTAGTGCTGGAGGTAGGGTGATTGATCCATACCGCTGGTCATTAGCAACTGAAACGGTTGAGATATTACTTTGTGGAGCTGACTTTGTACGTGCACAACACGGACTCAAAAAGCGATCAGAAGTAAGTAAAAAGATTATTTAATTATCATTTAATTATTGCAAGAACTAGCTACAATATGAAATGCTGTAGTTATCATTTTTAAGATATTGATAAGAGAAGTTGCTAACCATTTATTTGTTTTATATAGACTAAGGAGCCAACAATTCAGGAGATTATACTTCCTTAGTCGATACATTTATGAGGTCAATTTCATCCCTATTTTTTTAAGTGATTATGGTGTTGATTATAATTAAATTGTCTAATAAACATGTATATCATGTCTAATGTCACAGGTTGAAAATTAATGCAGGTGATAGGAAATGCAGGGCCTAGGAAAAGTTGAAATATCTAACCTTTTAACACCTATTTTGCTTCTTTTTGGATGGGAACATATTATGCTTCTTTTTGGATGGGTACATATTTTGGTACTTGTGGAAGGGAACCACCTTTTGAGTGCTTTTTTACTTGCAATTGGATTACAAGCACTTGTTATTTTTGTGTTTTGCTTGTTGGACAATGTATTCTAAATCTCTGATGTAGTCTTTTCTAGGATGGTTTTGTTGGAGACTAGCTGATTTTTGGTTGTATTCTTGTGGTTGTTTTTCTTTTTTTAAGTTTGGTTATTTTATTGATAATATTTGTCATGATTTTATTGTTTTTTCCCCAATTTTTTGTCATATATGCGTGAATTGTGATTTGAAAATGGGAAAAAAAAATCTCACGAGCCTGAATTCGAGCTTGAACTGTATTCGAAAAAAGAGCTGTATTCGAGCTTGGATTCGGCTAGGTTCGGCTCGTTTAAGCCTAACGAGCCGAATCCGAGCTTTGAAAAATTCCAATGAGCCGAACTCGAACTCTTTTGTTCAGGCTCGATTCGAGCCCGAGCCGAATTCGAGCCTTACCTGCACCTTAACGAACTGATCCCGAATATAACCAGGTTCGGCTCGTTTACAGCTCTATGTGCAGCTGACTGGTGGGCCTCATTTGGTTATGACACTCCCGGCTTGCAAAAATTTGCCATCAAAGTTCTTAGCCTTACTTGTAGTTCCTCGGGATGCGAGCGTAGTTGGAGTGTCTTTGAGCATGTGAGTATATGATAATCAAGTTCATTCATTGACTTCCTTTAGTTATGTATGATCATGAATTTAAGTCAATTTTATAATTAATTGTTAATGCAGATTCACAAAAAAAAAAAGGAATAGACTAGCTCAAAAGCTCTCAATGATTTGGCATTTGTTAAGTACAATAGAGCATTGAAACGTCGATACCTCAAACGTGATCGCATTGATCCCATATCCTTGAAAGATATTGATGAGAGCAATGAATGTTTGGTTGAGAAGATGGAGGTAGAATTTGTAATAACACTTAGAATAGCACTGACTATGGTAATAACTTCCCCCAATAATGGTTGAATCACTGTAACCAATTTTGTATAAAAGGCCATGAGCTCTATTGAACCATGTGCTACCATGTCCATGTCTTCGATTTACATATCAACCTTTTGTTAACATTGGTCTTGCTCATTATTGGTTTTTCTCGTATTCCTTACTGGATATTGGTGCATGGGATGTTTCAACAGTTGGTGTTTAAAGGGATAGCGACTTGGTTTAGAATATCCATATGGTTGATTAGAAATAGGGTACTAGTCATGTTGGTTAGGTTGAGACATTCAACTCAATTGGCTGATAATCTGAAATATCAACAGAATACAATCGAATGAGTGATGCCGATACGTATCTTGATACTACGGTTAGAACCCTGCCCTAGGCTCATAAACTAGCTTTGGAGGTGATATTTTGACCATTGTGGGACAAAGCTCCTCCTCTTCTCTGTACGTACGGCCCCCAACTGGGCCCAACAATGTACTTCAAGCTATCTAACACTCTCCCTCATATGCAACCACACTTGCACGTCAAATTTGATAGATAGAGCAAAACATAATACAAAATGGAGTAGCAAAATGAAAATGGGGAATAAATGCAAGTAGAGAGAGTTGAACCGAAGACCTCTTGGAACTTGAGCTCTGATACCATGTTAAGTTACCAGTAGTCCCAAAAGCTTAATGCTGTGTTCGGATGACAACTTTGGAAAATTTGGAAAGGATTTTTGGGGTAATTAGTGGTGAGAGAAATTAGGGTAATAATTGGAGATAGGAGTAATGGGTGGAGGGAGAAATGAGAGTAATGATTAGAAGTAGGGGTAATGAGTGTTTTTGGAGTTAGAATTTTTTTTTTCGAGTTATGATCCGATCAAGGCATAAGCTGTTAGGAAATAGGCCCAACAATGCATATCAAGCTATCTAACAAAATGAAGGATCTATATCATAGGGATCGAAACGAAATAAATTGCTCTATGGCCCAAACAAAGGGGCAATCAATGAATCCTTAACGTTGATAGGAAGATGATTTCCAATTGATTCTGTTCTACGATATCCTATTGTCAGTGGTACCTATGTTACATGGACGTTGGTGCAGCCATGCGGATTTTGGGTCTGGGTATGGACCTAAGTAACCTGATTTTTGTAATTGTTGTCAAAAGAATACCGGGACACGCCAAATATTATATTCCTTAGGCATTTCTTCCTTTTTTTAGGATAAATATAGTTTACTAGTTGCCTTCAAGCATTTGTACATAACATAGGAGTTGTATGCATACATTTTGGTAAATTTGAGTTACAAAATTTGGTTGTGGGTGAATGTCCAACTACACATTGTGGGTGGTGGTTTTGAGAGCTCTTCTCGGGTAGACCCGTCTGCCTTCCTTCTCCACCGAGTAACCTGCAAAACAAATCGTAGGGCTGTGACCAGCCAAACGACCCTCTGACGCTTAAGTTAGTGAGTGGAGAAGGAGTAAGTACTGTAGACTCAGGATGTCGTACATTGCTTAGGGTTTATCCTTTGGTGTTTGTAGGCAATGCGTACTTGCTCCCAAAGTAAAGCCGTGCTTGTGACGTCACGCGTAACCGCTTCAGTTTGTGACGTCTGGCCATCACATGGCCTCCATGTACACTAGTTGAGATTCTTCTAGAAACATCCAGAACTGACTCTCGGGTCATCACGCGGTCGGCACTTCGGGTTGGGTTGACCGTTGGCACCGACCGTCCTACCGTAACACAGACCTTGGGCTTACACCTGTGTCACTCAATGAGTGGACCATTTGGCACGGCCCACCACCGTTCGGCCCATCTCGCCCGTCTTGTGGGTTTGGTTTACTCATTAACTCATCTCAGCCCAATATAGGTTTGGCCCAATACATGGGTTGGGTTTGGCCCTCCACACACATTCCGGACATAGAGTCGTGTCAGCGTCCGAGACAAGTACTTGAATATTTAGAAGAGCCCATGTAATGTAGATCGTCACATCCTCTTTGCATTTATCCAGAGACGTCACCAATGCTATGGGCTTTTGGGTAGGACCGTAGGATGCGAATACGTTGGGGCCTGAGATAACTGTCTCCAATGAACTGGACAAAATTGCCTCGTAACTTATACCTTCGATGCAGTCCCTCCCTTAAAAAACCTTGTCCAGAAGGTTTTCTGTGATGTAATAGATGGAAGTGAGACTATGAGTAACCCACATTGTGCAGTTTAATTGTTTGCATGGCACTTAGAATATGTATGTACCCTTTTGTTTTCCGAAGTCTGTCAATCTTCAAATGATTCTGACCGCATTATGTTGTTGCAGATTCATTTCTTTTTGCAGGGTGGGAACTGGACTTTCTGAGGAAGAGCTTGACGATGTCGTCACTAAGTTAAAGCCTTTTTTCAGGTATTATTTAGATAAAGGTGTTGTCTATGTAGTGTTTTCTTTAATTACCCGCATTCAGAAGGCCATGAAGACAAAGAAGACTGCTCTGTATATTAAGGTCTCCCTTCGCACTTACTCTGTGGTCTTGGTCCTAAATCAGTTGCGACAGTGGTCTTTGAAGCCATGTTTGTGCATTTTTTGGGCCCCTCAGTTTGGCCCAATATGCAATCAATTTCACATTAGGCAGGTTGCAATTAGTTGAGAAAGGCATTTTTTTGGGGTGGGCAAATGATAGATTGGTAATGTTTGGTTCAACTTACTCCAAGCTTGATGCTAATGAGTAATGATCCATAAGCACATTCTACATACATTCCACCTCCAGCTTCAAGACAATCAGCTGCTTTTCAGCATAACTGACATATTTTTCCCCTCGTACGCTGCGAGAAGAAGCTGCACCGAACACACTTGCACTAGCAACTCCCACTTAAAAAGCCATAAGGAGCCATCATATGGTCAAAACATAAAATGTTATTTAAAATATTTTCAGGAGTGAATCTGTTGCTTGCATGTATGAACATTTACATGTCCTATTGGCTGTTACAGTCTAGATTAAGCTGAACAGTTGACTTTCAGGAGAATGAACACCCAAAGAAGGCACCGCCAAGTTTTTATGCAGTTACAAATAACTCCAAAGAGCGACCAGATGTTTGGATTGACAACCCTGAAAAGTGAGCTTCTTTTTTCCTCTTTTTGAGTATGAGAAAATCTTTTATAAAAGATCACGTTGCTCACCTTTTTTCTCTTTTTACTTTATTATTTTTCGCAGATCAATTATTCTATCTATTACCAGTGATATTAGAACAATAAGGTCGGAGGTATGGTCTTAGAAGATGGCTTTGATTGTTCTATTCTTATTAACTACACAAAGATTTCTAGTTCAGTGTAGAAAGCTTATGCGGTTTTCACCCACACAGCTTGGTTGTTTGATATCACATTCTTTGACATACTCATTGTCATATTTGTTTCATTTCCCAGGTATTTGCTGCTCCATACAGCTTGAGATATCCACGTATAGACAGAGTGAGGTATGACAAGCCTTGGCATGAATGTCTTGATGTGCAATGTAAGCTGATGAAATGTGTGAAAGTGATATTGTCCATAATTCAATCTTTTTATTTAACTCAAATGGTTTTGTGTATGCGTTTCTGCCTCCTTTCTTTAGTTTTCTTTTTCTTTTTCTGTTAAGATTGTTTTTAAAAGTATTCAGTTGGTTACTTTAGGTTTTACTCATGTTTCTTACAAGTTAGTATGTTTTATTTCCTCAATTGCAGCTTTTGTAGAACTGGTGGATTCAACCAATGGCACCACAATGAGGGGGGCTGATTGTGGAGAAGTGCAGAACAATAAACCAAGAGGCATGAAATTATCACGCAAAGGAGAGAAGAAGAGAGTTTCTGTTGTTTCTCCTTGTTTCATTCAGACTGATGTTTCTTACGTAACGGAAGCGCCCTTGATATTTTCAGACATGGTGTTTTGTATCCTCAATCATGTGGATTTAAATAGTTCTTAGTTCTGCTTTTTCAACATAATGTCTGACAAAATAAGTTATACAAAATTTTTCATGAATGGAAACCTTTGTATGTGTTACTATAATGTACTTTTGTTAAGAGATTCCTCACCATTGGAATAGTGTATCTTATGTGCATAAGTTGTTTAGAGACTTTTGCTGATCAGGTCAACTTGACCTGATGAACTGGATGAACATTTTAGTGTTTTAAGGATTATGTAAGCCGTGACGACTTACATATCGAGATGTGATCCTTTCAGAGGTATGCTGTCACTAAATAACTTTGGCACCTTTAGATTTTTTAAGTGTTTATGTAGTGTTTTTTCTTCCTTGACATCTATAGACTTTGTGAATGTGCCTCCAACCCATTCACTAGATTCCTTGCACAAAATGGTAGCGGAGAATGGATGAACTTTCTCCATGAATTTGAACAATTCAGTTACTCACTGCATTGCATCTGAATGTAAAGGTCTCTCTCTCTCTCTCTCTCTCTCTCTCTCTCTCTCTCTCGTACATGGACTTCCATTCCCATATTTTTTTGCTTTTGCTTCTTTTTGTTCAACCTGGCTAATGGGACCTCTAAACTGAAAGAGGAAGGAATGGGACATGTAACAGGCACCCGTAGCTCTTACCTCTTAATAATAATAATAATAATAATAATAATAATAACAACAACAACAATAAAAAAATTATTATTATTATTGTTGTTATTATTATTACTATTATTGTTGTTATGATTATTGTTATGATCACCATTTTTATTATTATTATTATAATTAATTATTATTATTCTGTACAACAGTGGGAAAGATCATACAGTTCCCTACTAGACTTTTAGCATGCTGTTTATTCCTCTTGTGAGGGAGAGAAAAGAGAAATTGTAGTAAGTTAGTAACTCCTTGGTCCTCGCATATGCTCCCCTATTTAGATACTTTTAATTTCTATTAGCAATGGAGAATCTTTCTAAAGTATCTCCCTGGAAAACACAACTTGTCGATTTCAATCCAGGGTGCACCTTGCCTTCTCCCAGCCATTTCAGGTTTTCTTTCATCATGCTTGTTCAAATGAACATGTGCAGGGATCAAATTTGAGGCAGCAAAACTTCGTGGAGATATTATTCATTACTCTTGGCTCTTGGATTGTCATTCACAGAAAAAGCTCCTCACATTGCAGCCAAAGTTAGTATTTCCTCCTCTGGCCCTTGGTATGGCTCATTCATTGAATATTTCGCAACTTTACACATAAAGATATTCGCTATCATCTTCCTCTTGAAGGTACTTGCTCTTCCTTTCCGACTCTTCAAGGAAAAAGTTGCAACAAGAACTCAATGAAAACTTTGACCTTTACTACTCGGATCTCAACATTGAAGACCTCAAACAGGTAGACTTAACAAGGGGACTGGCCACCTGTATCTTCATATATAGGGTTCTAAGCATATTAAGTGTCTAACTAATGGAAGAACAGAGAGTAAGGAATTTGGAGAAGGCTTTGCAATTTCAGCTTTCTATGCTGAAAAGTAGGATCATATCTCTCTGCACAAAGCTCGTAATAATTTTTATGCATATTTTATTTTTCCTATGTTGTGGAACTGTGTCCTTTTCAGCACTTAAGCAATATAAGTAGTTCAAAAGATTCCAAGACCATTGACTACTACAAAGGGAAATTCTGTCCAAGGGATAAATGGTCCTGTTTTCATGGTTGCTGCATTTACATCCACTCTTTACCTCAGACTTTGTAAGATTCTCTGTGTGGTTCTTCAACTTCTTACGAGTGGACTGGATTTTACCCAGTATAAAGGATCTACTTTTATGAAAATTGTTTACTTCGTTTTAAAAGAATTCAGATTCAAAAGTTTTAGACGAACTGGTGGTGAGGAGGATGAAGCTTGAAATTTCAATGTGTGGTGGCAAAGTCAGCAAGAGTCTTTCTCAGGCTACCCATTTAGTTGTCATATCTCCACTTGGATTCACCATGGACTTCAGTACAATATTGAGAGGGTATGGTACTAGTCCTCATATGATGAAATTGAGAATGAGGTTATTTTCTACAGCCACGAGTTGCATGCTTAAATCAATCATTTTAACTGGATTATGTGAGGTCATCAATTTAGAATTTAGGAATTATTTAGGGTGTGCTCGTTGCTTTAATCTGCTTGTGTAGGTTGCCTATTGATGATCGTCATCAATTAGGCTGGATGCTGTGCAGTAAATCAATGCCGTTCTACTGTGCACCGTGCTTTGTACTTGCCAACAATAGCTCAAAAAACATTGTTGGGTCCATTTTCAAACATTTAAGCTTTTGAGACTTAACATGGTATCAAAGCTCAGGTTGGAAGAGGTCTTGGGTTCTTGTCTCACTATTTGCATTTGTTTCCTATTTGCATTCTGCTTCTCCCCTTTATATTTTGTTTCGCTCTATGTATAAAAATTGTATCTCCATGTGCAAAAAGGGGTTGCACGTGAGGGAGGATGTTGAATAGTTTGATATACATTGTTGAGTTCAATTCCTAGCAGCTTAAGCTTTGGGGACTGCTTAACGGTACTAAGTTGAGCATTGATGGAGGTTCTGTTTTGCCAGTAGAAGTTGCATACTTGCTGCGGCTAAGTTCATTGCTATAATGAGGCCCGAAATAACAAAAGTAAAGAAATCCGAACAAACATGAAATTTGAACTTTGTGGGCTATGTTTTCTTCTGCCTTACCTAATCTCTTGCAGTGAAAAATTTGATATCAATCCTATTTATTACATCTTTTTCACATAAATGTTTGATTATTAAGATTATACTTACTGGTGGATTACAGTAGTTGTTATTACATCACCTTCACACAAACTATAAATTATTCTTGTGCTTTGGTATATTTATAGTTCAACCAATGTTTTCAAAGGCTAACTTGAGGCTCGCCTCGAGGTAGGCTGTCAAAAAAGGCCTCAAGGCCCTCGAATTTGCGCCTTATCCTCAAAAAGCCTACATGTTATGGATTCTCTATAGCTTTCTATTTCGAATGTCAAGTTGGAAGGTCCCTAGCAATTGGATCTTTGAGACATTCGTACAAGGTGCACCTTTTGTGCATTTTTACATATTTCCTGTCAGGTGTATATTGTTTTGGGACGGCGTGGCCAGTGGCCTATAGATCTTCACAACCTCACCCTCTCTCTCAACCTGCCAATCTTTGCTTGAAGTGAAGGCACACCTTTTTGGGTATTTTGTTATTGTAAAAATTGGTGTACAGTATATGTATACACACACACACACACACACAGATATATATATATATATATATATATATATATATTTTTGTAGGTTTAGAGGTTTTATATTTCAGTTTAATCTTTTCAAATAAATTTATGAATCTATTAGACTTAAACTTAGAATTCTAAATGCTTACGCCTCAATACATCAAGCGATAAAACACCTCGCATTGCACATTCACTTGTCGGAACAGTGATTTATACATTTGTATGATGAGAAACGGTTCAACTTCAGGTTATGGATTACCGTTGTTTTTTATGTTCAGAATTATAAGCTCAATTTGCATTGAGAGGCCATCTTATCATATTTCTGTATTTTTGCTCTTTGTTCCCTCTCATTGTACAGCTTGTTGTCATCTGAGGTAAATGTTATACGTGGAAGAACCTTGCATGTTGTTGGATCTCAATGGTTGGAAGATTGCTTCAACAAGGGATAGCAATTGCAAGAGGAAAGATATGGTTTGAAGCCCACTAGCTTGGAAGAGTCAAGGTTTGGAGAGTGGTAATATGAATATCCTGTATATAAGTGGTATGGCACACAAGCATGCTTCCTTTGAGATTATATTACTAAAGGAACTTCATAGGAAGTTATGTAAAGTTTCAAATGGATTTCTGATGTAGGACAGATTTAGAACCCTTAGAGTATCGCTGCCTGCAACTGGAATCGTGGTGGTTTTGGGTGGGGAAATAACAATATTGCTTGAATAAGTGCGCAAAGTAGAAGAAATGAGAGAGAGAGAGAGAGAGAGAGAGAGAGAGAGAGAGAGAGAGAGAGAGAGAGAGAGAGATGTGCTTCACCCTTGCAAGGGCTAGGCAGTTTTTGCAAGGAAGGACCACAGCAAAAGCCCCAATTACAAAGGCCTTAACCTTGTAAACTCAATTCATTAATCAACTCTATTCCAAATGAAAGATTACATCTCAATTTATAATGAGAGAGAGAGAGAGAGAGAGAGAGAGAGAGAGAGAGAGAGAGAGAGAGAGAGAGAGAGAGAGAGAGATGCGCTTCACCCTCGCAAGGAGAAGGCAGTTTCTGCAAGGAAGGACCATAGCCCAAACCCCAATTACAAAGGCCTTAACCTTGTAAACGCAATTCATTAATCAACTCTATTCCAAATGAAAGATTACATCTCAATTTATAATCTATGGGAAAGACTCTTCGAATTCCTAGTACTCTAAATGAAATGAACCTAATTAATGAATACATCCAAAAAGATGTGAGGCTGAACCTAGATATATGCGTACATGGAACCTACTAGCATGTGTTTAATGCATCTAGATGAGTATTAATGCAAACACTAAATACATGATGACCACCCTTTTAACTATCAATGAATATTAATGCAAATTCTTAATTCATGATGACCTTTTAATTACCAAACTACCATAGATGACCCTTGAACTACCAACTACCAAGGACACTTATTTTTGGACCAAAAAGCCTTCTTGATGCTTGTGCTATCCTTAGCCTTTGGTGTAGGCTTCCAAAGCCTATGACTTGTCTAACCACTCCATGGCTATGTTATCAATTTCATAAGTTTTGCATGATTGCATTTGATGATGAAAATATTTGCAATTACGGTTGAAGACTAATGGCATTATTGTAATGCCCCAAACAGACTACTGGCCAGTGCCTTAATTCTAAATCCATAGGCCACACCACATGGCCAAGATGCTTAAGCCCCATGGATTGCTCTGATACCACCTGTAACGCTCCAAGCATACTCCTGGCCCAAGATCATCCATGTAGATTCCGATGTGGGACGGGGTGTTACAATCACCCCACTTTTATAGCCTCGTGCCCAAGCGAGGGGTTTAGCACTAAAATAATCAAACCAAACCAAATCCAAAGTCTAGGGTCCACATGGTTGTGTACAGAAATTGCTATGATATCACCTGTGAGTCTGTAACACCCCAAGTAGACTACTGGTCCAGTACCTTAATTATAAATCCACAGGCCACACCACATGGCCAAAATGCTTAAGCCCAAGTTACTAGTAGTAGCACACATGGTTTGTTATATACCCAAGATTATTCATGTAGGCTTCCGACGTGGGATAGGGTGTTACAAATATACAGCCATGAGCAATTTGAAGTAATAAGATCAAGGCTAGGCGAGGGCACTTAGAGCAGTCCAGGGTAAAGCAATGGCAGAAATGATTTCACATTTGAGTTTCTATTGTAGTAAACAACTGCATAGTCGAAGTTGCCCAATTTTTAAAGTCAGTCCGATTACCTTGTGTGGAACTTATTAAGCAGTAGGTCATGCATATGGATCGCTAAATAACAAAATATTTCAATGAGTTGAAGACTTTTTAGTTAAGTGTGTTTTCAACTTAGGTTTACTTCGCAGAGATAGAGGCAGATACTTTTGCACTTCTCAACGAATTTCCCAGAATGAGTGAGCTTTAGTAGAATTGGAGGGGAAAAAGGGCAGTAAAGGTTTGCCCTGTATTGTCAAGTAATGTGTAAGATGCATATAATGATTATAACTAGCTTAGTTTGGTTTCAATTGATGCTTTCTAGTTACTATGTTCTTCACGCTATAGTTTGCCATGCATTTGTTGTTTGTCGGCTTAATAGGTTTATCATTTGGTCACCGGATGATTGTAGGAAGGATGCATTTTGTGATGTGATGATGTTTCAATATCTCTTTGCTGATGCTCAAAAATCTAGTGCCTAAACTTCCACGTATGCTCATCAAATGTATGCAAAAGTCTTGGAAGTTAATAGAGAAAATTCCTTGCTTGTGAGATCTTGAAGAGAGGTCAAGCAGAAATTACTTACTTCTAAGAGGTCTCATTTTTGTTTGTTGTCTAGTTTCATAATTTGATGGAGAAAATTCCTTGCTGTTTCAACTAACAAATTCTGAAACCACAAACTTCCACACACTAATATTTGTTCAAATTAGACTGCTAGTTGTACCTAATTACATCTTTTGCAAAATTTGTTTTTGTCACAAGTATGCTTGTTTCCACATCTATTTGACGTGGTGTGCAGTTCCGAGTGTACCACAAACTTCCACACACTAATATTTGTTCAAATTAGACTGCTAGTACCTAATTACATCTTTTGCAAAATTTGTTTTTGTCACAAGTATGCTTGTTTCCACATCTATTTGACGTGGTGTGCAGTTCCAAGTGTCTTAACATATTTGTTCTTGGAAATCAGACAAATCATTGTGTCATTAATGAGCAAAAGTCTCCATCTAATACAGTGTGTTGTCTAAAATTTACGTAGTTTAGACTTACTGTCTTGTAAATTTGCTTTAGTCAGAAGGACGTAATATCTATTTATGTAACTTGTGTTCCATAGTTTTCTTGTCTAGGAAGCAAGATCCTAGTCAATGTGACTCGTCTTGCATGGACAATGGTGAACAGCAGAATATGTCATCTCCTCCCACCAAAGATGGAAAACAGAGAAAGGGCAAAGCTTCTTCAAGGCTTTCGAGCTCTCCCTGGAAAGATGAAATAAGGGAAAGAGGAAGACCTACAATCACGAATGGACATAAAAGGAAAATTAGTGTCATCCAACTTCAAAGACCACGGGGACGTCCCAGAAAGTCTGCTACCGTACATGAAAATGAATCTGACGTGAATCCATCTTCCAAGAAGAATGGCATTGCGGAAGAGAGTGAAATGGAAATAGGAGATAACTGAAGTCCAACAGTAGAAGATTCTGGTTTATCAAAAGAAAACCGAATAGTAAATCCACATGCGGTTGGAGAAGATAGCAAACGAGGAGAGTGGGTTGGCAAAGCTCAGGGAATTGAATCTGCAAGTGGAAGTAAAGTCCATGACTGCGAGAAGCTGGAAGTGATGGTTGGTCCGGCTCAATCTATGCTGACAAATATGATACCGAGCATTGGGACGATGAAAGTTGACGGTATAGATACTGCTGTTGAAGAAGGGAAGCAACCAGAAGATAACAAAGGAGATAGTGCGAAGAAGAAAAAGAGAGTCAGCTACAAAGATGTCGCAGGTGAGCTACTCAGGGATGGGTGAATTGCCCCAAGTTAATGTATTGAAACCTTGTACCTCACATCAGTTGTGTATAGAAGAATTTCCTGGGTTGTAAATTTCAGTTGTTGGATGGTTATCTTTTGTTTTTTGTATTTAGCAGTGTAGGGGGTGTTTCAGTCATTAGGGTTGGTTGGAGCTTTGTTATCTTTTACTTGGTGTAAATCTATGTCTTTCTTGGTTAGAATCTTGTTCCCAGGTTCAAGTGCCCATATTCACTGGGGCTAAACAGCCTAAACATACTCCTTGCACCACCCAAACGTGGTGGGACCTTAGCTTCGGTCCCGATATAAGTGCGGTTCCCCTAAAGATAGTGATGTGCTGTCTGGGACAGTACTCTTTTTCGGAAGTGATGGGTACCACACCTACGCTTACATTTGATGTACCAAAAAAAAAAAAAAAAACTTGTTACTTGAAATAGCATTTGGGTGTGATCCTTTAGGAGATATGTTTTGGTGTGAAGTATATTGCCGTGAACATGTATTGTGATAATCAAGCAACGATCTACGTTGCATCTAGTTCTGTTTTTAATGAGAGGGCTAAGCACATTGAGAGAGATTATCACGTTGTATTGAAAAAGGTAAATAGTGGAGCTTGTTAGCTATTTTTTTTCCAAACGCGGAATTACTCAAAAAGCGTGTGTTCTATCATAGACATCTGATTTGAGCATTTTCAATCCAACCGCAGATAAATTCATTCCTATGATTACAAAGCTACATTCGTTTGATAGGGCGATACGCATATCACTATCGCTACAAATCAACCAATAATTGTCCAATCATTTTTTCGATGATCTAGAAGGAACCCTGTCTAACTTCTGCCAACTTTTCGCGAGTTTCTTTCATTTCTTGCCGGAGGCTCTGCCCGATTATTCCCGACGTTTCATGTGATTCTCACAATCCCTGCTGGATTTTTGCCTGTTTCTTTCTAGTTTTCCCGGGTGACCTTCATTTCCTGCTGGAAGCTCTGCCCGGGCAATCTTCCAGTTCATGCAGGGGCTGTGCCCAATTTTTTTCCGATGTTTCAGGAGATTCTTTCAGTTTCTGTAGGAGTTTTGCAAGTTTTTCCCCAGTTTTCTTAGGTAATCTTTCATTTCCTCTCCGGAGGCTATACCCGTTTTTTCATCTTTTCCAGGCAATCTTCTAGTTTGTGCCGAAGGCGCTACCTGATTTTTACGGACAAACTGCTCATTTCCTTTCCTAATTGCAATCGACAGTCTGAAAGTGAATGTCAATTATATCCTTAAATTTCTGCATAGTTGAGGTTTACTTTGAGACTTGTAGCATAGTTGGCTTCGAGCGGAGTAGATGTCAGCAATCCGGCATGTCGCTCGGCCCAGGCCGGGTTCCATTCTTCCTCCAGTCTTCATAAACTTGAGAAATATTTTGAATAACGGACGTCTAGTCCAAACTAGATGCGACCTGATTCCCCTTGTCCCGGGATTACGTACGTAACTTTTTTTGTTGGCCCGGTCGACTTTTTTCAACCCTTTTTAAAAAAAAATCTTTCTCTCATCATTCGTGATACGATTTCACGCTTAAAAACGGCTCGCTGGCGATTCTACTCCTCTCGGCATCGTTTTTGCAGGCCCGGGAAATTTTTCGACTATTTTCAAAATTTTCGATTCTACTCCTCCCTGCAGCCTTTTTGCAGGTCCGAAAAGATTTGTCAAACTTATTCCAGAATAAGATGTGTTTTCATGTTAAAAATGCCTCATGGGCGTCACAGCCTCTTCTTTTTTTCTAGGCACCGATGGATTTTTCTTTTTCCCCCTAATCATTTTCTTTTAATTTTTAACATGTTTCCACGCCTAAAAATGTCTCACGGATATCTCTACCCCTCCTGCCAGCCTTTTTGCGGGCCTGGACGGATCTTTTGAACTTTCTTCAAAACTTTTCTTTTTAAGTCTACTAGAGGCCGAGCACAAACTATGTGTGCAAATCGAATTTTGATTCAAATATGCACAATACCTCCCGAACTATTACTTGTTTTTTTTTTTTTTTTTTGTGATATTGTATATATTACAGTAACAATTTTGTTCCAGATAAACAACTACAAAATTGAGAATCTAATAATTGTAGCAATCTTGTGATTGTAAGCTGGGAGCTAAATCACTTTGACAATTAAATTCTATTTGTATTGTTATAGGAAATTTCCAAGCAAACAAAGTACGCCAACCATGAATCTACAACAATTAATCTTTGTATTGTTATGGGAAATCTTTCTTAGCTAACAAGGAGAACAAGCTTCTAATTAGAATCCCTTTAATTATCCAAAATGCTCCGATAATAATAACATTCCGAATTTGTCATTATCTTCTAATTCATACACAGTACATTGAATTAGGCTCAACGATACAACAGATAGAGTCTACACATCAGTAGTTCAAAAATTCGTCACTAGTCAATTGAAAGGGAGATTTCTAATTAGGCTCGACGATACAATAGATAGAGTCTATATCTTTCTCACTCAGATTCGACAATAACTTCCAACTTGCTGTGATGGAGACCTTCCGCAGTACCACTTGCTTGTCCCGGGACCATTGTTGGATTTGTGGAGACAAACGGATTGGGAGGCTTGATTAGCGTGTCTCCGTCTCCTTCCAGCATTTGAATCACGACATGCATTGAAGGCCTGTCAACTGGGTACCACTGAATGCACCAAAGTCCCACAATTGCTAACTTCTTCGCAATCTTGGCATCTTCTTCATATTGAATACCGATACCTAGCTCTTCTCCACTATCCAAACGAATGTAAATCCATTCGGGAAAGTAAATTTGGTTGGTGTTATTGGCCATTACGTTAGAATTCTTCTTCCCTCCGACCATTTCAAGCAACAACATACCGAAACTATAAATATCTGATTTGTATGACACGTTTCCAAAGTTCCTTGAGAACACTTCTGGTGCAATATAGCCAATAGTACCACGAGCAGTAGTCATGGACACAACACTTTGTTCCTTTGAACACAACTTTGCTTGACCAAAATCCGTTATCTTTGGATTTAAGTTCTCGTCCAACAAGATGTTATGTGGTTTAATATCGAAATGAAGGATTTGTTGATCACACCCTTGGTGAAGATACTCAATTCCTTTAGCTATACCCAAAGCAATTTCAAGCTGCTTCTTCCAACCAAGTAAATGCTTGTCATGATCATGAGATGATGCAAACTTTTCAAGCGAATCATTTGGTAAAAACTCGTATATAAGAGCTCTCCTGAATCCATCCGCACAATATCCAACAAAGCGAACCACATTGATGTGGTGGATTTTACCAATTATTCCCACTTCATTGATGAAGTCTTCCCCATTTCCCTTAGTATTATTGAGGATCTTAACTGCGACATGTACATCATTGGAAAGTTGTCCCCTATACACTGTCCCATATCCTCCTTGGCCTACTTTGTCCTTAAACTGATTTGTAATTTTCTTAATATCAGCATAAGAGTATCTTGCCGGCTTCAAAGATCTATAATCCTCCAAGAACCTCTCAATCTTTAGATGATCCTCTCTCTTAGTTTTCCTTTGTTTGTGGAGCAAAAACATTGCAATGAGGATTACAAGAAGCAGAAATGAGCCCAAAGTCACACCTGCAATCACTGATGGCCTTTTCCAGTCACCTGCAAAAGATAGAGAAAGACTCGTCATATACTATTTTCTATGTTTTGACAATGGTGTTCAAAGCTTCAGCCTAATAATTTACCCAGGCCCGTTCGTTGGATGGGACAAACAGTGAAGGATGTATAATCCCACCAAATTAGTATAATAACTAGATTAATATTAGCAGATCGCACGATATAAATAGGCTTTGATTAGTTGTCTTTTCTCTGTCTTCATCAAAGTTGTGGTTGGTGTCTTGCCCACCTAGTTTTTATATATCTTGTTAGGGCTTTGGTGGCATGTGATTGTCAAGTGCTCGGGTGTCAACCTTGTTAGGATGCGTGTGTCCCATTGGGTACTTCCCACAAGGCTCTAGCCAAGTGGTTCAGAAAACAAGGCCTAATTGAATGCAAAGAAAAGAAAAGAAAAGGAAAGGAAAACTAAATCAATGGAGGGTACCTGGATTGATGAAGCATTCAAGTTCATCACTACTACTGCTGTTACTCACAAACCTACAAAACTTGCCTTCAGCCTCACACTTCCCACAAACCCGATGGGGCCATTTCAATTGAATATCTACTTGTCCGTGATCAAATGCCCCAAGGGGAACCGACCGGACATTATACATCTTTGTGCAAGACGTTGGACCATAAGCGACAGACGCGAAACCAAAATCGGCATAAACTTGATCATGTCCATCGCCATTGAGGCAAGGGAACCATTCCATATCCAGCCCTGAGGAAGGGCAACTGAAAAAGCTTAAATTCAGCAAGGAACCTGCAAATCGAAAGGGAGTGGTGGACAAGTCGAGGTTTTGAAACTGTTGCATGAAGCAGTTGTTTGGGTCTTGGATGGAAATGAATTGGGACGTGTAATCGATATTAGTAACTTGAACTTGGACGGAATAGGGGAGGTTGAGGAGAGTGGCGGTGTTGTTTGCAGAGCAAGAGAGATCGAACCCGGGGTAGCCGCAGTGTGGTGGGTGGTGGTTCTTTAGGCGGAACGGGAAGCGGATTGTTAGACCGTGTTTGGAGCATCTTGTTGGGGCGCAGTCGTCGTGTTGGGATGTTGAGAGGTGAAGCAGAAACAAGAGAACAAAGAAGATGGACATGTTTACAGCTCCTTTGGCTAATTGGGTTGATCAGAAATGAACAGAAAGGATTACTTTCTGAAGCAAATCAATTTCTCTCTCATCAACGTTTCTTAGGCCAATATCGGTTGCTCCTGAGTGATTTTACATTTTTATTATTTTTTATGATAGCTTTAACTTTTCAGTAGGCACACAGAGAGAGGCGGCCATGAACACATGAGTTTCAAATCTAATCCATCACATGGGATTTCATATTTCATTTAAAAATAATCAGTTGAATAGAATTAATTGTATAATTTATAGTCCACTATGTATTGGAAAGCTGACTAAATTTTTTTAAAATAAGCATTAAAAATGGGATTTTTTATAAGTAATTTCACAAAACTTATAAAATACGTTTTTATGTAAAATCCAAAGATAGAATGACCGCTATCATTTTTTTAAATGATGAGTATATAAATGCACAAGGCATATCTGCAGAGGTGCAGTTTGAGTGTTCACAACCGTCGGATGGTATTTTTAAAGGTCGAGATTTAAATAAAAACTTTTTCCGAAAAAGTTCTTTAAAATCTGAACCGTTGAATGCAAAGATGAACGGCTGTGGAACAACTACATGAGCTCGCTGCAAGGAAGCCGGGTCCTTTACAAATCGTTCTAACTTTTTAAAACCAAATATGATTCAATGTAGGCTTTGCTTAAGTGATTTGATTACAACACTATCATTGTATAATCAACCAGGATTTTTTGGTTAGTGAGCTTTCTGGGAAGGGAAGATGCTGGTTTGGGGTTTTTGACTCTCGGACTCGGACTCTCTCACGTGTGTGTGCACGTCAAGATCGCTTCACTCCTTTACTACATTCAGTCGTTCCGTAATATATGCTCTTCATTCCCTCCTGGAATGAAGAGCATATTCGCTATTATGTGCCTTTTAGAGGCACTCCGGCAGGACCCTGCCTCAAGCCTACATTTGCCTGTAAGGCAAATGGGTTTTGCTTGTCTGACAAGCAAAACATGGCACGATGGTAGCGAATATGCTCTTTATTCCCCACGGTCATTTAGAGCACATATCGCTTCACTCCTTCATGAAGCTGACAGCTGCACTCGAGCATCTTTACCAGCCAGTGAACGAAGGACCAACGACGATGAAAGAGGAGTAGGAGTTTTTCTCAAATTAATTAAAAGAACTCATTGATATATATATAGTAAATCATTGAAAAAAATTTGAATTTTTTTAGCAAAAATTGGTTTATTTTTAAGATCTCGTTTTGTAGACCGGCCAAACATTATGGGACAGATATAGTAATTACTAATTAAGAACAAGTTTGACTTGTCATATCAGTTCAAAAAAAGTTTGACATGTCATATATAATTTTCTTTCTTTAAAATTTTATTAGTTTTTGTTTTCAATGATTTTTTTTATTTTTATCAAAATACTTAGTCATCTCTCTCTCTCTCTCTCTCTCTCTCTCTCTCTCTCTCTCTCTCATACGTAGTCAATCATACTTAGTCTGTCATACTTAGTCAATCATACTTAGTCATTTTTTTGTCATTCAATGATTTTTTATTTTTATCAAAAAATACTTAGTCGTGCTTGCTTGATTAGGTTGGTTGATCTGATTTTTCTTTTGCTTACCAACAAAGTTGTTTCTTAATTTGAATTTACCTTTTTAGTATTACTATGATTGACTATATGTAAGGTTGTAAGCCTTAGGCTATTAGGTTTTTTTTTTTTTTTTTTTTATGGTTAGTAAAATTAGTGCAGATTTCCTCCTGCCCTAGTAGGAGGAGTTCCTTCAACCTCGAACACATAGTGACCTTTCATTGGCCCAAGTACCTTTCTTTTTAAAATCCTAATTTAATCTGCTAAACCCAATGCATATTCCACCATATGGTAATTAATCCTTTTCATTGTTAACTCCAACAATCAATTTTTAAAAAAGCTCCTCCCCGATAGGAAATTAGAATCCCATTATTCTAATAATAGATTACCCTGTACACCTAGCATTATGGATTCTAGCGTAAGTAAATAAATCAATTCAAGCTGGGTCTCCGAAACTAAACCATAATCGTAAAAGCAGTAGATCGACCGGATCACTTTGAAGAAAAAACTAAGTAGGTGCACTTGGTATTGTTCATCAAGGAATAAATCATAAGATCTGACAATCTTTCTTTATCTGAAAATATAGCAAAGAAAAATCGAAAAAAAAATTTATTAAAAAAATACGAAACCAACACAAACCCAAAAGGTGAACGCCAACGGGAAGCCTTTAAAAAAAAATTGGATGTTCAATCAAATTCAAAAGAGCCCAGAACAAAACTATCATTGCCGTTTGAATTCTGGCGATATCATGCTGCAATTGAAGAATATTCTCATCAGCGTAGAAGGGGAAATTAATATTGATAACTAATTTTGCAGTGGCAAGAAGTTGGCTATGATTTATCGAATAATAAGATTATGCAATTTGATTGATTCTTATGAGATTAGCATAAAGGGTTGGATAAATTCCATTAGATTTTTCCCTTTCTTGCTTTCTTTTATAAACGAAGGTACCCTTCTTATTCTTTTTGCTTTGTTGAGAATATATGGAAAAAGGGAGAAATTGAAATTTCCTAAAAAAGCAAGAGATTGGTAGCATTTAATGTTAGATTGAGTTGCCGTCAAAAACAATGCAAGATTTAAGGAGTTAATGGTCGAACATGGGTTAACTTCGGTTAAATAGAAGCTCGGTAGACTGAATTGGGATTTTAAGGAGAAAGGGACTTAGGCCGATGAAAGGTTGTCATGTGTCTGAGATTAAAGGAACTCCTACCCGGTCAGGAGGAGATCCGCATTCGTTCTCTATTATGTTAACTTTTGGATATTCTGTGCTGAATCAAGTAATTCTTATTGTCTTTATTTCTGGGTATTCTTTGACTAAACAGATTTAACTAAGAAAGAGTTGTTGCAATCTTATTGCCCGATCTCTTTTTTTCCGACGCGCTGCATAAGTTGGTATCAGCGCAAGTGTGTCCAAAAAAAGAGAGAGCGATTGTGAACTTGCAGTATTCTTCTTGCCCAAAAAAAGAGAGAGCGATTGTGAACTTGCAGTATTCTTCTTCTTCTTCTCCCCCCCTTCTCTCTCTCTCTCTCTCTCTATATGATTATCAGAAGCTTTTCACGTGCTACCCCACCCTTCCTCCTCCTCCTCCTCCTCATCCTCCTTCCAGTAACCTGCCAAGAAAATCAAAACCAGCAATTCATCAATTCATGTGGAGACATTCACAACATCACCTTCCCTTTCCAACTACAAGGCGACCCATCCCACGCCGCATATGACGATGATTTCATCCTTTCCTGCGACGAAAACAATCGCACAGTCCTTAACCTCTCATTGGGAAAATACTACGTGCAATCCATGAATTACAACAGCTTCTCAATCCATCTCGTCGACGTAGGAATCCAAACCAACGATATTTGCTCATCTTTCCCTCTCTCCTCTTTAACCCCTGGGGATTTCCCCGAAGGGGATATTCCCTACGTCATTGATACGGCGAGCAGTAGAACGGTCGCGTTCTTCAGTTGCGAAAACCCAATCCAATCTCCTGCTTACATAAACAGGACTGGTTATTGTATCACCGGAGACGCGTCGGGAAATGGGTATTATTCGTATGTCGTGGTGGGAGAGGTTACGTTGTGGGATTTTCCCGATTCGTGCCTTTTGGATAGAGTGACAAGCAGTTCTTCTCCGCGGTTGATCAGCGGACAAGGGTTGTTGAATTTGTCATGGTTGGATTTGAATAGGGAATTGGCGTATGGGTTTGAGGCTTCGTGGTACTCTCAAGGAACCTGCAAACAATGCAGAGAAAGGTTTTACTATAGCGATCATTCAGAGGATTCCACCGTTGCTTGTGGTGATTGCAAGTTTGAGCCGCCCTTTTTAGGTGAGTGATCCCTTGCTACTTCACGTTTAGTGCCGATTTTCTTAGTTAGCTTGTTTTATTCGCGGATTGATTGTCTGGGATAGGAGTAATTGTACCTAATCCTGAATTACGTACCATAATTGGTTTTCGAAATGACTACCGGGATTATTAATCATAGTATTAATTTTATCCCTATATGGGGGAACCTGGGGGGCTGTTGTCCCTTGAAGGGACAGCAGCGTGCTGTCCCGGCCGAGGGGGTCCCGCTCCGGTCTCGCTCTAATAATCGGAAACGTTCACTTCGTAGAGCTTGTCGAGTTGAATAAGTATGCAAAAAATCAGTTTGATCGGATATCTTTGAGTGCCTTATCGGAACACATATAACTTTCCAATAATGGGTTCTAGTAGATTTGATTCAGTGTTTCGGATTCATTCTTTTCAAGACTAAAAGGTTTCGATGCGGCACTTAATAATATCCGATCGAGCTGATTTTTTACGTACTTGTTAAACTCGACGAGCTCTACGAAATGAACGTTTTCAATCGTTGGAGCGAGACCGGAGTGGGGCCCCCTCGGCCAGAACAACAGCCCTTCCAGTCCCTATATGGGGGTACTATATTATCCCAGGGAGAGAGATGAGATTACGTAGAATTAACAAAGAAGGGATTGTTTTCAGATATATTTTGATAATATTGGGATTGATTTCAAAAAGTATTTTCAGAATTATTCATTTAATATTTAATTTCAAAAAATGTTTCATAGAACTTTAAAAAAAAAAAAATATTTTCAAATATTTTTATTTTTCAAAAACTATTTTTTGTTATAAAAATAAAAAAATATTTTTTAAAAAACTTTCTTTTCTCAAAACATGATTTCAAAAATTATTTTGTTTGAAAAATGTATTGCAAAAAATTTTTTTCGAAAAAAATCAAGAAATAGTTTTCATTTTTCTTTTCCCAAAAATCAGTCTTCAATTTTTTAAAGGAATTTTCTTTTTCAAAAATTAGTTCTAAAAAAAACATTTGCCAAAATGTTTCGTAATAAAACTGTTTCCCAAAATTATTGTTTAAACACTTTTTCTTTTTCATTTTTTTTTAAAAACTACTATTCTTATCCCATAAGTAATCCCATACTAATCAAACATGTGATTGGGAGAAATTCGGAATGAAATTAATCCAGGACAAATAGTCTAGAGACTTAATCCCTGGACTGTTAATCCTATCTTTTTCAGTTCGCGAATAAAATGAAGGGTATCTATAATGACATAATCAAAAGTTATAGATTTCTAAAATTAACAATGTTTGTGGAAAATATGGTTCCCAATGGTATAATCAAATTAACTTAGCAACCTCCTTAAAAATAATCAAAATTTCGATTTTGGATAACCAAAAGTACTAGCAACATTTTGCCAATAATCAAATTTAGTGGACTCCTCATATTCTCAATCAAATACATCGATCATCACACGAAAATCTTCTCTAGCTTTTGGTTATAATTCAATCTTGATTATGTCATTATGGACCTCTACATTGCTAACCTTAGCAATCTCTTAAATAAATAATTAAAAACTAATATGACAAGGCTATCCATCTTTTATTATGTCATCGTGGATACCCTAACTTATCCCCAAGAAAGTATTGGTAAACTATTCTTTCGCTTACATATTTCTTTTCCATCCAAAAAATGCAGGTATCTTGTGGGTAAATATCCAGAGTAAGTATTCCTTCTCCATTGATTGGGATTTTCTTTCGCAAAACATGCAGTAAGCTGGTATTCGTTTCGATTGATTGTGATTTTTGTGAAAAACAGAGGACCGAATAGCAAGTTCATTGCGATTTCCAATCGCTGATTTTCACACATAAATCCATTCCCTTCAGGAATGTTTTTTCGTCTGTTGCATGATGCTACTGAAAGCAATATATTCACACTTCGATGCATAAAAATCCTACTAACATATGTTTGAGAAAGAAGTTGAACGTTTCTTCTAGTTTGGATGCACCTTTCATCAACCTTTTTCTAACCTCAACTCCTTCATCACATGTCTAATTTTTCAACTTTTTTTTTTGTTTTTTCACAGTTCATGGATCGCTTCTGCTCGAAATCATAGGTAAGAACTAACCTTTCCTACGATCAATAGTTGGCAAAACAAAACAACACGTTGTAATACAGTGAAGTGACATATATAGAACACATTGTTAAGGAAATAGAGTTCCACATTACTAGGGAGTGGAATGAGTGATCATTTAATAACATTTCCGTCTCTCCACTCATTGACGTCATTAATTTTGAGATGGATATAAAATTTCTACACATATTAACCTAAAGGATAGAGTACATGGAGGGCCAAAAGAAACACACACACAAGCATGAAACATCACATGCAAATTAGATATTACATGGATAATAATTAATATTTCCTAATCTTATTGCTTCATTTTCTTTGACTGCATTACACAGGAGCGGTCCTTGGAGCAAGGCTTCTATGGGCACCATTTGTGTTTGGATTTTTAATCATTAAGTTCAGCAGAAGACATTTATCCACGTTTGATAGCATTGAAAGTTTCTTAGGAAGTGAGAATCACCTTGTACCTGTTAGGTACTCCTACTCGGATATCAAGAAGATGACCAATGGTTTCAGGGACAAGTTGGGGGAAGGAGGCTACGGTTCTGTATACAAAGGAAAGCTCCGAAGTGGCCCTTTTGTAGCAATTAAAATGCTAAGCAAGCCAAAAGCTAATGGACAAGAGTTCATCAACGAAGTAGCTACCATTGGAAGGATTCATCATGTCAATGTTGTTCGGTTAATAGGGTATTGCGCTGAGAGGTCCAAGCGTGCTCTTGTGTATGACTTCATGCCTAATGGATCTCTTGAGAAGTACATTTTCTCTTCAGAAGGAGAATCCTTAAGTTGTAAGCAAATCTATGAAATTTCTCTTGGGGTGGCTCGCGGTGTTGGATATTTGCATCATCGTTGTGAAATGCAAATCTTGCATTTTGATATAAAGCCTCATAACATTCTTCTTGATGAGAATTTCACTCCAAAGGTGTCAGATTTTGGTCTTGCAAAATTGTATCCAACAGATGATAGCATTGTGACAGTGACTGCTGCAAGAGGAACCTTGGGCTACATAGCTCCAGAGTTGTTCTACAAGAACATCGGCGGTGTTTCCTATAAAGCGGACATTTATAGCTTTGGAATGCTATTGATGGAAATGGCAGGAAGGAGAAGAAATTGGAATTCGTCTGTTGATTCAAGCCAAATTTTCTTTCCTTCTTGGGTTTATGACCAATTCGCAGAAGGAAAGAATGTACAAATTGAAGAGACAATTGAGGAGGAGAGTGAGATGATAAGGAAGATGATGCTAGTGGGTTTATGGTGTATACAAATGAGGCCTAGTGACCGTCCTAATTCCATGAACAAAGTCGTTGAGATGCTTGAAGGAAATATACAATTGCTTCACATGCCTCCAAAGCCTTTTCAGTATTCACAATTACCTATGCAGGCTGAGAATGGAATTAACAGAAGGTTGTCCAATCTGTCAGGTGCTTGTATGGATTCTCTCACTTGTGATATAAGTGGACGCTAAATTCTCAAGACCAAACATCCTAGATTTAGGCTCAGTGTTGATTCCATGGCCATATATGATTGGATTTGATGGTTTTGGAAGACGTACAAGACTATGAGCATCTTGTAAGGTGCTTTTCGTCATGGATTAGCATTTGTAGAAAACTGCTTAGCAGACGTTGTACCCTTGATTTTGAATCAAACAAAGGTAACACTAATAGAGATTGTACTCCTTTTATTTAAATCAATAAAATATATTTTGTTGCTTTCATTTTCTGTCTTTGGGATGTTGAAAGGTGTAGTAGGAGAAACAAGAGAATAAAGAAGATGGACATGTTTACAGGACCTTTGGTTAATTAACTAGGTGAGAAATGAAAAGAAAGGATTAAGTTAACTAATCAATATCTCTCGCTCGATAAATGTTTTTTTGGGCTCTTGTTCAACTCAATTTTGGATTGCTAAAATTATGTCAATAGAACTTGATACTCAGGCAATGGTGATTATGATTCTCTGTGAATTTTTAACAAGGAAATTGATATTCGCGCTCTCAAAATTATTGATGACGCTCCACTTATAACATGATGAACAAAGTGGAGCGCCATCAGTAATTTTGGGAGCGCGAATATCAATTTCCTTTAACAAAGTCTTTGTCTTTGTAAATTTCTTCAAACTTTCTTAAATGATGTTTCTATTGGTAGAAATACACTATTCAAGTTACAAAATTTCTTAATTTATATTTTTTGTTCTTATGCACCAGCACATGTTTTTTTCAAAATCGGTTGCTCGATCTTGATTGACTTTGCTTTTTGTTGGACGATAGCTTTAACTTCTCATCAAGCACACAGAGTCGGTCATGAACATATAAGTTTCAAAGGGATTCCAGGACCTATGAAAAATAATCAGTTGAATGCGATGGTATAAAATATAGTCTAATATGCATTGGCAAACGGATTAAAAAAATTTAAAAACATATTCAATTGTGATTTTTTTATCATTAATATAATAAAAGTCATCAAACACACATTTTTATATAAAATTAAAGGACATTTATGTAACGTGAAGAATAAAACAGCTATTTTAATTTCTTACAATGTGTTCAATTAAATGCAAGGGGCGACGTTTTCAAATATGTACGTCTGCACAAACCATCTTCTCAAATTTTTTTTTTTGAATGGAAAGTCAAAAAAAATAAAAGTTCTAAGTAGATGGTTTGTGCATACGTATGTATTTGAAAGTGTCGCCCCTTGCATTTAATTAAACAGATTGTAAAAAAATTAAAATAGTTGACCCAAAGGACGATCATACTTGCCTCTTCCTCCGGGCCAAGCCAACGCCCGTACTTTGATAGCTCATTTTCTAGTGCGCGGGATATGTTTTGAAAGAGGAGATGGAGATATAATAAGAAGAGGATATGGTTGGATGAGTTATTAATTCATTTAGAAGGGGCGATTAAAAGTTACTTGAGCATAATTTGGCAAAATTTATTAATTTTTTTTTGTCTTTATTAACTTTCTTTTTTTCCTTTTTTGCTTTCTTGACTTTTTTCTTGTTTCTTAATTGACAATTATACTGACCCATGAGATATGTTGATTCGTCATTCATGCAACCGATATGTTATCAGTTTTGAAGAATTCTATTGTCTAGATCATGTCAGCTGCCCAGGAACTCAGTGTCTCTGTTGAACAAATAAACTTTTCTTTTACTTATTTTTTTTTTAAAAAAAACCCTCTAAGGTTACCAAAATAAGTTAACAATAAGTCTAGGTGCACTTTTACCGACTACTCGTCTCTCACATATGTGTGGGGCCTATCCACAATTAAATGTGTGGGGCCAACACATATGTAAGAGAGGAGTGGTCGGTAGGAGTGTAAGTAGCATTACTCAAAAGTTAATTTGTGAAGAATATCGCTCTGATACCATCTTTGTCACGACCCCGAACCTAAGGGCTAAGGTGGGTTGAGTCATCGTGATCGGCTGATGAGTACTAACGCTCATCCAGACCTCTTTCATAAAAAGAAATTGGGAGACAATTGCTCACAGAAAAAACCGTAACTAGATCGCTTCAAAGCTTTTATTTTTTGATCAGCAAAGAAAATTTTATTAATCAACGAACCGAAGTTACAAAGATATGGAAAAAGAAACGGCATTACAACCTATGACTTACATTCCAACTATGTTGGCACCTAGGACGAGGACAATCATATACCAACCGCTACCCAATCAAAACTTTTATTACAAAACAAGTACTCTTAAAGAGAGAAGAAAAAAAAGATGTCAATTATGATTCGCATATCCATTATACCTGAACCAACTAGTCATTTTTTTATTCAATAGCAGCAGGGATTCATATAATACCTGGTCAAGTGTGAGGAGAATATGGTCATAGGCGAAACCTGTGGATAAACCTCTGGATTCCACTGTTAAACTTAACTATGTGTTGATCAAGAGGAGTTGAATCCCAATCGACACTAAAAAAAATATTGCCTCGAGCGGTGTTTTTCAAACGGCGGGGAAGACCCAACAAACCCGGTAACACTTTTAGCGGCGTTTTTGCAAATGTCGAGGATGCCAAAGTCAGCTTAGGTTGTCAGCATTTGGAAAACTTGCGAAATATCTATTGCGGCTTTTTCAGAAAGTGTCGGGATTGATCCATGAGTAAAAATCGCCTCTTTGGCGATGTTTTTTCATAAATGCCGGGAAATGTCGTTTATCGCGGCCGCTAAAAAAAAACGTTGGCAAAACCACTTTTTCTTGAAGTACGATCGTGACAAATATCTTCATTGGCAATTTCAACTATCTTATCATTTACACTTTTTGATATTCCCTTTGCTTCTAGTATGGTGAGTAACTTTATGTTTGAACCGTGACTTCCACATAAGGGAGATTTTCTTAGAATTGTCAAGTATCTCAAGACTTATCCAAGTCGGCTTGTTATATCGAGCTAGTGGTCATTTGCCTATTGTGGTCTTCGCTGAATGAGACTGGGTAGGACACGATCTAATTATAAGGGATCCACTACTAGCAGTGGCGGGCCCAGGAATTCCATATACTGGGGGCACATATTATTCACAATCTTGAAAAATATTTCTCTGTATGTATACCACTAAATTATCGCTCAATCATTGAATATTGATTACTCATTCTATTCCGCAACCGATTTTTGATAATCTTCATGTCTGAAAATACTTTTTCAACTGTCGCGGTGGCAACCGTAAGATTAATAGAAAGTAAACTAAAGAATTTAGTAATTTGATTTTCATAGTATTTTGGATTGGGAGGAAAACAAACAGAGATAGGATAAAAATAGAGAAATAAAGAAAAGAGGTAGAACAAAAATGGAGAAATAAAGGAAAGAGTTAGAACAAAAATGAAGAAATAAAGAAAAAAGATAGAAGAAAAATGAAGAAATAAAGAAAAAAGAGAGAAGAAAAATGAAGAAATAAAGAAAAGAGAGAACAAAAATAGAAAAAAAAAAAAACACTAAGGTGCATAACTGGGAATCGAACCCAGTTGCCCAATGCCTTTCACAAGGTATATAACCACTCCACCACGCTGATGAATTGTACCCATGTAGGAAACTTTTAAAAATTTATATCAAATTTATATTTTTTTAAAAAAAGGCATGGGGGCACGTGACCCCACGTGGGTCCACCCCTGCCTACTAGATATTATGTCTTTTTTGTTCAGAATTTCTTTCCCAGGTTCGAGTCCCATATACTCTCATTGGGCGCGGGCTAAACATACACTTAACATTACTCACAAATGGTGGGACCTTAGTTCGGTCCTGACATAGGTACAATAGGGTCCCTACAAATAATAGTGTGGTATGACAGGACCATACTCCTTGCCGGAGGTGACAGGATATCATTTTGTGATTGTAAGTTGAGAGCTAAATCACTTTGACAATTAAATTCTATATGACGAGGTGAACGCGATTTATCAAGAAATTTCCAAGCAAACAGAGTACGCAAACCATGAATCTACAACGACAATTAATCTTTGTATTGTTATAGGAAATATTGTTTCGTAGCTAACATGCAGAACAAGCTTCTAATTAGAATCCCATCGATTATCCAAAATGCGCTGATAATAATAACATTTCGAGTTCGTCATTATCTTCTAATTCATACAAAGTACATTGAAAGCAAATAACCTATTTTGAAGCACAATAGATGTTGTGGCAAGTCTATACATCGGTTGTTCAAAAATTTGTCACATGCCAATTGAAAATAGGGAGATTTCTACTTAGGCTTGAGAATACAACATATAGAGTCTATCTTTCTCACTCATGTTCGATAATAACTTCCAAATTGCTGTTAAAGTGGACGTCCGCAGTTCCACGTACTTGTCCCGGGACCATTGTTGGATTTGTGGAGACAAACAGATTGGGAGGCTTGATTAGCGTGTCTCCGTCTCCTTCCAGCATTTGAATCACAACATGCATTGAAGGCCTGTCAACTGGGTACCACTGAATGCACCAAAGTCCCACAATTGCTAACTTTTTCGCAATCTTGGCATCTTCTTCATCCTGAATACCGATACCTAGCTCTTCTCCACTATCCAAACGAATGTAAACCCATTCGGGAAAGTAATTAACCTGGTTGGTGTTATTGACCATTAAGTGAGAATTCTTCTTCCCTCCGACCATTTCAAGCAACAACATACCGAAACTGTAAATATCTGATTTGTATGATACGTTTCCAAAGTTCCTCGAGAACACTTCTGGTGCAATATAGCCAACGGTACCACGAGCAGTAGTCATGGACACGACACTTTGTTCCTTCGAACACAACTTTGCTTGACCAAAATCCGTTATCTTCGGATTCAATTTATTGTCCAACAAGATGTTATGAGGTTTAATATCGAAATGAAGAATTTGTCGATCACACCCTTGGTGAAGATACTCAATTCCTTTACCTATACCCAAAGCAATTTCAAGCAGCTTCTTCCAACCAAGGAAATGCTTGTCGTGATCAGATGATGCAAACTTTTCCAGTGAACCATTTGGTAAAAACTCGTATATAAGAGCTCTTCTAAATCCATCCGCACAATATCCAACAAAGCGAACCACATTGACGTGGTGGATTTTACCAATTATTCCAACTTCGTTGATGAAGTCTTCCCCATTTCCCTTAGTATTATTGAGGATCTTAACCGCGACATAAACATCACTGGAAAGTTGTCCCTTGTACACTGTCCCATATGCTCCTTGGCCTACTTTGTCCTTAAACTGATTTGTAATTTTCTTGATATCAGCGTAAGAGTATCTTGCCGGCTTCAAAGCTCTATAATCCTCCAAGAACTTCTCAATCTTTAAATGATCCTCTTTCTTTTGTTTGTGGAGCAAATACATTGCAATGATGATTAGAAGAAGTAGAAATGAACCCAAAGTCACACCTGCAATCACTGGCGGCCTTTTCCAGACACCTGCGAAAGATAAAGAAGACTCGTCATATATTTTCTATGTTCTAACAATGGTGTTCAAAGCTTCAGCCCAACAATTACCCAGGCCCGTTCATTTTATGGGACAAACAGTAAAGGATGTATAATCCCACCAACTTAGTAATAGTTAGATTTATATTAGCACATCGCTGGATAAGGTATTATAAATAATCCCACCAAATTTTGCGGGTTAGTTTGGTTGTCTTTTCTCTATCTTTATCAAAGTTGTTGTTGGTGTCTTGCCAACTTAGCTTTTATCTTGCCAGGGTTTTGGTGGCATGTGATTGTTGGGTGCTCGGGTGCCAACCTCGCTGGGATGTGCGTGTCCAAATGGTTAACAAAACAGAAGTTATTTTTTTCCCATGAAGTTTTCAATAACTTTTTTGACTGAAGACGTAAATGCAAGGCCTAATCGAATGCAAATAAAAGGAAATCAAGAAAAGGAAAGGAAAAAACTAGATCAATAGTGGGTATACCGTTTTCAGGAGGATTGAAGCATTCAAGTTCACGATCACTATTGCTGCTGTTACTCACAAACCTACAGAACTTGCCTTCACGTCCACACTTCCCACAAACCCGATGGGGCCATTTCAATTGCATATCTACTATTCCGTCGCCAGGAATCGCCCCATCGGGAACCGACCCGACATTATACATCTTTCTGCAAGATGTCGGGGCAAAATAATTGAAATAGGAGAAACCAAAAGAGGCATAAACTTGATCATGTCCATCTCCACTGAGGCAAGGGATCAACCAGTACATATTCTGCACTGTGGAAGGGCAACTGAAAAAACTCATATTCCACAAGTTACTTGCAAATCGAAAGGGAGTGGTGGACAAGTTGAGGTTTTGAAACTGTTGTAGGAAGCAGCTGTTTGGGTCTTTGATGGAAATGATTTGGGATGTGTAATCGATATCGGTCACTAGAACTTGGACGGAATGGGGGAGGTTGAGGAGAGTGGCGGCCTTGTTTGGAGAGCAAGAGAGATCGAACCCGGGGTAGCCGCAGTGTGGTGGGTGGTGGTTGTTTTGGCGGAACGGGAAGCGGATTGTTGGACCTTGTTTGGAGCATGTTGTCGGGGCGCAATCGTCGTCTTGTTGGGATGTTGAGAGGTGTAGTAGGAGAAACAAGAGAATAAAGAAGATGGACATGTTTATAGCTCCTTTGGCTAACTAGGTGAGAGACGAAAAAAAAGGATTAGTATTTTTTGAAGCCAATCAATCTCTCTCTCATCAACGTTTCTTTGGCTCGATCTCTTTCAATTTGCTTGTTCGGGAACACCTCTCTCTCTCCCTCTCTCTCACAAACACACACATTTCGGTGCGCATATATATAGTGCAAGAAGGCATTGCAACTCATTATGGATCTCAAAATTTCTGAATACGGTTTCTAATAAATTTTCTATATCTTTCTACTCATTACTGTCAACAACATCCATCAAAACCCCCAAATGAACATAGAGCCGGCCATGAATATGAATTTTTGATTGATTGATTTTACTTTTTAGCTAAATTTGTATAAAAGATTTGTACCTTGCACATGATACCAAATTTTTATGCACTATAGTTTTGGCATTAGCAACATTTTTTTTTTTTATATAGTAGCTTTAACTTTTTCATTAGGCACACAGAGCTGTCAACGAATATATGAGTTTCAAATCTGGCCCATGACATGGGATTTCATATTTTGTATAGAAACAACCGGTGGAATAGAATTGTATAACTTATAGTCCAATATGTATTGGACATCAGACTAAAATTTTTAAA
The DNA here is from genome assembly GCA_019656835.1 of Rhododendron ovatum. Classification (NCBI taxonomy): domain Eukaryota; kingdom Viridiplantae; phylum Streptophyta; class Magnoliopsida; order Ericales; family Ericaceae; genus Rhododendron; species Rhododendron ovatum. The sequence continues at coordinate 32,682,448 of CM033792.1, read as the reverse complement.
ATAAGCGGTAAAATGGGATTTATTATCAATAATTTCACTAAAATTATCAAACACATATTTATATAAAATTCAAAGATAAATTGATGCCGGTATCCCTTTTTTAAACGACGAGTATATCAATCGTTCTAGCTTTTTAAATTCAAATATGATTCAATGTGGGCTTTGTTTAAGTGATTTGACTAGTACAACACAATCAATGTATAATTAACCTGGCGTCAATGTATAATTAACCTGGCCTGCACACCACCACCAACTACCCAACTGGACCGCAAACCCCACTCCACCAGGCAAAGACTGATGTTTGATGGCTTCAAATTTTCTTTAGGTGCACAGAGCCGGCCGTGAACATATGAGATTCAGAAGGAGTTCATGAATGTGATTTTATATTTTATATGAGAAATAATCAGTTGAATGCGATTGTAAAAATTGTAGTTTAATTTGCATTGAAAAGCGAGTAAAAAAATATAAAATATGGTTAAGCGCAAGGGTAGCTAATGCTTATTTCCCTAATATCGTCATTGTTTTTTTCTCTTGGAAAAGAAGTTCACGACCCGTGGGCCTCTTACCTCCCTACGGCATTGCTCTGCGGAGCTCGCACAAGTGGTGGAGAATGTGGTTTAAGATCTACCGAAGCTTTAGAATATAGAAATGGATCGGTGGGGGATCGTTCTGCCTTACCCGCTCGAGGACTAAACATTAATTTAAGCAAAACTCATATCTTTATATATGTTTTAAAGAGATATTTCTAACAAGAAAAAAGTAGCTATAATATTTTCATAAAACATGTATAATCAAATATGGATGAGAGGATCTTAGTGTATATATAGGTATGGTAGTGGCTTTTATAATTTGTTCGTTCTTAATAATTTTTGAAAGAATAAATATATAATACGCGTCATTGTCATTATTTTATCGGGCCGGACCAGGGTTTAAGAGATATTCCAAGCTCATTCCATTAACTAAATGGACTTAAACTCAACCAAACCCAATCCAATAGGAATAAATACATATCCCAAACCCTTAAAAAGTCGGGCTGGGCGGGCTGGTGTGCAGCCCTACTTAGGGTACTTATAAGACGCAACATTTTCAAATACCTTGACACACATCTTCTCGAATGGAGCCCTTTTTGCTCAAAATCTTAGCTTTCAAACAAACATACTTGTCTCCTCCTCCCAAGAAATTTTCAATGCTGGGGGATATATCCCACATGATGCATGTTCGGCACATTCAAGCCGTCCAATGCACTTTTGGACGGTCCGAATATACCGAGCGGGCACCACGTGATATCCAATTACCCACCCAACACTGAAAAATTCTTCCCCCCTTGGGGAGGGGACTATGCCATAGTTTAATCCATATGACCAGGCACGTATAAGGACCGATAATCCTTTTTTTAATGACAAGAATATATGAATTAATCAAAGTTTTTGAAATTGATGCAGGCGTGAATTCAACAAGAATATAGTATGTAATTATTTAAATAGTGCTTGATTAGGAAATTTTGTTATTTCGTATTTCTTTGTGTAGAAATATTAATTTTCATACTTGATTAGGTAGGTTGATCTGATTTTTCCTTCATTTAAGTAGTTTCTTAATTTGAATTTACCTTTTTAGTGTTACGATGATTCATTATGGCTCCGTTCAGTTGCCAGGAATGTTGTACAAGAAAGTTATTCTCAGGAAAAGTCAAGTAAAATGAAGTAAAAGAAAAAAAATCTATTTTCCTGTGAGTGTTCATTTGACAAAATTTTTTTGCAGGAAAACTTAAGTTTAATTAGTGGTTTATTTGTCGAAAAAAGACACTTATGAGAAACTTCTTTATTTCTCATGGCTAAAAGTAACTTTGAGAGCTAACACATACCGAAAAATGTAGTTTATCTAATGTAAAACCTTAACATGAAGCTTAAAAAATGAAGCTTTAAAAATAAGTAGATGATAACTAAATAAATAAATTTCAAACAACTATGCTTGATTAGTTGCCAATACAAAAACCTATTGATAAACTGATGATTAGTAAGTACAAAACAAAACTGAAGACTAATGACAAGATAAATAAATACTTCCAAAAAAATCAATTACTAATTTTTTTCACAACAATTATCTCAGAAAGTACCACAGTAGTCGAAATTGTTGTTACTAACGTAAATCTCAAAGTGCCTTTTTAAGAATCCAATTCGTATTTTTTTGGTATTGGAGTCATTTGCTTTTTTTCTTACCCGCCAATTATTTTGGCCCCATAATGGAGAAAACTTTCCCGCAAAATCCTATACTTTTAGGCTCCGTTCAGTTGCCAGGAAAGTACAGGAAATGATGGGAAAATCAACTTTCCCATGATTTTTGTAGTGTTCAGTTGGCAGGAAAGTAGTGGGAAACATGTTTTTAAATTTTCCTGTAGGAATTACTTTCCTGCAAAAGTGATCCTGCAAAAAACACAGGATTTTGCGTCGCGGGAAAAGGAAAATGAGTGAACACTCACAAAATTTTTCCAAAAGTTTCTTTTTCCTGACAAATGAACAACTAAACCTTAATTATTCTTGCAAAATTCTTTTGTCAAATGAACACTCGCAGGAAAATATATTTCTTATTCCTTTACTTTACTTTACTTCACTTTTCTTGAGAACAACTTTCCTGCACAACATTCTTGGCAACTGAACGGAGCCTTAGCTGGATCACTTTTGCGAGAAAGTAAATTTTGCAGGAAAACTTGAGAACATGTTTCCCACTACTTTCTTGACAACTAAACACAGCAAAAATTATGAAAAAGTTGATTTTCTCATCCTTTCCTGTACTTTCCTGACAACTGAACGGAGCCTATATGTAAAGTTGTAAGCACTAGGACTATGCAAGTGAAGTGGAATGCAGTTGGCGGCCTCCCTTATCTATTTTCATGTACATGGACAAAGTTGATTCCCGTAAGCCCCATCCCCCGGGGCTATTGTTTTTTGTTTTTAAATTGTTAATAAAATTATAGAGTGTTTTCTATTTTGCCAACTTTTGGTATTATATGTGTAAATAAACCAATTGTTATTGTCTTTATTTCTGGATATTTTCAGACTAATTATAAACAAATTTAAAGAAGAATTGTTACAATTTTGTCGCCCAATCAATCTCTTTTTTCCCGATGCGCTTTTGTGCATCAGTTAGTATCAGCACAAGAGTGTGTCAAAAATAAGAGATCAGTGATTGTGAACTTTGCAGTCTTTCTTCTTCCGCACCAACCCCCCGCTCTCTCTCTCTCTCTCTCTCTCTCTCTATATGGTTATCAGAAGCTTCGCTCGTGCGGTCACCCCGCCCCTCCTTCTCCTCCTCCTCCTCCTCCTCCTGCTTTCAGTAATTACCTGCAGCTACGGAAATCAAAACCAGGAATTCAACAATTCATGTGGAGACATCCACAACATCACCCACCCTTTCAAACTACAAGGCGACTCATCTCACGCCGCTTACAACAAATATTTCACTCTCTCCTGCGACCAGAACAATCGCACCGTCCTTGACCTCTCAGCCGGAAAATACTACGTGAAGTCAATGAACTACACCGACTCCTCAATCCGTCTCGTCGACGTAGGAATCCAAACCGACGATATTTGCTCATCTTTCCCTCTCTCCTCTTTAACCCTTGGGGATTTCCTCAATGGGTTTTTTCTTCCCTACATTGCGGAACGTACGGCGAGAACGGTCGTGTTCCTCAGCTGCGAAAACCCAATCCAATCTCCTGCTTACGTAAACAGGACTGGTTATAATTGCATCGCCGGAGACGAAGCGTCGGGAAATGGGTATTATTCGTATGTTGCGGTGGGAGAGGTTACGTTTTGGGATTTTCCCGATTCGTGCACCTTTGATCAAGTGGCGACCACTTCTTTTCCGCGGTTGGTCGGTGCGGGTGCGGGTGCAGGTGCGGGTGCGGATGCGGGTGCGAGCAGCAGCGGATCGAATATGTCGTGGTTGGATTTGAATAAGGAATTGGCGTACGGGTTCGAGGTTTCGTGGGTCTCTAAATCAGGAACCTGCAAAGTATGCAGAGAAAGGTTTTACAAGCTCTATCATTCATTGGGGTCCACCTCTGATTGTGGTGATTGCGAGTTCGAGCCTCCTTTTCTAAGTGAGTGATCTCTTATTTCGCTAAATACTTTTTTTTGGGGCACATTTTATTTTTATTTAAAGAAATTGTGCGTTTGTTAATTTTGCGTCTAACTTTTGCGAATTATGAAAAGGTTAAAATTTTCTACTTTTATCCGCATATATTAACTTTTTTACTTTTTTGTTTTGCTAAAAAGTGATCATTTTTCCAAAATATTTCGGTAAATGTAAAAAAAAGTTTACTTTTTCAATTCTTTTCGTCAAGAGTAATTAATAATTCACAAAAGTTTGTCGCAAAATTAACAAACATGAAAAAAACTGAGTAATGACAAAAACGAAAAAATTCGTCAATTAAAATTGTTAGTGGAACGGGGTTTTAGTACCGATTTTCTTAGTTGGTTTAAAGGTAACTTGCCCCAAAGAAAGTATCGGTAGATTAAGGATATTCTTTCGCTTACGTAATTCTTTTTCCATCCCAAAAATGCAGGTTTCATGTGGGTACAACTTCTGAGTAAGTATTCCGGCCTTCTCCATTGATTGTGATTTTCCTTTTGCTTAGTATTCGTTTTCTAATTGTGATTTTTGTGAAAAGCAGAAGACCGAATTTGTGAGTTGACGGATACTACTGGGCCCCGAGGGCATGGGCCCTCACTCGATTTTGTAGAAGTATATTAATTTTTTTGAATATTTTAATTATATCCGATAAATTTGTGATAGGTTTTCAAGTACTCTAGACTTCCATTATGAGGATATTTGTGTCATCTATTTTTTTGAGTGCTAAATTTTCACACAATCTTTTTTTGAAAACACATTCCTTTCTGCTAATTATAAGAAGAGATTACAAATATATTCATCAATTTATTGTTTTACCGGTAAAAAAATGTATTATTCGAGGAATTATAAATGTACGGGTCAAGTTTACTAATTTATATGCCCCCAATAATACAAATTTCCGCATCCGTCCCGGCGAGTTCCAATCTTTGATATTCACATATAAATTCAGGAATTAATGTTTCTTCGTCCGTTGCATGATGCTACTAAGAGAAAGCAATTCACCCATAGTTTGTCTAAAAATCCTAGGGGAAAAAACTCAAATGATCCATGTAGTTAAGTGTTTGTGTCAAATTGGTCCATGTAGTTGTAATTGGCTCGATTTACACTCTATACTTTTCATTTTGTTCCAACTTGGTCCAATTACTAACTGCCAATAGTCCGCCGTTAGTCTTTTTAATAGAAAAATCAAATGGGCTCCTTTTTTAGTGTTAAATTCTCTCATTCCCCTCTTGCCCTAATATACCTTTGAACTAAAACACAACTCATTCTTCCATTCTCCATTGATAATGAGGCACTTGAGAAGAAATTTGGTTATAGTTTTCTGAAAAAAGTTGCCCACCAATTCAGCATTTTCATTATCAATCATGAGGCAACATAACCACCGGTATTGTCTACCTGTTCAACTTGTGGACAAATACCGAGATGCTTTATTTTTTTGCATAGTACTAAAAATGCAAATAGAACCATGTCCAAAAGTCACAACATGATATTGATCAAAAGTCACAAAATGATATTAACCCAAAAGTCACGGCATGATATTGACCATTATATACATATTCTATGCATATAATATTGATAGTTACTAAAGACGTGGACATAATAAAATAGAACCACTGAAATTTTGTGCCATAAAAACAAAACAAAGTTTTTGATCAGAACATTTTTCCATTGTTTATTAGTCCAAAAACTCACCATATTCTGCCATGTTTCCATTGAAAAACAAAGTATTTGAGCAGAACATTTTTCCATTGTCTATTAGTCAAAAAACTCACCATATTCTGGCATGTTTCTGTCGAATCTGCAGCAAGCCATATCTGGTTCTTCTATCTCTTGAAGTTAGCCAAGGTGTTGGATGTTCTTCTGCCTCCAAAATCGTCTGCCTCAAAATGAGAAGTCCAAATCCAACGGGAAACAAATTAGGGTAATAGGAGAATGAGAGAATTACAGTTTTAACCCCCAAAAAAGGAGGCTACTTGATTTTGCTATTAAAAGGACTAGCGGCGGACTAACGATAGTTAGCAATTGGACCAAATTGGAACAAAATAGAAAGTACAGAGTGTAAATCGAGCCAATTACAACTACAGGGACCAAGTTGACATAAACACTTAACTACAGGGACCATATTGATTTTTTTCCCAAAATCCTACTAGTACATGTTGAGAAAGAAAAGTTTTTAGGTTGGTATCGTTGTCATACCAATGGTTCCGATAGTAGACATTCAAAGTGGTTTAATTTATACCCAGTCGCATGTCTCGTTGCTTCCCACAATCGGATTCGGAAACCCTGTAGTGCAGGGTGCACTAAAGGGCGTGTAGTGCAGATCGACCGCAGCCGTCCAGGAGTGTTTTGCAAGACTTTCCTGATAAAGTGATTTGCATGACTTGTTGAACGTTTCTTCTAGTTTAGATGCACTTTTCATCACCACTTTTTTCCTCAACTCCTTCATCACATGTCTAATATTTTAACTCTTTGTTTTTTCACAGATTATTGGTTGCATTTGCTCGAAGTCATTGGTAAGAAAGAACTAACCTTAATTTCCTATGATCCAATATTTAGTGACACAATGTAAAACAACACGTTGTAATATAGTGAAGTGACATATATAGAACACATAAACCAAAAGGATAGAGGAAGTGATCGAAGGGCCAAATGGAATATGACATACACACATACACACACATGTCACATGCAAATTAGATATTACATGGACAATTATTAATTTTTCTAATCTTATTGCATCATTTTTCTTTGATTGCATCACATAGGAGCGATCATTGCAGCAAGGCTTCTATTGGCACCATGTGTGTTTGGATTTTTAATCAACAAGTTCAGCAGAAGACATTTATCCTCGTTTGATAGCATTGAAGATTTCTTAGTAAGTGAGAATCACCTTGTACCTATTAGGTACTCCTACTCGGATATCAAGAAGATGACCAATGGTTTCAGGGACAAGTTGGGGGAAGGAGGCTACGGTTCTGTATACAAAGGAAAGCTCCGAAGTGGCCCTTTTGTAGCAATTAAAATGCTAAGCAAGCCAAAAGCTAATGGACAAGAGTTCATCAACGAAGTAGCTACCATTGGAAGGATTCATCATGTCAATGTTGTTCAGTTAATTGGGTATTGCGCTGAGAGGTCTAAGCGTGCTCTTGTGTATGACTTCATGCCTAATGGATCTCTTGAGAAGTATATTTTTTCTTCAGAAGGAGAATCGTCCTTAAGTTGTAAGCAAATCTATGAAATTTCTCTTGGGGTGGCTCGCGGTATTGGATATTTGCATCAGGGTTGTGAAATGCAAATCTTGCATTTTGATATAAAGCCTCATAACATTCTTCTTGATGAGAATTTCACTCCAAAGGTGTCAGATTTTGGTCTTGCAAAATTATATCCAACAGATGATAACATTGTGACAGTGACTGCTGCAAGAGGAACCTTGGGCTACATAGCTCCAGAGTTGTTCTACAAGAATATCGGCGGTGTGTCCTATAAAGCGGACATTTATAGCTTTGGAATGCTATTGATGGAAATGGCAGGAAGGAGAAGAAATTGGAATTCATCTATTGATTCAAGCCAAATTTTCTTCCCTTCTTGGGTTTATGACCAATTCGCAGAAGGAAAGAACCTACAAATTGGAGAAACAACTGAGGAGGAGAGTGAGATGGCAAAGAAGATGATGCTTGCAGGTTTATGGTGTATACAAATGAGGCCTAGTGACCGTCCTAATTCCATGAACAAAGTCATTGAGATGCTTGAAGGAAATATACAATTGCTTCACTTGCCTCCAAAGCCTTTTCAGTATTCACAATTAGCTATGCAGACTGAGAATGGAATTAACATAAGGTTGTCCAATTTGTCAGGTGCTTGTATGGATTCTCTCACTCGTGATATAAGTGGACGCTAAATTTTCAAGACCAAACATCCTGGAATTAGGCTCAATGTTGATTCCATTTGATTTAGATTTGTTGGTTTTGGAAGACGTTTAAGACTATCAGAATCATGTAAGGTGCTTTTCTTCATGGATTAGCATTTGTAGGCAACTGCTTAGCAGACCTTGTACCATTGATTTTAAGGCTCCGTTTATTTGGACGTACTTTTTCTTTTTTTTTTTTGAGTGGACAAAAAGTTGGAAAACATTTTCCATGATCCGGGTGAAAATAATTTCCTTCCAAAACTTCCGTAAGTTGTTTTACTCCCTGCGAGCCAATGGACTTTTTCCCCCGATCCCCAACTGCCCCCAACTGAGGTATTTATTCATGACTTCCGCCATTTTTTGAGACTGAAATTTTCAGTACCCACCAGCCATTCACCTCTCTCTCTCTCTCTCTCTCTCTATATATATATATATATATATATGTGTGTGTGTGTGTGTGCGCGCGCGCGCGCGGATTGACTATTTTGTTATTTTCTGAAAAGTACTTTCACTCATATTGGTTTGTATTTTCTATTTTGTGACTTTCTATGATTTCTCAAATGCCAACCAAATGCCCAAAACTAAATTTGGGAAAAATGCCTTTTGTAGAGACATTTTATGTGAAAAATATTTTACTATCGTAAATGTCTTACATCGAAACAAATGGAGCCTAAATCAAACAAGGGGAAAACTAATAGAGAATATACTCCTTTTATTTAATTTAAATCAATAAAATATAATTTGTTGCTTTCATTTTCTGTCTTTGTTTTAGATTCCAAATTTGTGTGCGTATAAGGATGTTGAGAGGTGTAGGAGAAACAAGAGAATAAAGAAGATGGACATGTTTACAGATCCTTTGGTTAATTAACTAGGTGAGAAATGAAAAGAAATGATTAGTTTTTAAAACGAATCAATCGATCTCTCTCGATGAATGTTGTTCTTGGCTCTCGTTCAACTCGATTTGGGTTTGCTAAATTACGTCAATAGAACTTACTATTCGGTGGAATGGTAATTAATTAGGATCTAGAAATTTTAACAAAGTCTTTGTCTCTGTAAATGTCATTGAACTATCTTAAATGAAATTTCTATTAGTAGAAATACAATATTCAAGTTACAAATTTTGTATTTATTTATATTTTTCGGTCTTATGCACCAACACATTTTTTTTTTTTTTTTCCAAATTGGTTGCTGTTGATTGACTTTGCTTTTGTTGACGATAGCATTAACTTTTCATCAAGCACACAGAGCCGGCCATAACATGTAATTTTCAAACGGAGTCCGTGACCTATGAACAATAATCAATGCGATTGTATAAAGTCAAGTCTAATATGTATTGGTAAACGGATTAAAATTTGTTAAATAGCATTCAATTCTGATTTGTTTTATCATCGAGATAAAAAATATCATCAAAAACACACACACACACACATATATATTTTATAGAAATTCAATATTTATGTAACGTGAAGAATAAAATACTTATTCACAATTTGTTTAATTAAATGTAAGTGTTGAAATTTTCAAAACGTACGTATGCACACAACTTCTACCCAAATGGAGCCCCTTTTTGTTCGGAATCTGACCCAAAGCGACGATCATACTTGCCTCCCCCTCAAGACTAAGCCAACGCCGCACGTACGTTGACGGCTCGTTTGTGAGCGTGCAAGATATGTTTTGGAGCCATCAAACACAAATTTCTATAGAAATTCAATACTGTATTTATGTAACGTGAAGTATAAAATACCTATTCACATTGTGTTTAATTAAATGCAAGTGGTGAAATTTTCAAATACGTATGTATGCACACAAATTCTACGCAAATGGATCTCCTTTTTGTTCGGAATCTAATCCAAAGCGACGATCACTCTTGCCTCCCCCTCAGGGCCAAGCCAACGTCGCCTGTACTTTGACGGCTCGGTTGTGAGTGTGCAAGATATGTTTTGGAGCCATCAAACACAAATTTTTATAGAAATTCAATTTTTATGCAACGTGAAAAATAAAATACCTATTCACAATGTGTTTAATTAAATGCAAGTGGTGACATTTTCAAATATGTACGTATGCACACAACTTCTACTCAAATGGAGCTCCCTTTTGTTCAGAATCTGACCCAAAGCGACGATCATATTTGCCTCCCCCTCAGGGTTAAGCCAACGTCGCCCGTACTTTGACGGCTCGTTTGTGAGCGTGCAATATATGGTTTGGAGTCATCAAACACATATTTTTATAGAAATTCAATATTTATGTAACGTGAAGAATAAAATACTTATTCACAATATTTGGGTAAAAGTCATAATTTTTATTTTTTCGATTCCTCTTGCAAGAGGAACTAATAATACATAAAAATTTGACACAAAAAAAATTTAAATAAGAACAAAACCAAAAGTTGTGGTCCACAACTTGCTACTCCTAGTTAATAGATACACCCCGCGTAACTCTGTGTCCCATGCATTTATTGTCTCTTATCTTTTTGCATTTGTTGTCTTTGCATCTTAATGAACTCGCCCCTTGTTTGTAATAGTTGATTAAAATTTCACCACTCGCAACATTTATAACACATACCTTGTAGTGCTCTTCTTTCCATCGATGTCCGCCGCTAAATTTGAATCCACGAAAATCCACAAATCTGCATCTGCCCCCAAAACACAAAGCCATACCAGTAGTATCATTGACATACCGCAAAATCCACTCGAGATACCACAAAATCCACTTGAGATACCGTCATGGAGATGGTCACTATTTTCAGCTAGAATCATTGAATACTCACACTGAAGGATTACTTTGAAACGGATTCATATGTGAAGGACCGCATGTGATCCTTTATACATGTGGTTCCTAATAGCAGCATGAGAAGTAATGAGAGCCACATCGATTCAGATTTCAAAACGAGGTGAGAAGGAAAGCCAAATTAAGTCTGGCTATGGCAATTGTATAACATAACAGAAACCACTAACATATCAAAGAAAATTTCTCCATTAATTATACAGGCAATCCATGGAGTTTTGTTCTCTCCAAAGTAAGATTACACATGACCGAGGCTTTAGAAGTCATGTATTTTGAACATGGTTTAGAAGTCATTTAAGCAAATGAGTTCTAACTTCAGCTTCCATCATCTATTTATTTGGACCGAATGCCGCTCAAAATGTTGAGCCATTAAATCCGAAGAACGAGCGCTGGACCAAAGAAAGGTAATTCAATCAGTAAAGAACACAATAATACCATTTTGTGAACTTCAATAACATTCAGTGAGACAGTGGAAGTTAGAAGAACTTTCTCATATTGAAATGCCATGCAAGTAGTTTTTTTTTTTTTTTTTTGCCTTTTTCTGCACTAACCAAAAAAATGTAATTAATTTGGGAGAGGACGAATTGCATTATGTACCTACATAGAAGCTAGTAACAAGATTGTAGGATAATAGAATTGCTCTACCTCTAGGAGGTGATGCTTGAATTTACCACACACACACACACACAAAAAGAAGTCATCCAGCACAAAAATAAGTTCAAATTCAGATTCAAATAAACAATGCTAGGTTGTATGTGCAATAGGCGTACCCCCATCCAGAAATAATATTCTACTTTATACAAAATGAAACCGACTTGATTAGACCCTTTTTTTTTTCCGCTTAGCATGCTTGTTGAATTAAGATTTTGGCCAATAGATTCTTTTGGTTATGACAATAAACTCTAATTTGCAACTTAATTATGATACTAAAATGTGGCTCTTATGGTGAATTTCTTAACATTCAAAGTCTTAACAAATTGATTATAGCCCTACCCGAGTCATACACGTAGGGCCGTACCATACCTTTTCAATGGTATCCCATATCTTGTACTCGTATCTGACAAGTTTTCATATTTGTACTTGTATATATGCTTCATAGTATTATGAGAGGCCATAGTGAAATTCTCAAAATTCAAAATCTGAATAGACGAAGCTATCCCAAGAAGGATATAGTTGCACAAGTACACTACATGAATCCAGGCGCCTCTGTTCTTCTATTCTCACCTTTGTGCCTTCCAATACCCAACCCCCTACTGGGTATTTGTGAATATAAGCATCTAAACCCATCCAATGAAATCATCCAGCCAAACAAAACCTAACCTTAGTTTATGAAACTATTGCAACATTAATGATACATAATAGGTATATCATTATTGGCCTACATTTGGCTATTAATCTTAGATTCTTCAGCAGATCTATACGTAGTGCGTTTGTGTATGCGTCCAGATCACGTCACGGAGAGGTTCAAGCAAGATTCAAGATACTGAGAATGGTGTCACAAAAAGCCACTTATTCTCTTAATGTCACAAGCCAACACCCAATTACAATCACAGAAAACTTACATATTAAGTGCTCCAGTATTTGTTTCTCTGATTAAAATAAATCACATAACCAATGAAAAATGAAAGAACAATAAAATCAAGAAGCTTTGTTAAACTACAAAGCTGAAGCTAACAATGGGACTAGTGATCAAGTAAAGGTCCATTTTCTCATAAGATTATGGAGACCAAACTTTTGGAACCACTGAAAAGAAAGTTTTATTTGCTTCATTCTGGTGTGAAGAAAACCACAACTATCAAAAGATGTTGTTCTACGAAGACTTTTACAATGTCACTTGTACAATATATACATAAACGAAGCATATATTGGATTGTGAAAAATGGTGGGCAACCACAAATCAGAAAGGAACAAGTGAAATAGTTACCTGAACATCATAAAATTTGATATAGAACCGTGAACTATCTATGGAAAGTTTAGTTTGAAGAATATCTGCAATTGTTGAACTCAATTGTCCGTTAACACTTGGTCCCAAGCCCCCAATGGAGATCAATTCTCCATATGCAGCTGGCTCTTCTGTACCAGCAAATGCAACAGGCACTGCTGCATTCAGCACTATCATCACGTACTGAAGAATGAAGCCGAGAAAGAAAGACAAGGCTATTAGTATACGTCAACAATAAAGGCTCGGGAATGGCAGAAGTTAATTACCAAACTGAAAAGCATACTTTTAATTTGTCGTAAGGAAATGCCCAAAAACTAAAACCTATTTCGCTAGAATTTGTCATGTCTTTTTAGTTTTTACTTTCAAGTACGCATTTGAGACAGGTTAATACAAATATTTAAACATACAAACCGCATGAATGAACGCCTGCAGACAAATGGAGCATAGTCTATCTTAATTCTTAGAACGGTAATCTCTAGGCTTAACACAAAGGAAAAATGTTGTATAAGTATCACTTCTACAAGGAGTTTTTTTCCCTTTCATACAATACATCTCGTCTGCAACATGTGATCAAATACAAACTTAAAACCCTAATGCTTCATCTTTTGCAAGGTCAGCAAGAAATGAAAGATTCAGCGCATTTGTCACGGGAGCACCAATAGCACACAATGGCACAGATGTGGTTGGGCATGCCAAAAACATAACCCAACACCAAAGGTATTACCATACAAGTATACCAAACAGCTTTATCATTCAACATCAATTGGAAGATGAACGACGTAACCAATACGAGGTGGTTACGTAAAGCATACAAATTATGCCAGGTTTCGGTTCGACATTGTACATGGTTTGGAGGAAACCCAACCAAATAGCTGAATTTCAGAGGGAAAGATAGTGTTTTACTAGCGAAAAAGTGAGGGCTTCAATGGGTTTTCCACTTTGAAAAGAGGAAAAAATTGTGGTCGGGGAGGTTAGAGTAGCCAACGTTACTGAAAGCAAGAGATATTCAGGACAGTATCATATATTTTCGAACGAACAATCTTCCAATTTAACAGGAAAACAATACACTAACAAAACCCATCAAGGGAAAAAGGAATAGAAGAAGCAATCTTTCAGAGTAATATTATCAAACAGTTGACTGACATTACAGTGAACCTGCAAGCACAAGCACAAGCACAAGCGAGGGCTTCTGTGGGTTTTCATTACTAAAATCAAGAGATATTCATGTTGCGGCAACAAATATTCCACACAGAGAACTTTCCCATTTAATAGGCAAACAATACACTAAGAAAAGGGAAAATGACTTGTTTTGATAATTAATACCCGCCAATGGCATGCCGGGAATATTTGTTAATGCTGAAAATATCCTTGGCGGGTATTAATTATCAAAACACGTCATGAACCGTCATTTTCCCCTAAGAAAACCCAGTAAGGGGACACACACAAAAATGAAAAAGAAGCAGCAATCTTTTAGAATAATATTATCAAACAGGTGACGGTCATTCAAGTGATAAACGTATTATATGGCAGGAGGTAGGGAAAACGGAAACTTAACAGACTCGGGTTTGCCAATGATCTTGGCGACAGCTTTAGTGGCATCCTTGAGGATGTCAGACGTAACCACAGCATCCACTGGAACATTTGTAAAGAGATTCAAAGTGGGCATTTTTGCTACTTTCTTCAACTTCTGCTTCTTGACAATTTCTTTTAGGATTCTCTGTGTGTAGTTCAAAGCTCACCAAGCAAATGGGAGTTTGGCTCAGCAAATGGGTGGTTTCAGATTAGGGAAGTTTGTAGATAACAGTTAACCGTTCCTTCCTGACCTGTTTTGTCTATACGCCCAAAATCCCGTAGTAGCTTGGTTCCCTTAGTCATATAATTTAACCAAAATGTGATGTGCTTTCGCTTTCAAAATTCGTGCACACGCTCATGCTCTCATTTCATACGCATGCACGCGAATTATGTCATTTAGGTCCTAATTTGTAATAGGCGAGCAAATTAGTGCAATGAAATTGTGTCTAATTAATGAGATGATGTAATAGAAAAAAGAATTGTATTTTTCTTCACATGTTCATTTAATCAAAAATATTTGTGATGGAAGTTTAAAATATATACTAATAGTTTAATTGTTCGGGAAATTAATAAACAACTAGATTCCTGTAAAATTTGTGCTTTTTGCAAGACGTCTTTTGACGGTGAAGAAATTCTAATTAAAAAGTTTGAGATGCTAAATGAACATATGAAAAATTCAAAAGTTAGATATTCTCATACTTCTTCATTTTATCCACAAGTAGCTCAAGAGAGCTAATAATCAAGTATGATTTCCCCTCCATCGACTCTTTCCCTTTCCTTATTGTCTTTTAGCCCCTTTCCTTATTGTCTTTTAGCTCCATACGAATCTGTTCTAACGACACCTGTGAAACTTGAGTCTCGGTTATAAGATGTGAAGTATTACGGAGATTCGAAATTGTTATTACTATTTGTCTCAGATTAGGGAAGTTTCATAAACTTCCTATTGTGTTGTACTTTGTACCTTACGTGGAGTGTTACCCATGCATTTTCCAACAATATTCTGATTTTCCAAGATTGATATTACTAGTACTCCGTACGTCTCATTTTTAAAACCCAGTATTTCATTTTGGGTTGTCTCTTAATAGGTGTCCATTTTGTAAAGTTAGTTGATAAAAGTTGATACATTTTCCATTTTGTCCCTAAAAATAGATTTCATTTTGAAAAGTTAGTGAGTAAGGGCCTGTTTAATAAAACTGAAACTGAATGCTGAAAAATTAAGTACTGAAAGCTGAATGCTGAATTTTTTAAGCTGAAAAGCTGTTTGATAAACATATTAAGTACTGAATTAAAAAAATGATAAATTAATTTTAATTCCGATTCTCTATTAATTTACTAATGGTCCCAATGTACTTATAATAATAGTGGAATGGTGATTGTAGTGGTGGTGATGGAGCGGCGGCGGCGGTGTTGGAGTGCCGGCGATAGTAGTGTAATGGTGGTGGTAGAGTGATGGTGATGTAACAGTGGGAGTAAGTGGTGGTGGTGGTGGTGTAATGGTGGTGGCGGCGGTTGAGTGGTGGTGTAATGGTGATAATGAGTAGTGTCGTTGGAATGATAGTTGTGCAATGGTGGCGGCGACGACGGTGTGGTAGTGATGGTGGCAGTGTGGTAATGATGGTGGTGGTGATGGAGTGGTGGGGGGAGTGGTGGTGAAAGGAGTGATGGTGATAGTGGTGATGGTGATGGTGGCGAAGTGGTGGTGGTGGTGGTGGAGTAGTTGTAGGAGTGGTGGTGGTGGTAAGAGTGGTTGTGGTGGTGGTATAGTGATTAAATGTAAGTACACAAGAATTCAACCAGAATTAAATAGCTCAAAGCTATTTAATTTTTTTCAATTTTTTAGCCTACATTTTAAGTAGCACTTAAGTTGTTAAGCAATATATAATGTTGTTATCAAACCTACTGAATCATTTATTACTTAATTGATTCAGTTTTAAGTGCTAAATTTAGGTTATCAAACAAATCCTAAAAGTGTAATAATGATATCTCCATATAGGGTAAATAAGGAAAGTGGAAGTAAAAATTGATGTGAAATGTGTAATGATGTAGCTTTGTTTGATTGAGAGTTTAGTTTATTTTAGTTTTGATAGTGGGTGGAGAGAGAAATATGATAATGATTGAAGAGAGCGGTAATGATTAGAGAGAAATAAAGAGAGATGAAAAAATAATAATTGGAGAAATATGATAATGATTAGAGAAAGAAGTAGGATAATGATTAGAAAATAAAACTAAAACTAAACTAAACTAAGAACCGAACAAATTTTCTTAATAAGTTAAAGTTACGAAGCAGGATATTTAAGAAGGGACAGAGAGAGTAATACACCTGTTGTCTAAATTTTTATTTTATTTTTTATCCGACTTGTGTCTAAATTACTACTCCTTCCGTCCCTAAAAAAATGTCCAGACCGCAAACCTAGACCTTTGAAAAGATGCATTTGTTTCGCTAAAAAATTTTAACTTTTTCCACAAATCTATTAATGAGTTCTTTCAAAATGTAAAAGAAAAAAAAAGTTAGAATTTTTTAACAAAAAAATTGCATGTTTTTAAAAGTCTAAATTTGAGAACCAGACATTTATTAGCAACGGAGTGAGTATTTCTTTTTTAATTAGTTAGAAAAACTTGTTGAAAGCATTGGCACGTGGTATGAGGTCTGGGTGAAGTTCTGTAGGAGTTTAAGTTTTGCTATTTACCATGTCAAGAACAAAAACTCTTTCCACGTTCAATTTAGGTTAAATATGTTGTGAAGCGAATAACTTCACCAGTAAGAAAAAAAAAAATTAACTACACGAAGATACTACACACACAACGGTTGTGTGTGTTGTGTAACAAATTCTGACCATTCAGATGTGTTTAGACGGTTTAGATTTAAAAAAAAAAAAAAAAAAAACTCTTCCAAGAAAAAGTTTAACGGCTAGAGATTGGTTGTGTTTGGTTGGTTGCACAACCGTTGTGCTAATATTTTTTTGTTAAATCTTATTGGTTGGATAATGAAATTGGCTTACATTATACTGGTCTGATGACATGGCTCAACAGGATTGGTCGGATGACGCAATCGTCCCCTTAATCTTCAACTATAAATAGGGACATCTGCTTTCTGTTTCATTACTTCAGAAATAGATAAACTATTTTTTTTTCCTTAGCAAAAAGACTTTTATTAATCTTTATAAAGTATTACAAAGACATAAACCTAAAAGAAAAGACCCGAAAATCCAAAACGAAATGCCAAAAACTATCCTCACATCCCACACCTACAAACAAACCAAGAAGCCAAATGACACCGACCTACCAAGTTGAGAGGCGGGCCCAATATGGAGCACGTGGGGTCACGTGCCTCCACCCCCATCCAATTACTTTCTCATACACACTTAGCCAAATTCTTTTGGGTTAAAATAGCTTTTGTTCAAGATAAAACATGGAAAACGTAAATTCATTTTAGAAACTGTATGCAAACATATAGATTATAAACTTTTATTCACTACTGAATATTTGGGCTTGGATCTTATGTTTGTTTACGAATTTTTTCCTCAAGATTACAAAAAAATCATGCCCCCAGTGTGTTGATTTTCTGGGCCCGCCATTGCTACCAACACCTTACAAACTGAACCAAAAACCTATGACCCCTAGATAGACTACTTTGTAAAGAGTGATGACTGATAATTGTAAGAAATGCTTTCAATAATATTTAGCTGGTCTTGCAATTGCTTCAATGATATTTTGTATTTTTAATCCTCCAGGTTTCCCTTGTTTACTACCGGCAGTTGTTCACTTCAACAGCACACACTCATTTGCAAATTTAAAGTGTAGTCTGATTCACTTATTGACAAGGACCAGTCTCATGTCTAGGTTTTTTTCTTTTCAGTCTAGTATTAGGCCTTTGTGGGGTCCTCTCAGGCCCGTAACAATGATCACAATAGTTTATTTCGTAGAACTCATTGATTATGGGGGTGTTCCAATTAAACAGTAAAAGGAAGTTTTAGAAAAAGAAGGTTTTTCAAGCTCAAAAATCATGTATTTACGTAAATATTTTTCCTATCAATATAGATCTTGTTTGATAGATCTCATCGAAATATTTTAAATAGTGCAAAAAAAATTAAAAATATATTTTTCATTTTCATTATATTTGAACTTGAAAAACCTTCTTTTTGTAAAAGTTCTTTTTACTGTAGATTTGGAACGGCACCTATGTTGTTCACATAAGAAATAAGTTTCATCAAACATCGATAGGTAGATGAACGAGAGATTTGTACAAGGAAAAAAATTGGGCAATTTAAGTTTTAACTTCTCGTACAAATGTGTCTTGTTCATGCACCTGCCAAGGTGCAATCAATCTAATTTTAAACACGGACTGCATACTCGAAGAGCACTACAAAAAGAACAAATTCCACTCATCATTGTGGGCCCGAGAGAGGCCCACAAAGGTCCAAAACTTGACCGGACCGGACACAAAAAAAAAACTGGTTCACAAACTGCATTCCTCTCAAAACAATAAAACCACTTAAGAATGACATTCTTCTGTTGCCCCATCTCATAAGAACAAATTCAACAACCCTAAATTACTCAAAAATTAATTCAAACATTTCTGACATAAATCACAATCCACAAACCTTCACTTATTACCAAGTTCCCATCTCTTCTACTGTAAACACACAAGTCCCATTACAAAAGCTTTGGAGCCAATAAAAGGAAAATAATCACATGAAGCTATACAACCGGTTAAAACTGAAAAGGACACCACCAACACAACCATATCAAAACTAACAAACAAATTTGATCTCCAATCAGCAAGAACATGAACTGGATTTTTACGCATGCCGATACAGTTACACTGGTATAACATCGATCTTCGAACTGTCCTCACATCTCAATACAAGGCCCTCGAGGGTGGCGGGAAGAATACATTTACCCCACTGGCATCCTGTGGGTATTGGCTCTGGTGGAGGAACAATCATTAGGACATTATCGTTACGCTGGACAACTCCCATTACACTCACAGCGCTGCCTTCTTTGATGTACCTATTTGTCATTCGTCACCAAAACGCAAAAGCAGGAAGAGTTAGGTAGCCAGCTAGGCTTTGGAAGCAAAACCAGAAAGTATCATATCAAATCCACAGATGCATTGCCAATAACCAACATCTCCTAGCAAGCATTTATCAAGTACTTCTGGGTTGCAACTACTTCTATTCCACGTAACAGAAAGAATATGCTCAAAGAATTTCTACAGTAGCCCAATTTAGACTCAATTTTTGTGTTACTAGCTTTTCCTTCTCAAAAACGTCCATAAACTAGTGTAATATCTATAGCTAAAGTTAATATTTCGCTATAGGTCATCACATCAACGATCTAAGATAGAAACAAAAGACGACAAGGTAGAAGTTTAGAAAAACTCAACTTCGTAAAGTCTTTTACTTACTAGAAAGTTCCCTTATCAACCAACCAAGGCAACATACCATTTCTTTCTTCTCTTTTTTCATTTTTTCCTACTGCTAAACAATTCTGTGCTTTCACTTCTTGACATAAACGATAATGTCTAGGGCACAAGGAAACTGAGAGGTGCATAAAGAGGTCGAAGTTTTACCCTTCTTTCAATCGCATTATCCGGTCGTCACTTGAAAGCTTTCTCTCTCCCAGCCATCTGACGAATTCTGGGGACATATCCCTGTTTGACTGATTGATGTCAACAACAACAGAATAATCAACATATGGAGTAACCTTAGCACCATGCCCAGCCTTAACCAATGCCCTTAACCCAGACTGGAAGTCAGAAATGTAGAAATCGGTCACATGCTTCTGCAATTACACAAAGAAAATAGTTGGATCATGCATGGTTGTGAAATAAGCAAAGCAAATTTTCATAAGAAGAATGATTCTTCAACATAGTCCAGATCCAAGTAAGAAACAAATTGTAAAGGTGCATCCTGTAGAGGCGTACGAGTGATTGAAAAGAAGTGTTCAGTACTCATGGTTGCTTGAAGCCCAAACATAAACCATGTGTCCATTCAGGTATAAACTCTATGATGAGCTTAAAAATTGTGCATGAGGATTCGAGAGCATAATCTACAATGAAGAATTCACATCTCGAGTGAGATAAGGTTAAATTTGTTACAACTGAATTGCTGGGGTCCAGACATGTCCAACCAAAGAAATTTGAGTTGATTCGAAGAATAGAGGTAGCCTGTTGAATTCACTCTGCTGGAAATAAGAGGCTCCGGACAGTAATTAATATTTAGTACGAAAATTCAAGATTTTCATGTGAGTTATGCAATCCGTTAATTGCCTCCTCACATTGTTCCACGCAAAACCACTAGAGCTTATATCGACTCCTTCCATTTGAAATAAAACAGCATCACGGATGACATACTAATTTATCAACAAAATAGTAATAAACACAAATGAGCTTGTGCAACCAAAATCCCTACTGGCTATTTGTTTTCCCAGCAATAGTCATACAAAAGGAATTTCGAGAAATGCTTATCATACGAAGAAAGAATTGACAACCCACACAAAACCCACTAAGAAAGCCGGTGCCCAGACAAACACATTTATGATGCAGGGATGTCAAGAACAAATACTAATAAAACTAAGGAGTCCTCCTGCTGCCCAGATGCTACCTAAAAGCTTGTCCATTGGAATTCATCATCATAAGGTGAATTGAGGCTGAAAACATAAGAAATCAAGACGATCTTATAAACATCAGAAACTAGCTGTTACAACATGTAAACACAGACAACCATCCAGCTTAAGTACGAGGACAAACTATCTTTCTCACCTCAACTGCTCGGAGACCCCATGTGAAGCGGCGATGGGTAGGGTTGGCAGCTTTGGAATCACACCCGCGATACTCATATAAACTTGTGGATGTGTAAACACATCTAGGAACCTTCTGGAATGATGACTCCAGAGGAACATTTCCACAAGTAACCACCTTCAAGAAATTATAATCACCTTGGTCAAAATACACATATTCAATAAGCACAGAAACAAGTGGATAAATTGCTAAAAACATTGCAACAACAGTTACCAGAACAAATATCATAATAAAATCATCACCCAAAAACAAAATTAGGCTATAATTTTAAGACCAGCAACAGCTCAATACATAATAGGAACGTAAAAGAAATGTTGGCGAAAAATGAAGACCCTAGACAAAATTTTCTTCTTGATCACAATTGACACCGGCAAAGAGAATGAAAGCCTGGTTCATTGCATCTTGATTTTATCTTAAATATATCAAAGATGAGATCTCAGGCACATCAACCCCGAGGACTTGTAAATTACCATACAAGACTTTCAAGTTTCAACATAATAGCTAGACACTTCATTATCCTAGTTAATAACCTTCCCACTTGTCAACATGGCAGGTCCACCAAAGTAAATTTTTTGCCCAAGTTCCTGTCATTTTACTTGCCTCCTCCCTATTCTACCATGTAGCAAATTTCACGTCATAACCCTCCTTCCTCTCTCAAACAGGAGGATTTTCACCTATAGATTTCATGCTCTCTTTTGAAAGAAAATTTCCTAGCAAGAAGCTATGTTCTGAATTTATATAAAACATGTAGTTGACAAGAAAAAGGAATCCGCAGCAGGGCATATATATTACAGAGAGTTTTAATTTATGACTCTGGACATGCTGCAACAGTTACATAGGCTATCACTCTTGTAATACAAGTTTCCAGCAAAACATGGCTACACCTCCAAAACTAGAAGGAATTCCCCGATTCCACTTCTCAAGCAGTTGTTTCTACTAAAATCTCTTCTGAGATCAGTTCCTTGTCCAACAACTTCCTTCGAAATTCCCAAATTAACCAAAAACAAAAGAGAGGAACAAAAAAGATCGGTCACAGCCCTGAAACCGACCAATGGAAGATTATCAATTTTTAGCAAGCAAGAAATTAGTAGGGAATCTGTAAAACAACTAATAAGTAAAGAACATGCAAAAATGCACATAATCATGCGAGTCAGAGCAATCTCCTGGTAGCCCATGCAAAGAGGCAAAGAGAATTAAAACATTATTCATGCATTATTTAAGTTGTTCCATACCCCAGAAACCTTTACAAATTGGCCATCCCTTGCAGTCCTTAGCTCAGTGTCCGGATAACGGGCAATGAAACCAGTAATAGATTTTCTTCCCCAACAAGTATTCCAAGTGAACACTGCAGCAACAGCAACAAAAAGAACAAAAACCACAGCAAGAAGAATAGGATTGTGAACTGCCCCAAGAATAAAACCTCCAGCGATAAAACCCATGACAAACAGCAAACCCATTGCCCAAAGGATTGGCTTAGGGAAACTCCGGTGGAAGGAGTATTCGTCCTCTTGACTAAGGTTAGTAACAGCCGGATTGTGAACAATAGCTGCACTGTGTAACTTGAGCGAGCCTGTGGAATCCAATGAACCAGAAACTTTACGAGGAGCCCCAGATGAGTTCAGTGGGCCCGAAGAAATGGGTCCTGAAGTGATGAGGCCAGTGGTGGGCAGAAGTGGGGCTATTGGGCCAGAATTTTGGCGGGAAACAGATGCAGTTCCTCCTACTTGAGGACCAGATGACTTCTTCATCGACTCTCCATGTTTATTAAGAGGTCCAGAATTAGTCTTCTTTAGTGAAGCGGAACCACTACCCCCAGTGGAAGAAACGGAACTACGGTTTGCAGCATTGGGCGTCAATTGGCCAGAGAGTGAACCAACGCCACCAAAGGATGCAGTCCTTGAAGGGGCATTGTTTATAGGTCCAGACTTCCTTGACTTGGAGCCATCTGTAGGAATATCAAACATTTTTCCGAGTTCTCCAGACTTTTTGATATCGCCACCCGTGTAAGGCATGGCTACTGAGCTCATTGTGGGAGGCCTTTCTTTTTGTTGCTCAGGCCGGCCCGATACGTAAAGGCCATTGCTCAACTGATGAGATCGGGATCGGGACCCCATCAAATCAATTTGTTTGATCACAATAGAAGCCAGACAACAACTAGTGCGGCA
This sequence comes from Rhododendron ovatum, assembly GCA_019656835.1. Lineage (NCBI taxonomy): Eukaryota > Viridiplantae > Streptophyta > Magnoliopsida > Ericales > Ericaceae > Rhododendron > Rhododendron ovatum. The sequence goes on along the minus strand of CM033792.1, from coordinate 32,659,145 downwards.
CAGCGGCAATCGGGCACACAATTCCAAGTATATGAAGTTAAGAACCAAGTCTGAAGAACACTCAACTTACTGCATCCAGTAACATAATATCATCATACCTAGTCAATAGAGGAAGAAATAAGTGTTTTAGGGATTTAAGAACAAAAGAAAAAACTCCATCCAAAACTATGTATATCAATGGATAAATTCCATGATCGAAAAACAAATATCACTGCAATAGGTACTGTCAGAAGCTTCAATCAGTCATGAGATGAAAAATAGAGGACTTTGGTCATGACCCAATGTTGAGAATTTCAACAACTCCATCTACAGCAACAAACAATACTTGTACATGTTTTTTCGTGGGGAATGTGTGTGGGTGTGTTTTTCATAACCAAGTGTCCGAGCTAGCTTACGCGCACTTTGACTAATCCTAGGGGTCATAAACCCATTGTCTACTAGCAGGGGGCCCACTTGAAGCCAGAGCAAATGCTCCGTATGAACTGGCCCCAAAGGAATTGGTAGCACCTGATAGGTTTCGAATGATAGACCTTAGGAGGAGCAAACCCCTAAGCCTCTAAGTCCCAGACCTTGACCAATAGGCCAACCCCTTGGGGTTTTGTGTGTGTGTTGACCAACCATGGCATTAGCTAACCAGATTTCCCCTAAATCAGGATATATATTTACTGATACAAGGAGAAAGAGAGAACATGCCCTGATTGGCAGAAGTCTTACTGTAAAACTAACATAGATCTGAAAAAGAAGCAGCTAAAACTCCAATCTGAAGACCATGGAAGGCTGTGGAGTCCCTTTTAAAGCCACAATCTGCAGAACTTGTATTGGTAAACGACAAAGTTGCAAGCAGATATAACATTCAAAAGCACAATGCAATCAAAATAAACCCCGATTGACCAATCAAAATCAGGGGGAAAAAAAAAATCTAAACTCGGTATTCACATTCAACTTTCAAGATCCAAACCACGGAAAATGCTACCCTAAGCAAGAAACCCCCACGTACCCAGTTCACCATTCACAATGGGAAGTGAAATCTGACAGATCTAAAGCCCCCAGAATGGACATTGATATAAAGGGTAACTTACAAATTTCAGACATTTGGCATGGGGAAAGAGAGATATGGAAACCAAATTTAAATGGTTAGTTTCCATGTTCAACATTAGAATCCCTAGGAAATCAGAACCCATGTGCCAAATGAGGAAACAAACAAAACCCACATTTTCAGATCATAAGCTGTACACTGAGTTGAAACTCGAGAAGAACAGAATGAGAAGAGCACCTGAAAGAGAGCTTGGTGCTGGAATCTGGAGATGCAAAGACGCGGTGAATCAGAGAGAGACAGAGAGAGTTGAAATGGGGTTGTTTTGTTGGTAAGACGACATTACGTTTTGTTTGGTAGAACTGAAATTTTAAGTTAACCCAGAAAAATAGTGGACATGATACTAGGAGTACACATTGTATATACAGTAGAAATGTGGAAACAGAAAACACACCACCCACCTTCCTCCTTGCTCGAGGAAGTTCTATTTGCACTCATTGTTTTTTCTCAGTACCCACTCGTTGTTTTACCATTTTTTGTTCCTTTTTTTTTCTTTTCTCCACACTCTCTCTTTTTCCTCTATCCTCTCAACCTCTGTCATTCCTTCACCGCTGCCGCCAGTCGCAGAGGCACCTTGTGATAGATGGGTTCGGTCGGTTGACCCCGTGGAAAGTTGTTTCTTACAATGGTTGTACGGAAATTATTTATGAACTAGTAAATGACTCTTTAGAATTTAGTGTTAACAACCATACAAAATTAATTTTCTCCCTTAATTCAGTGATCTCGATATTTCACGTCAATCAAAAAAAGTGTAAACGCAATGTATGCTCATCTCTTGGGTAATTGTGCTCTGTGTGCACTTCTCTCATGCAAATTAGTGTTATACATTATATATGTATATGTACTATATGAGCTAACTGATGAGATGCTGCTTCAGAAGCAGAAAAAGCAACAAGATACTCAAGGATGAAAAGCAACGAGCAAAGCTTTATCGAGGCTTCTTACTTCCTTGTTTCACTTATCCAAAAAAAAAAGCTTTACAAAGGGATTGATCCCAGATCGGGAATCCTAGATTTCTAAATGGCGAGAATTAGCCGTTTTTAGCATATGTTATTGATGGAAGTGTAACACCCGAATTCTGAGGAATATTTGATTGTTTGGAAAATCACATATATTTAGGTTATCAGTATCTTGTCACGAAATTATTTCTTTTGATGGATGAAGCAATAAATTTTTATTCTTTTGCATGTTTAACACCTGAATTCTAAGGAATGTTTGATTGTTTGAAAAATCACATATATTTAGGTTATCGGGTATCTTGTCATGAAATTATTTCTTTTGATAGATGAAGCAATAAGTTTTTGTTCTTTTGCATGTTCAACTCATATAATGTGGACAAATTTCTAATAAGAAAACTGACCACCACACAAGATCCATGTTCTATCAGTCTTCCAGAATATGAAATCTCTTCGATTCCAAAATATTGAGAACATGATGAACAATCAGAGGTCCCTTTGCACGATCTGGTGAAGGATTGTTAATATATTTTCAACTAACGGGCAAAGGCTAATTGTTCGATAATACTTTTCTAAACAAAACTTCATTTGTTTGACCGTAAATTTTGGACAAAAGGTAGTGGTGGCCAATCGTTGGGAGGGGTTGAAAAGGGTAGTGGTTGATGGTGGCTAAGACTGGGCTAGGTGTTGAGGTTAAAAGCGGTTGGGTCTTGGGAAATTAGGGGTACTTGGGTAATTAAAAGGAATAAATGGATCTGGTGGGAATACTGAGGAAGAATGAGGGTCGAGAATAGAAATCTTCACCCTTTCGGTTTTGTACCCATTCTATCAGGATTCTGCCACTATATCAAATCAAGCTAATCAGCTGATTTTTTTTCATGAATATATTATACTATAAATTATAAAAGATGAACGATTTGAATATAATAATAATGTATATGGTGGGGTCTGTAATGGGCGGTAGATCAAATCGTTCATCTTGTATGACTTATAGTGTAGTATATTCACGAAAAAAATTAACTTAATTGAATATCGGTAGATCAAGCAAGAGTTCAATTTTAGTTTATAAAATAGATGGTGTGATCCTGTCAAGTTAAACTGTCCATGACCATCTATTTTATAAAACAAAATTCGATTTTGCTAACCTTCACTTACTAGGCGGATGATAATATGCACATAATTTCAAATAAGTTTGGATATTAATTCATATCTCACGGATATCAATATACTTTCATAAATATCAATACACTTTTTTCGAATATCAATACACATTTTACCAATTATACTACACCATTTAGACGGATGTTAGAATAATCCAACAAAATTTAAATTTTGATACACCTATCAATGTTCTGTGAAGCTAATTTTTTGAACAAGAATACTACTCTTCAGGCCCTACAAGATGAACGATTCAGATCGACAATTAACACACCGTGGGACCCAAAATAATAATGGTGGATTTTTGCTATCGGCAGAAGGAATTTAATCTCGTAATATTTTTTGCTAGATCAATTTTGAATTAATGAATTGTTTCAATTGCGATATAGTCCTGATTTTGGGAAATTTTATTTTAGGATAAATGGAACCAGAGATGAAGTTTCATGGAAGTCAGAATTGGTATTTAAGTGATCGATAGAACCCTTATCAATAAAACAACTCAGTATTTGAATTATATGTACATAAATTTAACGGTTCAAACTTATTTCTCATAAATCCTACGGCTGAGAAGAGTCCTAAGACTGAAAAATCCTGTTTTTAATCTTCTCTAACATTTCCTATTCCAATTCTCTTTTGTTATGGAAAGATAGAAAGCAATAAAATTTAATTGCCTAAAAAAACAGCTGGATTTTGAAATAAGAAAGGGAAGTAATTTTTGAAATCTTAACACTCTCGTCTGTTCAAAAAAAAAAAAAAAATCTTAACACTCTCTCTCTCCGAAACAAGGCGAAATATTCTCTAATTTTTCCTATCCCAATATCATGTATAAAATTAGTGCAAGGCAGATCGTAAACTAAACAAAAGGGTAATAAATATTTTTGTCTATCGGTTGATCAATTTAAATTTTTTTGGTGCGTGTTTTTTTTTTTTTGTAAACTAAACAAAAGGGTAAGAAAAAAATCTGTTTGATCCTAATTTAAGAAAAAAATCTTTCCGCATAAATCAGTTTCGTTGGCGGGGGTGATCAATAATTTTGCAATTTATTTTAGTTGTGTTCAAAACGCGTTGTGCCAAACTGTAGTACATTTCTATTATAGAAACATGTTTCCATGTTAGTAGCTATTAATAAGAGATCTTTCAGAGTTTTTTTTTTTTTTTTGATAAGTGAGATCTTTCAGAGTTATACAATTCGATCATGGTACTTCTTACAAAAATCAAAATTTAGTAACTCTCTCTACAAATCCAACTCTCTCTCTCTCTCTCTCTCTCTCTCTCATGTTAACAATGTTAGGCGGGTGAACTAACAAAATTTTCCAATTTCATTGAAGGAGATACTTCATTTTCTAATAAAAATCTGAAACGTGCATGGTTGGGGCAGTCTCCTAGGTTCATCCGCCTCTCAGTCCGTCCTCCAAAATAGCAACAGGGCACGCTTAGTTAACCCGGCAAAAATAATACCTATATGTTGTAATAGTATTTTCCATCAAAGTATAGGTTAGTTTTGGTATTATTTTTTTCTTTCGTGATTATCAACCAGTGCACTTAGCACGCGTTTTAGGCTAATATATATAATATAGTAGTACAATAAACTATGCAGATACATCCAACTGATAATTAAATATAAGGGCAAATTGAGTAGCACCAAAATTATTTTTCTTTCTTGTACAGCTATACTAGTGTGGCGTTGAGGTTTTACCTAATGGGCAGTGACGGTCCAACGATGAACCAGGAGGTCAATTTTCCTTTTCCTTTCCTTTTTTTTTTTTTTTCCCCAAACGGCCAATAGTGGCGCAGTCAAAAATTTAGGTCGGTGGAGGCACCATTGAGCATGGTTTTAGAATTTTCTATCTTTTACTTGTAGTAAACAACTATAACATGAAATAAATGAACTTAAGACATAAAATTTTGCTACAATACACACACGTGTATATAATTAGTTTTTGGGGGAAAACAAGTACATAGAAGAGTACTTTTTTTGAAAACTTGACAAAGATGCTAAGGAGGTAAGTGTTATAAGAGAAAAAAATGTGTATAAATTTTTAATACAAATTGTGATGGCATTTATAATTTGGGGTAAAAGTAAAATTATCGAAAAATGCAGTGGGGGCGTGCCCCCACGATAGACCATGTGGCTCCGCTTACTCATATCTGCACTATTCTCCTCTTGAGTTCAACCAAAGGCAGGCCATCCATGTCAAGACTAGGGAATTCACAAAAGATTTCTCTCTTGCAGTCTGATCTCAAGAGGTTCTCAAATTTTGAACTCTAGTCCATGTTGACACTTGAGCTATCCTTGGTTTTTCTAACATCTACGTCATTTATTTTTATTTTTATTTTTGTAATGCAGGATGTTGCAGGTCAGCTTGCGCATATATCGGACTAATCACTACAGCTACTCCCACAGTCGTTTCACACGCTTACGCATGGGGTAAGTTTCTTTGTGCTTTAATTATACGATCTTTCACTTAAAAAGACATCCTTAATAAATGCTAATACTGCCCATTCAAACTACTTAATCGATAATATAAATGATGAACTTTTTATGCACCAGTTTAATGTAGGAGTAGTAATTTATATTTTTAAATTGGTATAAAAAAAGTTTATTAAACACATACTATATTTTTTAAAAGAGAGAAACTTATTCATCGTGCACAATCTCGGCCGTTCATTTCGGCAATCAATGGTTGAGATCTGCTTTTTAATTTTGACCGGTAACAATTAATTTTTATCGGTCAAAATTGATTTTCAATCCTGACTGTCTCAAACACTTTTGGACGGCTGCAATTGAGCATGATAAATTTCGTTTACGGATTGCTCCATATAGAAGTGTTTCTCTTCTTAAAAAGACTAACCCGTGGAATGAATTTTATGATACGTTTTTATGGTGCCCCTCTGCTTTCAACTGCTAATGGTCACCCAGTTGGTCATCGCTACCGATATCTTAATTATACCAACGTGACTCTCGTTAATTATAAATATTTAGTTTGTAAAAGGACATAATTAACACAATCTCCTTGTTTATAATTATATTCTTTTCTTATTTTATATTTGAATTCATAAAGTTACCATTTCATGTATTGATGAGTCGGTTTCCGGCACGGTCAGTCTCGGTGTTGACAATAGAGAACTTGATCACACCGGTGTGGTGTCAGCCAACACCCCTCTGACAACTAAGTTAGTACGTTTGTGGAGAAAGAAGTATTGAACTCAAGCAAATTTATTTATTTTTGATCGGCAAAAGAAATATCTTATTAGGGAAACCTTAACAAAGGGTACATCAAGTTGGGGGGAAGGGAAGGGAAATCCAACCAACGGTTGGATGAAACACTTGGTGGGTCAAAACCCAAACACCTAAAAAGGAGCAATCACTAGGTTTTGTTACGAAAGCGTCTTCTAATGACGAGGTTCACAATAAGTTTTATTTGGAGGAATCTTCTTGCCCTGAAGTGGAGTCCTGCGAGGCCATAGCAATAGATCCTTTAAGGGAAGTGCTTAATGAGGATCATGAGGTGAGCTCTTCCAATTTTGCCAGTATGCCGTGTTCTAGGCCTAGTAAATCTAGCCAGCGCAAGAAAAGAGGGATTATGGGGCATGACTTCCTTCTTGTTAGACGCTTTGGTCTTTCTGATCTTGATCAAGGCAAGAAGTTTCACTTCTTTCATGGGCCTAGTCATTCGGTTGTAGAGGTTCAAGTCAAGGATTCTTCTGTGGCCAGCAAGCTGGAACTTTTGAAATCCATGTTGCCTCGGGGGGTTAGTCACATTGTCAAGGAAGAGGTAGTTCTTATGGATGGATTGTCAGAAACTCTTTAGTCCTTCCGATTTGGAAGGTGTTTCCTCCCGTGTCTGATGGTGTGTGTGTGTTTGATGGTGTGCCGGTTCCTCCAAGTACGCCTGAACCTTTCCAACATATTAGTGTCCATTCTTCGTCAATTTCAATGGGGGATAGTTTTCAGGATATTGGAACAGGAGTTAGAAATTTGCGATCAAAGAGGAATACGGCCATCTGAAGGACTACAACAAAGGTCAATGACCATCTTGATGATGTTAATCCTAGGAAGAGGAGAGGGAGGAACATAGCCAATTTCAAAGACAATCCTACATCTGTTCACCTACATGGCACCCGGGAAAGAAAGAAGATAGCAGAGTCAAAGATGGTGGCCGCCAGGACAAGGCTACGGAAAATCCAACTCGGAGTAGTGATTGAAGACAGTTATAGTGACCCTCATATTTTCCGCATCCCTCAGCGTCGTACATTACATTGACTTATTGGTATCTTCCTCCTTACCTTTGTTTTGCAGGTATCCTTGATCTTGGGCATGGCATTGGGGCCATACATTATGTTTGGCCTTGTTTGTTTTTTCTGTTTTGTTGGATCCTTGTCAGCTTTTGGTCTTATGGTTGCTGTTTGTGGGGTCTTGTGGATTGTCTGCTTGTTGCGTGTCTGTTTAGTTCATCTTGTATGCGTTGTACAACTATGTGTTGGACCTTTAATATATGCATTGAGTTTAATTCTAGTTAAAAAAAAAAAGATAACAAGCAGGGTACTCTTGATGAACGCGTAAATGGAGAAGCTCTAACTCAAGAAACTGAAGAAAGGCTAATCAATACGGATTCTACAACTCAAAATCCTCAAATCGCGGAATGATTTTACGGGCATTTCAGAGGTAGAGTCCTTAGTAAGACTGGGTTCTCAGATCGTGGAATGTTGATAAGGATGACACCGATTAGGCCCAACAGCCTTAACTTTACAAGCAGACCAATCATTCGAGCAAACATAAGCCAAGCAGAGCAGGATTCCGGTTGATGGTCTGTTTATGCCTATAACATATGCACTTTTGCCGATAAGGGTCAACTGTGTAATGTCATGTACAATTTGAAAAAACAAAACAAAACAAAACAAAGGAGTGTGATTATAGATTAAGAAAGATTACCTTAAGAAAAAGACCACTTTTAAGGCTGTAATTAGTAATTCACCATCATTCTCTACTGCAACCCAACTACTTATTTAAGGAAGCCAGAACCAAAAGGCAAAAGCAATATTCTTCTGATGGGGATATAGGAAACAAGAAAGCTTCAAAAAAGATGTTTTGTGACAATTCACCTAGTGGTCAAGGCTTGAGACTCAGGAGTTCTCTTCTTCTTAAGGTCTCATATTCAAAACCTTTTGGGTGATATTAACTCTTTTTTAGTCAGACCACATAGAGCAAAGAATTAGTTGAGGTGCACATAAGCTAGCCCGGATGCTTGAGTTATAAAAAAAAAAAAATTTTGTGACTAGGTTAAAAGTTAAAACCAATAAGAAAATGTGAGCACAGTTGACAATCACATGTCCACTCCCCTTCCTTTTACCTAATCATTGATCATATCATGTCATCATATGAGAGGAGCTGGCACACCAAAGAATGTCTCAAGTTACTAAATTAGAAGAAAGTTGATCAAAAAAAATTAAACTAAAAAGAAAGGAATCTAATTGGCAATTGCAGCTAGCAGTGTCAATTCAAGAAGCCATAGAATATATGCTAGTGGTTTTATTCTTCTTCTTTTTATCTTAGATTAGATCACAAAAGTTACAGTAGTTAACTGATGGAGAAAGAAAATAAAATATTACTGGTAGCTTCTGTGCAGCTCATGCAAAGTAACTTTCATTTCTGGATTTCTGGTTTTTTGAAATACTAGGACATATAACAGCTGACAGTATGCAGATTTTTTTCCCTTTTTATTTTATTTTGGGGCTTTTTACTTTTAGGTCTAGAAAATAGAAAGTACTAATAGGAATGAAAAATTCAAAACAAAGTGAAGGGGAAAACCCTTTACACATTCAGCTGGGTGTTGTGGTACTGAGATTCAGTGGCGGAGGCAATTGGGGGAGTGGCACATGCTACCCCAGGTTCGAAAATAAAGGTCTACGCAAAACTGCTACTTCAGCAGAGAAAAAATGTTCTCTCTTTCAGTCCAATACAATAGGAAATTCATTATTTTCAAAAAAATTCTTTGAAGTTTAGTTTAAAACGACTCCAGACGATTTTCAGGATTGAGAAGAACATTGAGTTTCATTTTGATAGATCGTTAAATTACTTCTGTCTAAATGACGGATGACTAAACTATGAAAACGTGTAAATTTTTGGCATTATGAATGATTATTTTAGAATATTGTACGATTCTAAGTGGTTAAAAAATTTAGGTGCCACCTCCGGTTTTATATGGATCCTTGCTCTACCACTGCTAATACTAGATGAGGTAAGGGTGGCATTGAAAAATGCTTCGTTTTTTTTTTTGTCAACATTGTATACATCAGCGGAAGTCAGTGGAGAGTTTTTGCTAATATTGGACACAAGTTAAAGTGTGTTCGCACATTTTTTGTTTCGATAGAAGTGGGAGTTAGTACTCCTTCATAAAAAGATTAATACCAATCTTTCGATTGTTCAAAACTATTACTCCAATAATGTGGGAATGACAAATTGATCTCAAGCCCACCACTTCGAATTGAATGCAGAATTGTAAAGAAGCTTTATCTCACATTGCTTGGATATGGTAACTAATTGAGTGGATATATAGAGTATTTCCATATGCTTAACTTGAGTGGCTTAGGTTTGGGCCCTGAACGGCACTTAAGTTTGGACACGGGAATGCTGTCAAGCAGTGCTGAGCAAGCGATCCAGCCGTTTATTTCGGCATAGACGGCTTGGGTTGAATCTGAGTACATACAAATTTGAGCCGTAGATTGCTCGGCAAAGATTCAAGTCGTCGATTTGCCAAAATGAACGGCCGAATCGACCATTCTGCACCTGTTTTGCAGGAGATGCTTGACGGCATCCCCATTCCAATTTTGTAGGAGTGAGGCACCTAGAGTGATGTGGTCCATTACCACACAGGCTACTTGCCCGAACAACACCGAACCGGACGCCTAGGTGTGATGACGGGACCTAGAGTGATGTGGTTCATTACCAGTTACCACACAGGCTACTTGCCCGTACAACACCGAGCCGGACGCCCCGGGTCAGATTGAGTTGGGTTGAGTCAAAAAGATAGTGTAGTATAAGATTCGGCTTGACTCACCAACTCTTTTTTTTCAATTGGAAGACCAAACTAGTTCATTAATACGGCATCTACATATAATCTAATTGCAGAGCAAGCCATACGATGGCAACCGATAACCAACTAAAACAGAGTAATAGAAGGTTCAAATTTGAGACAGCTTCGTCTAACTCTAAAACGTAATTGAATACTCCAATATGGAATCATTACATAAGTAGGAGCGATGCCTCTGCAGGAGCCACTGCCTGATTCACACCGAAAAATACATGGATCGGCAAACGTGGAGCACGTATCTAGACACTGGATGCCTCGAGATAGTGGAGTCCATACCAAAGACAGCAGAAAACCTATGGAAATCAGTCGAGCAAGGGCCACGCCTAGTCTGAGGCAGGAAGACGACTAGAATCGCAACAGCAGAGCCAGGACTGGAAGCCACCACCACCGAACTCCAGCCAAGCCCCCAACCACTACCTACAAAAAAAATACAAAAAAAAAAAAAAAATAGAACCGCTGCACACCATGCAGCCACCTCCACCATCAAACAGATCCAGACCAACCCAGCAAAACCCCGCCAAAAAACGTCGATCTATTGGATCCGGATCGTCAGCTCACACAAGGACAAACACCTAGCCTTTAAGCACGAAACCGGAGACCCCGGAAGTGGTTCCCGGCGGCGATAGGCCTCGCATACCGTCACCAACTTATTAAGCCATTTTTGAGGGGGTCATGGAATTGTTTCTTATTATTGTAATAATAGTGACAATGCTTACACACGTTAATGTCATGCCCGCGGAATATTTTTTGTTGCATAATCTTCATTTAGATTTCTATGTATCGAAAGCATAACGAAATGATCCTTTCGATAAAACATAAATTGCCATTTGACATTTCATTGACGTTGTTACGCTAAAATATGACCATTTTAACTGTTTCCTTCCTTGGTATTATGTCCATTGAATGAGTCACAGCGTGAACAAATGAGCCCCGTCGAGTTGAGTTGAACATAAACTTGTCGTCTCTTTGAGCGCGTCAATCCACCATTGACTCTTATTTGTTGAATGATTGGAGAATTTGCTTTTGTAATTAGTATGGTGCACATTTTCTCGTGTTGAATAAAAGGGTAAGACATTTAAAGTAGGTGTTTTAATCAGGTGTTAAAAGGGTTTATTTTTTGTTGAGGAAATAGCAAAAAAATATTGATATGCAAACAGTTTACAAGAGATTAACCCAAATAGAGCTACAATCATTAAGAAGTTTTTGGGTGCCGGACGGGTACCACACACATGGTACCCAGTCGGCGATCCCAGCCGTCCAACAGGTTTTTGACAGTCTGGGTTTTATAGAGAGAAAAAGAAGAGAGAGAGTGGTCGGGTGAGGGGAGAGGAAACAAATCACGTTTGGACAGCTAGAATTACCTACAGGTACTACCATATGGTACCAGCTTGACACCCAAAAATTTCTCCATTATGTAACGTTGATACCATGACCTGCACCTGCAAACTTGAAAGGATGTCAGATTTAGTTTAAATTCAATTATAAGCGCCTGTGCTTTGGCATTGTGGCCTGTTTTTTTTTTTTTTTTTGTCAATTTAGCATGACAATCTTACTGACAGTGGTGCAGTTATTACAGGATAAAGTCCAATATTGCCTTCTACCAAAAAATGATCCATTGGAGGCCGAGCGCATATGACACACTAATACACCGATACTGCCATCAGAAATAGATGGAAGACCACCTAACCATGGTGAGAAAATCTTACAGAGAACCGAGAACAAACCATGTCTCCACGTAAAGCTTATATACGCTCTATAGTGGGTTGCGATTAACGCCAATACTGTCAGTGAACTACCACCTTACATCAATACATCATCTAAGGCCAGTAAAAGAGCTCACAAGGATGTATGGATAAATGCAAAAGAGTACAATGCCATGTTTGCAGCCTTGAAACTTAATAGTAATGCATTTTACAGATAACTCGTGAACTTGGCAAAACATAATGCTGTCTCTGAAACGAGATAACGTTTTCAATTTGGATTTTGGGGGAGGGAAAGTGAAAGGAAGTGTAAATTAGACATCTTTTTACTTGTTTAGTTTACCAGGAAGAAAGGAAGTAACGTGTTCCCTTACTTGGCATGATTGTATTACAAATACTAACACTAATATCACTACACTTCCTCTCCATTTCCTCCTACTTCTGGAGCTAAAGTCATATGCTTAAAGTGATTGCATTGCACTCTCTTCCCCCTCCATTCCCCTCTACACCCCTCACCTCCAAACCAGTGTTTTAAGAGTTGGCTGCCTAGGCCAACTAGTCCCCACCTAGGCGCTAGGCGTCCCTTTTCCACCCGACTAGCCCCTACTGATTTTTAAAACGTAGTTCCAAACGCCTCACTTCCACTCCAAATCCCTCGATATAATTTCCAATAGACCAAAGATTGTACCATGCACGTAAATAGAACCAATCTCTCCATGACAGGATGGAGGGGCATGGCCATATGCTAATAAGTGGTTCTTTTGTAATTGCATAGTTGACTCTTGTGTCCAATCTTGCTACTTCAAAACCATTGATAGATTAAAAACATTGGTAGCTTAAATATTCTTAGTTACACATACAAGAATGGGTGAACGTTGGGAGCTGCCAACGGCCCAAAACTGGCCTCCAAATAAAATCCAATGCTCAACTTCAAAGTTTTCAGCACAAGAAGAAACTTCACCAGCCACAATCAAAGGAAATATATGCTTTCAAACAAAAGAACGACACGATCAAGGCTGATAAGCTTTTGGAAGTTGAAGACCCACACTTGCAGCAGAGTTTCCAAGGATTTTTTTTTTTTTTTTCTCATTTCCTCCGATCTATCCACGGCAATGTTGTAAGAAAACAACAAAGTCATGCACTAACCGGAGGTCATTCCATTAAAGTTGTAGATGGAAATAAACAAAATTCGAGTAAGTAGTTTCCTCAACTCCAAAAATAAATCTACTAAATGAACAAACAGGATTCAAAGCCCAAAATTGCCCATCACTCATCTTGTTTTATTTTACTTTTACTATTCATCTATGCAAGCCAACTTCAAAAAGAAATAAAACTAACAGTAAACTAAAAATCAATCAGTAGAGAGACATTCTTTAAAATAACTATTTTAAAGACAAACTCCAAAAAAAGATAGTATTTGGGATCTCTCTATTTTGGTGATGCCAACTAGGCTTGGCTTTATCATATGATTCATATGCCAACAATCTCAATTCAATAACATGCAGATCTCATCTAACTAACCAAAACAACAAATTCTTTCTATGACGTCGTTTAAGAAAAATCCAAGTTGTTGACTCGGGATAGCTATAACAGAGTGACAGACTAAGAAAAATAAACAGTTTTAAGAAGAAACCGAAGGAAGCATGGAATCGAAAAGACTTACTTTCGTTGCTTTCCAGCTCTTCGAACTCGTCGTCTTCGAATAGATCGGTCTTTGCTGCTTCCGTTGCTGCTGCCTTGGGTTCAGTCGCCACCTATATGGCATCACACAGAATCAGATGAACCATTGATTCGTGCCAAGTCCACCTTGCAGCCTTGCCTGTTTCAAAAACCCATACATTAGCTAGGGTGAGAGAAGAAACTGAAGAAATCACAAAAATCGAAACCAAAAACAGCAGAAATCGAGCCCCCAAAACCAGTTGGGAAACAATCGTCAAATTGCTTCGCCCAAAGGGTGACATTGATTTGTGGGAGTCGATCTCATCCGTGAATAGAAACCGCTATTATCGGAGTAGAGTCGTGCACTTCTAAACCTATTTTCTGTACATCAGTCCAAAACAGATATTTTCTTCCCTAAATTGACATCTGAAAATGACACACCTAATCACAGGACACATTCGGAAAACATGAAAAGTCCAGTTAGGGCAATTCAGTAATTGCGCAAAAGCATCAAAATGACACAAACACACCTCCTCACAAAGCTACTGGCCCCTCAATTAAAGGGCTCAATTGGAAAAATTAGGACAAAGTTGTAAGCCATCTTCATGTTCTTATTCTAGCATTTGATGGATACAATTCAACACAGCAGCACCAAAACATGGAAGCAACACAACTGGGTACGCCAAGCACAAACTAAATAGAGTATGCCGGCAAGAAACACTAGGAACTCCACCCATGAGATATGCACACATCAAGAAAACCATCCCTCCATTCTGATTTCCGCACCACAAGAGCACGAGATTCAACAAAAGTAGCAGCAGTATCAATTGCCAGCATCAGCAGAGCCTTCAAAGTGCAGAGAAAATTAAATTCCAATGCTTCCAAGACAAAAATGCAGCCAAAAATGCAACAGCTATTGCAGCACCATGAACACCAGTCACCTGAATAAAAAACAGCGGCAGCAACCAAGCACCAAACCAAAATCCCCAGGATATTGCTCTAGTAGTAGTGGCTTATGAGCAATAAACAGCAGCAACAGAAACCAAAACAAAGCCACACAACACTCGGTCACTCCACACCTCCCTGCCCCAACACACCAAATTCACACTCACCCAAAAGCCAAACCAAACCCCCTACCCCATAAAAAAAAAAAAAAAAAACAAGCCACACCCACACCCATGCCACCCTTGCAAAATAAAAAAACCAATCAATTCCCCCCACTAACACCACACACTCTCTACACATACACAACACCACAACCACACACACAACCACCTGACCAGACACATACACAACCCCCAGATTCACACACACACAAAAGCTTTTTAAGAGCTCATAATGACTACCTCGAAGCATTGAAGTGACATACAATAACACTAAATGATACGCCCTTTGTAACTTGCTTGTTCTGTAACCAAAAAGCAACCTTTATTTTGAGAAGCACTTCACAAAAGGAACCTGCAATCTTTTGATCTTGAGACTCCATAAGTTTTGCTGCAAATCCAAACAATATTTACAACTGTAGTCTATTGAATCGGATGCATCTACTTTGGTGGAGGATCAAAAAAAATAATAGGTGAAAAAAGATATGGCAAATTTAATAGGAGTTTAGATTTTGTTTTAGAGTTGTTTTGTTTGCTTCAATATTTTCCTTGCGTGCTTAAAAGCACCACGATCTCTTTCCTTCTGAGATGGTCTTCATCTTTGGGATTACAACCCACCACCACCACCATGGGTCGCACAAGAGTATTATCAACAGCCTTGAGGCTTACTCCAACTGATGGGATAGCCTGGTTCAGGGTCTTTGAACTCCCACCATAATGGCTACAAGCATGGACACGACACACTCCAGAGTCCGGATACAAGTTGGACACATTTAATGATTTCTCTATATGTTCATCGATGGACACGATGGGAACTTGTTAGGATTAGGTTGTAATGCAATTCTTACGGGTCAGACTGGTTAGAATTTTGATTGAACGTCAGTTAACTAATACATATTTATATGTAGTTAATGCTAAGATTATGAGATTTTTGTTCCTAATTTGATAGGAATGACGATACAATTTTCACATGAAAATACAAGATAAACCTACAGAATAGTTATACCTATATTCTCTCATTATATTCAACGGGTTTGTGTCTCAATTTTTCGATAAAATGACTCATGCGCCATCAAGTTCTGTGTTGGGTCAGTCCGTCTGCTGTCTGGGGCTTTGCCCCGGCTTTAATTGGAACCTCCGCTAGTGGATGTGGAACTCGTCCCCCAGTTAGTCCGTCCATTAGGCGGGATACCAATAAATAATAATAAAATGTGTCCACATTTAAGTGTCGTGCTGTATTGTATCATTAATAATTTAGTACATATTTGTGCTTCTTGGTGTAAAGGAGTTTAATACCCAACTCTCTTCCCCCTACCCCTAGGAAGATATCTCCTGTTAAAGCAATCTGCCTTTCCTGGTCCAGCCTAAAGGTTCAATCTTACTGGCAGGATTGTTCCCAAGCCATTGCACTGAGACTACCATCACATTTAGTGCATCAACCCTCTCCCCACTTTCCCCTCCTGAAATAGGCAAAAACTTGCCTCCATGTCGCAACAATTTCCTAAAGGCTTCCTCTATGATTCTGCCATATCCATTAGCTTCACCCTTCAGGCAAATGTTAAGATTGAATCTGAGGTCACAGAATGCATAGCAGTCAAAAGAACAGAAATTTTGAGAACTGCCTCACTATTTCAGGGTGTTTTAGGTCAAAGATCAGAAAAGTGCTTACTCTCAGTATCATCAGTGAGCTGCATTTCTTCATGGAAACACTCAGGGCTAATTACTAACCGAAAAAGAAAAAAAAAAACTACTTACCTCATGGTTTCACCCTTTCAACAACTTAATTAATAGTTGCTCACTATATGTAACCTCAAATAATAACCCCAGTAGCAAACTGGACACATTCTAAACCCTACGCTACAACTTGAGAAGACAAATGAAACAAAATTATTGAACTAGTAAAGGAACATTAACACCATCCCAACTTAACATACTCCATTCCCTAGCTGAAAAAATTCTTTGCAGCTGTTATGTCTATCCAAATGGAATATGTTCTGCTGGTTTGCTTTAGTATGAATCTTGCCAAAAATACCACTGTCTAGGCACTTATACCAGTGACAGTTGTGAAAATTATTAGATGAATTGAGACTTGACCACCAGTTGCTACTACCATTTTGCGGTACAATCACCGTAGCAGACAGCAAAAAACAAGCTACCAAATCAAACAAGGAAACAATCTCTCAACAACGAATATCGTCACCGATGCTTTTATATATCACACAAAACAAGGCCATGAAAGCAGCAGCGAAAACCATCAAGAAGGAATTCTCCATCTAACAATGACAATAAAAACATCCAATAAATGTGAACATCGGCGTCCAACCAAAACCAAGTGAAGTGTCTCAAAACTGAACAAGAACACCCCAAAGGGATAGATATGATGACTCTATTTGTAACATGCAAGACTGTTAAACCATATTTCCCTGAAGTTGAAAGACTCAAGTAAATTCCCCAAATGAAAAACCACAGAGACAGCACATGAAATTAAAATTCATAATGCGATGCATTCTATCACACCACTGTGATAACTTGCAAATAAATGAAGGAATGGATCCTCAAACAAACTCTCTTTCCTCCCTCTTAACAATATGTTTCATGAATAGACCAATTCCAGCAATAACAGTTCAGCCTGTAGATTATGAAGTATTCCAACGATGACTTTGCATAAAGGCAACTAACTGCTCATGCTGACTCAGATAGTAATTGATTGGTAGGTAACAGAAATTTTACACCCAATAAGCAAAAGTGGATATTTATACGTCAAAATTTCAAACAATATTTGGGGAAATTGAATTATCCCTCCACGGGCTTAGCTGAAGCATTAAGTTGAACACTAAATTGAAGAATACAGAAAAGCACAAACTCAAGATGAAGGAACTAAGTTCCACAGGTTCATCCCAAATCATGATACCAAAACAACTTGATCAGCAAATGTGAACTCTCGCAAGTTACTACTAACAATGAACCAAACTGGAAAATAGATTAAACTACCAAAATTCAAACACAATCTCACTAAAATCGGCTTCCAGTGACAGAGAGCATGCGAAATGAATCACCCGGTCACTAGTTTTTCTTATCTTTCTTGTACTTGACCTTGCTTGCCGCATCCTTTAACTTCCCAACTCTACCCTTCTTCTTTTCTTCCTTCTCACCAGATTCTCCTCCCTTATCTGCCTTAGAAGCAGATTTCTTCAACCTTTTCTCTCCAATCACTGAATCTCCCTTCTTCCTCTTCACACCCCCAAAATCCGAACCACCTACATCATCATCCTCACTCTTCTCCTTAGAAGCAGATTTCTTCAATCTTTTCTCTCCAATCACTAAATCTTCCATCTTCTTCTTCCTCTTCTTACCCCCAAAATCAGAACCACCCGCATCATCATCCTCACTCATCTCCCCCTCAACACCTTCCACATCATCCAAAAACTCATCTTCATCTTCATCTTCAACACCCAATTCCTCATCCATATACCTCACTTCATGAATCCTCCCCTTCTTCTTTGTCACCGTCTTCTTCGCCCCGCCATCTTCCCTACCCAATTTCTCAACCCCCTTAACAACCTCCCCTTTCCCCTCTTCAACCAATCCCTTCACCCCTTCAATCTTCAACTTGGTATCCGGAATCGCCTGATATACCGGCAACGCCAACGACTCCGCCAACTTCAAATGAAACGACCTCACACCGCCCCACTTCTTCGGCACAACCTCCACCACCCCCTCAATCGCCGCCACCACATTCTCCGTGATCTCTCCCGCCCCCATGGCCACCTTCCCAACCCTAACCACACAACAACTCCCCGTCCTCAAGTAAAACAGCCCCGAGCTACACGCCCTCTCAATCTGCTCCTTCCAGTTGTTATGAGTCAAGTCCACCGGCAACGGAATCTTCTTCTTCTTGAAAAACTGCTTCCCCAACAGCCTAGGCAGCAACGGAATCACGCGCTTATCAGCGAAAAACAAGTCATACGAATTGCACAGCTTTCTTTTCGCCTCATAGGGTTTGTAATCGGATTTCAACTTCGACAACCTAATGATCTTATCGACCGGTATGCCTTCCTCAGTGAGTTTTTTCTTGGCGGCTTCCGAGGTGAGCTTGGAGTTGGGCCGGTCGTCGACGATGAGGCAGAGTGAGGAGGAGTTGTCGGGGGAGAAGAGGGGGTGGGGGAGGGGGATGCGGTGGGCGTTGGTGCGGGGCTTCGTGGGGATTTTTTTTAGGGTTAGGGTTAGGTAGATGAATTCTTCGTCGGCTGGGTCTAGGAGCTGAGGCTTTTGGGTCTTGGATTTGGAGAGTCTCCACTTGAGGAGGGCGGCTGCGGCCCTCTGGACTGTTTCTGGGCTGACTCGGGACGTGATGGAGGTGGGCGGTGAAGGAACGGTGATCTCCGGCGCCGCCATGAGAGAGAGAGAGAGAGAACGAAGAGAAAGCAGGGGAAACGGATCAAATCAATGTAGGGTTTTAGCTCTCAAAATCGGGAAAACAGAAAATTAGGGTTTTTTGGCCTCTTCAACTATTCCCTGGTATCACTTTACCTATATTAACTAAATATTGTAACACATTGGTCCCTAATTTGCTAATTTTTTTTAACGAAGGAGACCTTCGAAAAAATTGAGGAAAAGCATCTTATCTGGGAACTTGGCACGAGTGAATATCAAGGGGCGTTCCGGTTTCTCAAAAAAAATATTTTTTGAAAAAGGAGGTAATTTTAAGCTCAAAAATTATATATTTACGTAAATAATTTTTCTACCAATATGAATCTTGTTAGATAGATCTCATTAAGATATTTTAAACGGTGCAAAAAAAAATTGAAAAAATATTTTTCATTTTCATTATATTTGAGTTTGAAATTCAAACATTTTGAAAAAAAGTACTTTTTCTGAAAGTGGAACACCACCGTCCTTTACCCCACGTGATTGCAGATATTTGTTGTAAAAATGATACTCACATAACATCAAACACAACCTCTCACATACGTATAGACTCCACATACACTACTATGTGTAGGCCCCACATGTATGTGAGAGGTTGTGTAAATTGTTGTATTTGGATCGTTGCGTGAGTAGCATTGTTGTGTTTGTTGCGGGAACTATGATAGATATATTGATTAGTAAGTCTGTCTACACAGAGAAATAGTGAACAGATTATGAAAAATTAGATGATTAGATCGAGCATCTATAGATATCGGATTAAGTTGATTTTTTTGGAGACCATTGTAAAAATGTTTTACATTTAATGAACGGCTCGAATCATTTGTGTGAGACCCATAATAGACCCTACAACAAAATTTGTGTACAATCTGTGCGCGATTATCTGTGTTGTTAGCAGCGTTCTATATTATTAGTGTTTCATTGTTTATTAGTTACGGTAAAATATGTTTGTTAATTACCTGCCAAGTTATCTTTTATTATATTTGTTGTGAATGATTTTAAGTATTAAATAACAATTTTTGGAATGTGTTTATGAGAAAGTGAAGTGTACAAATGATAACCGTCTCGGAATATAACTCAGGTTATGCTCTTTTATACTTAAACTTATTTTTATTAATTCAATCCATTCTTCTAACTTAACTTATATCGTAATTGTGTGTGTGTTAAGCAATTACATTTAAATTTAGAAGAATGGAAGAAATTAACTTATTTTCGTTTAAATTTCAAAAGGGGAGAAAAAATAAGTTAAGTTTAAGTTAAGTGTTAAAGAACGGAACCTCAATGAGATATATGCTTTTGGCCAACGTGCCATTTTTTTTTTTTGGGCCAGGCGATATACATTAGTGGGACGTTAGTAGTTAACGGGGGGTTAAGAGGCTAACCATAGCCCTGAACCTCAAACTTGCTCCCTGTGGGACTCGAACCTTGGTCATCACTGGAAAGAGTAGTGAACATTCCACCTGAGCTAGCGTGGAAGTTCGCCAACGTACCACTTTACATATGAATTACATGTTGTTACTAATTGCTTGCTATTATAGAACTTTTTTTTGTTAAAATTATGGTGAAGATGACTTTCAATACCTAAAAAAAATAGGGTAACATAAGATTGAAGAATTGAAAATTTGAGAGAGAAATTTTTTTCGAGAAAGACAAAAATAAAGCTACTAAGGATAATATGAATATGCGCCAGCTTTATCCAAAAAATGGTGTTCTTCTGTAGCTCAATGCTGCATAAACGAAGACAAAGCCCTCTTAGGTAAGTAGTGGGCCTGATGAATATAGTTGTGCGGCACCTTTGAGATCCTAAAAAAGAAAGCTTTGATATCTACTTTCTGTGGTTGCGCAACAAAAATATATTAATTATTAATGTGATGACCTTCGTTCTCCCCCCAATATGCATGACAGTATTAACACAGTCATTAACCTAAGTGGGTTCCCACACAGTTATGTGAGTATTTGTGCATTTGTGTCTCACACACTTATGTGAGTGTTTGTGCATTTGTTCATGTAAATAATTTGTGGTTCTAGAATTTTCCCACTTCTTACTAGAAGAAGAGTGTAGAATGCACCATTGAGGGCTATAAATATCATGGAGTCCACACATTTATGTGAGTGTTTGCGCATTTGTGCGTGTAAATGATTTGTGGTTTTAGAATTTTCCCTCTTCTGGAAAAAGAGTGTAGAATGCACCATTAAGAGCTATAAACATCCATGGGGTCTTAGCCATTGGGGTGTGTGCAAAAATTTTCGTGTGTGTGTAAGAAATTAAGAGAAAGAAATCTAAAGTGGTGTAAGAAATCATTATTTGTCAACATCAAAGAGCTAGGAGCGATTCAAAGCACTAAATGGGAGCGCGAGTTCCACCTGGTCGACTGCCTTCTTCATCACCACAGATGAATTCAACCACCGCTGATAAATTTCGTATTGATAACAATTCCAATTTCAAAGAATCCTACTTCATGGGAGATTAGTTAATTATAGTTGTGATTGATTGTAGATTTAGAACCTATTTTTGTTTTTGCCCCAGCATTACTAGGGTTAAGATTACTTTTTGATTATTTAAATGTAGATAATTCTTGCTGAAACACAAAGGAGTGCTGAGTTGGCAAAGAAAAGATCTGGCTGTGTATCAAATTTAACAGAAACGAAATTGCTTTTAGAGAATGAGAATTGACTGACAGTTGAAATCAATCTCTTAAATGAGAATAGTGGATATTACTACCATAAAACTCGAACTCCATTATCACATACAAAGTCGAACGAGGATGATGGATATGACACTGTATATTTATGGGAGATTCATGATTTCCAAAGTTTGAGGGAGATGGCAGAGAAGAGCGAGATCCTCTATGTCAAGAGTAGAACTTTTCAGACCGTACAACGGGATTTCCACATAGTGGTGCAGATTAATTTTAATTGTATATCTTATTTGAATTCATGTTAGCTAACTTTTTTTTGATGTCCAGAGATAGTTAATGAAACCCACATCGGGGTTTTTCTCATGCCAGAGGAGCCTTCATGCGACCAGATTCATTTCAGTGTTGTTGCATTGTACATCGTGAATACGAACGAACGACCTTCGTATGTCAATGACGCGGAACTATGCAAATCCTATAAGAAAGTTCGGCTTAGATGAGTTTATCAGTTTCAAAGTTCTTTTGGACTCATCTATAGGATATGTTAACAATGGATCCATCAAATTTATCATAAAAGTTCTTACGTTAAAAGAGACCATTTCAAAGGACCGAGAAGAGTTGAACAACGTTTATCGACTTGATTTGTCTGGCGAGTTTGTCATTTGGAGAGTGGATAACTTCTTGGCTTTCATAAACTTTTTAGGAGTTGGTTTAAATATAGAAAGCCAGTCTTTTGAAGTTCATGGATGTGAGCATCGGATGGGTAAGTTTATTGCTTATAGTTTGATTATATGAATTGTTATGTTTATGTTGTTTATTTGACAGTTTAACCTTTTTACAGTATTACGATGTAGTGATCTCAGTTAATGGCATCATTTGCGCATCTTTGAAGTGCGAGAAGGTCCAGAAGGACTTTGTGTACAAAGTTGGCTTATGGAATAGAGAAGAGATAGTCTTTGCCATTTCAACAACCCTGCAATTTGCTTGAAAAAGCTGGCTGATGTATCGACCGAAGACAGGTCAATGACGTTCATCTTGCATATTCCGGATCATTCAGATCCAGGGGTCAGTGCGCTTTGTATTTCTATGTCGACTAATTCCTATATTTGACATATAGTAGATATTGGTCTGATGTTCCAACCTATTAATGATTGTCTATTAGAAAAACCAATGCCAAACATTATTTGTATTGGGTTCTAAGGTCACACTCACAGATGTAAAATACGTCATGGTTTTTATCTATCTAAGTTTGGAAAGAGTTGCAGCTAGAAAGGATAGAGAATACGTCACATTACAAAACACCAAATATCATACATTACTAATTTGCACTAAGTTCACTCACGGATGTCAACTACATCATGGTTTTCATCTACCTTAAGTTTGCAAAGGTTGCATCTAGAAGTGATAGGAGACATTGGAAAAAAATTATTTCTACTATGTATTCCATTCAGTCATACCTCACATTACATACAAAGATAATACTTACACATCTTTTTCTACCAATACACCTTTTGGTACAATGACCTGTATTTCAATTAGATGAGAGGTGATTGTAGTCTTTCACTCATCCACGCAGTCGTCTTAGGACTTCATTCATGCAGGTGGAGATTTTGAATTTCAATATGACTAAAATATTGCCGCTATTCGTCTTTCATTTACTGCAAGTCATAAAAGACATTCTTTCTTTCTTTATCCTTCTTTTTGTGTGTATTTATTTTGCTTCTTTTCATCTCTAGACCTAGTTAATTCTGCGTCTTGTCTGCATCATCCTTCTATTGCTTGCTATTTTCAGTTTAATTAAAATATTTTTCCATCTAATAATATTCAGTAGGATTCTTCTGAATCTTATGCAATTTGCTCCTGATATCCTACAGCTTTTGTCAACATTACTGAATAAGAATATACTAGAGGCCGGGCACACGCGATGCGTGTGCAAGTTGAATTTTGTCAAAATATACACAATACCTTCCCGTTTATTGGTTGATCAAATTTTCAAAAAAATTATCAAAATTCAACTTGCACACGCATCGCGTGTGCCCCGGCCTCTAGTTTTATTTACAAACCTGGGTGGTGTTGTTAGTTGTAGTTTGATCGTCGTCGTGCCAATTGTTGTTGACATTGCTCATTGCTTAAAGCAGCTCGTCTTTCTCTAGCTCTGTCATGCCATCTCAATTTGTGTTGATCATGAGTAGGTGGAGTGAGTTGTTTTGTACGATTAGTTGACCTTCTCTATGGTCCTTGATCAGTAGTAAAATTTTGCGTAGATGTCTGTCTTTCTTGCACAACTTGTTGAGGATTAAGACATTGTCGACGGCGTCGTTGACTGTCACAATTTTGTTCTCTTACACGTTGTAGCCATTCTGTAGATATTTGCTCTGACCTATCTCGTGTTTCCTCCTCCATAGTGGTGTCCCTTATAAGCATTGAAAGTGTTACAATAGCAATGTATTCTAATCAGCACGAAACTACAAACTATAAACTGGCTCTAACTTTTCTATGCATTCAAATGCGCATAAAGCACTATAAGCAATGCACTCCCGGGCAAAGTTCCAGAATCATCACCAAACCACCATTCCAATGGAACCCAACTCGCTCAAAATGAAACCCATCACAACATTCATTTTTTGTTTTTTGTTTTTGTTTATTTGTAAAAATGCTTCCCACTTTTTTTTTGTAACCCATCACGAAACCACTATTCCAACGGCTACTCCGTACCATTTTAATAGAAGAGAGAAAAAGAAGCAAGTGTAAGAGGTAAAGCAAACTATTTATATAAAAAAGAAGCATCTATTAGAAACAAAACAAAAAAAATTCGCCTAATTTCTGGTCTGCCGTGTTGGAAGAGGAAAAAAATTGTACGTTTTGCCTTGTATTTGAGGATTCTGGTCTGCCTCGCGTTGGAACTTGGAATTGTTTCCTCCACCATTTGTGGTGTCCCTTGGAAGCATTAAAAGTGTTAAAACTACAATTACAGATTTTGATTTTCAAAGTGGAAGTTAAATATTCATCATTTTCCTTTGAACTAAAATTATGAAGATACCCAGTCACACCCTTAGCATCAACTGCGCAAAGAATGGAAAAATAGGAGGAGGAAATAAATAGAGAAATTAGACATTATCAGTTCTGTATTTTTTTCCATCTCACACTTCTATACTTCAATTACCCATAAAGAAGGGGAAAAAAGAAGGAAATAAACAGAGAGGAATTAGACATTATCATTTTATTTTAGGAAATCAAACACCGAATTAGAGAGTCAATTCTTAATGTAGTAAAATGAAAGCAATGACATCAGATAAAGTAGAAATCTAAAGTACCCGTACAACCTATGGTTTGTATGCCAAATCAGTCAGTTTATCTATTCTAAATTATACAGAGTTTTAAATCCCAATTAATTAGGATCGTCTCTCTTTATAAACTCAATACTAATTAAGTATGATTCCAAACCATCACCCTAAAACGCTACAGCTAAGTAATAAATTCTAAATCCAAAAACTATAAGTGACAGAGAGAACATAAATGGCAAACCAAATACAAATATGTG
Organism: Rhododendron ovatum; assembly: GCA_019656835.1. Classification (NCBI taxonomy): domain Eukaryota; kingdom Viridiplantae; phylum Streptophyta; class Magnoliopsida; order Ericales; family Ericaceae; genus Rhododendron; species Rhododendron ovatum. The sequence continues at coordinate 32,633,783 of CM033792.1, read as the reverse complement.
TCCACGGGAAAGAGTAAACTGGAAAAATAAGTTAATACAGTAAAGGATTACATTAAATGAGATGACATTTGGAACTTACCAATTGCAATTGATAGGGTATGCAATTGACAACTACCAATAGCTGTTTGGAAACTGGGATCTCAAAATGGAGGTTTTTCAAATGATGTACTTTCAGGAAAAGCGAAAATTTGATCTGCAAAATATAGTGGAAGATGAAGAGTTCGTGAAGTGAAGTGAGAAAAGAGAGAGTTAGCGGGAGTGGATTTTGGTAACTGCTTTGGGTAGTTACTTTTGTTAAATGGCAATTTAATCCTAACAGTTAATTTCTCTCACTCTTTATCATGTATAATATTGGGATTCTTTTCAGGGTAATTGTGGAAAACAAAAAGCATGACAGGGTATCAAAGAAGGGAGACACCAAAGTGGTGCTCTCCCTTTATATATTGCTGGATAAGAATATATAGCTATTGCACTTTGTAAGCAGTTGGTGATACCTATCTTGACTTGGGGAATGAATTCTAAGAAGTGTGCACGTTGAAACAATTTCGGGTATAAAATCCTATCTTGACTTGGGGAATGAATTCTAAGAAGTGTGCACATTGAAACAATTTCGGGTATAAAATCCACTTTAGCCCCCCTATGGTATAGGCCAGATACGAATCACGCCCTTGAGATGCCGACTGGCATGACCCTGAACTCCAAATTCTACTGCTACTAAGATTTATCTTCCTTTGCTTCTGTTTGTAAATAAAAACTCTATATGTTATGTATATGAAGGAAAATGTGTGGTGCCAAAAAAATATCAGTGGGCCGATGGCTGCAGTTCATGGAAAATGAACCCAATACTGAACTATTTTGTAATTGGGATTTTAGTTATTCTGTCTACTACTCTTGAATATGAAGTTTGTATGAATTAATACAGGGGAAAAAATGTTTGACGTAACATAAGAATGTTCTGATTGATTTTCTCGTAGGTTTCAAGTTTTATACGAGTATCCATTTTGTAACTTTGTCTCGCTGTGCTTATATGTGCTCAACGGCCAAGTTACCCCTCAACTTTTATTCAAATACACCGAGTCCAAAATCTTGTGTCTTATTTTTTGAAAAATTTCCCTACCTTTTTTAATGTGATGCATGGATCTTGAACTCTTATAAGATTTGACCTAAGAAGGTACCTCTAATGTCAACAAACTTGCATGATACCATAAAGGTTATTCCAAGTGAGGTCTCAAAATTTTTTTGATATGTTTTACCATTTATTTGGTACTGAAATTCCACTGCTATTTATTGTTTGTTTTCTTCAAAAAAGAAATCCATCTTCTTCATTCAAGGAATTCTAGTACTTGTGAATATTATGTCCTGAATTTTCAACTATCTCAGATTATACAGTTCTTCAACCTGTTTTTATTTTGCTTTTGAACTTGTTTGCATTTTTAATGTGTATATTCATATGTATACGATTTGTAGAATCTTATTATCTTAGGATAGTTTTGCAGCTAAGAGACATCTTTGATCTATTTTATTGCTTGATTGCTACAACATCCATTGCTAATATTTGACTTATCCAGGGTTGACCTATTCTCCATGATATTGTTACTACTTTCATGTCACTGAACTGAAAGAGTAATTTAATTGTTTTATTTATATTTTCAGGAAGAGGAGACCTGTCATCTTGTGAATATTCTATCCGTATTGTATGAATATTCTATCCGTATTGTCATCTATTTTATGGTCGTCCAATCTAAAATGCTATTTTTTTTCCTTACAGATATTTGAAGGTATATGTCAACTGGACCCTAGGAGGAGCTGTGGAAGCCTTATGCCTACTTGATTCTGCCATGGACACAGAAAATTCTGATAAAGTAGCTACACATTTCTCTACTTTAACGTCCTTGGTTAAGGAGATACAAGACTTTGTTGTACCATCTCTTGACATGATGAGAAAGGAAATCTTGACTCGTGGCCATCGCATAATTGATCGTGATAGCAAATTGAGCACATTCAGGTAGAAAAACAGACTGAACAGGATGATGTGGTTACAGAAAGAGCTAGTCTATGGCTTTTCTTTATGAGGTTTCGAATTTCTGTTTTCCAGGTTTCGAATTTCTGTTTTCCAGTTTTCAACTTCAATTTCAAGGAATCCTACTTCATAGGAGATTAGTTATGGTTGTGATTGATCGCAAATTTAGAAAATATGCTATCACAGAAACAGAAACGGAACACATCATAACAATGCAAAATTGTTGCATAGTATATTTGCTTGCATTGTTAGTTTTTTTTATAAACAATATGCACTCATTTTTGTTTTTCCTCATGCATCTACTTTTTCCTTATTCAAATGTAGACACTTCTTGCTGAAATGCAAAGCAATGCTGAGGGTGCAAAGGAAAAATTCGACAAGAAATTGAAATCCTTTGCTGGCATTATTGAGAATCTAAATGGTGATCAGCAATCACTTGCAGAAGAGATCAGAGAATTCAAACAAGAAGTTTTGCAACTTGTAAGAAAGAAGTCGGAAAAGGATGAGAGGGAGTTGGAAATTAGCCAGAAGCTCCGTGATGAATCTCAGGTATTAAAGCAGTTGTACTGAATAAATGCTCTTGTAAATTTGATTTATCTTGAAAATTTCATGACTAGTAATGTAATGCTGCTATTGAAATTGTTTTGCTCTTTTCTTTTCTTTCCGGCTCATCCCCTTTGCACAGCTTGTCCCAAGCCTGGATAAAAGAGAATTGTGCCTTATTGCCTTAGGTAGCTAAAGCCATTAGATCCTTATGACATGATTCTGATTATGAAAATCTGTCGCAAACAGCCGATGTGGTAGATAAGATAAGTGATATGGTTACAGTAGAACGTAACGCCATGGAGGGTAGACTAAGATTGACTTTATAGGTGGTCATTCAAAAGGATGGACAAGTCAGATATGTACTCAAAAATTGAGATCAAGTGGGATTATAGAAAAATCTGAAAATTTTATCTTGCATTTAAGTGAAAGGATGGAAATGTTTATTTTCTAGCAAGTTTCTTTTCTTCAAATACCATAGAATGTAAAGGATCCAAGCATTTTAATTGGGTATGGCCGTATGAGTCACATGTGCTACAAGAACAATATTTGTTTAACCTCACACTCATCAGTGCAGAGGTTACTATTCACCCTTGCTTAATGAGAGTGATCAAACCACACTCAATGTTGTGCTATTGAAAAAAAATCCCACTCAATGACCTACATCGTTATCCATCTCATGTCTGTCAGATATGGTATTGCGGGAAAAATAAATGAGGTCATAACTGCTGTTTTTTTTAATTTTTTATTTGTATCTTCCTCTTCTGGATGATGTTTGAATGATGACATTGTTTACATGGGAAACAAACAACCCATGTGCTGGAATTGCATATTGCACTTGCAGGTAAGTCAAGTTAACTGAGTAAAACAGAAAAGAAGCTGAAAGATCTAGTGGACGAGGTTGCCAAGCTTGAGAGAGAGTTGGAAATTAGCCGAAAGCTCCTTGACAAATGCCAGGTATTAAAGCAGTTGTACTGAATAAATGCTCTTGAAAATTTGGAAAATTGCATGACTAGTAATGTAATATTTCTATTGAGAATTATTTTATTTTTCCAACTCATCTCCTTTCATGCTTAGAATCTTCTACACAGGTGGTCCCAAGCCTTGATAAAGGAGGATCGTGCCTTATTGCCTTATGTTAGCTAAAGCCCATTAGATCCTTGTAACATGATTCTAATTATGAAAATCTGTCGCAAACAACCGATGTGTTTGTTAAGATGAATGATAGGGTTACGGTAGAGGGTAACACAAAGGGGAGGGGGTACACCAAGGTTGACTTGAGAGGTGGTCATTCAAAAGAAAGGACAAGTCAAATATGTACTCGAAAATTGATATCAAGTGGGATTATAGAAAAATCTGAAAATTTTATCTTGCATTCATGTAAAAGGATAGGAATGTTTATTTTCTAGTTGGAAAGTTTCTTTTCTTTAAATACCATAGAATGTAAAGGATGCAAGCTAATTGGGTGTGGCCATATAAGTCACATGTCCTACAAGAGCAATATTTGTTCACCCTCACACTCATTGGTGCAGAGGGTACTATTCACCCTCGCTTAATGAGAGTGATCAAACCACACTCAATGCCGTTCTATTGAAAAAAAAAATCTCATTCAATGTCCTACATTGTTATCCATCTCATGTTCGTCAAACATGGTAATGCAAGAATAATAAAACTAGTAATATCTGCTATTAGTTTATTTTTGCTCTGTATCTGCGTCTTCTGGAATGTTTTTGAATGATGGCATTGTTTACGTGGAAACAAATAACCCATGTGCTGGAATTGAATATTGCACTTGTAGTTAATTCAAGTCAACTGAGTGAAAAAAAAAAAAGATGATGAAAGATCTAGTGGACGAGGTTGCCAAGGTTCAGAGGGAGTTGGAAATTAGCCAGAAGCTCCTTGACAAATCTCAGGTATTAAATCAGTTGTTTGCGACCGATTTTCAAAATCAGAATCATGTCATAAGGATCTATTGGGCTTTAGCTACCTAAGGCAGTATGGCACAATCCTCCATTATCCAGGCTTGGGATGGCTTCTTTAGAAGATTCTAAGCATGAAAGGGGGATGAGTTGGAAAGAAAAGAAAAGAACGGAACAATTCTCAATAGAAACATTACATTACTAGTCATGCAAATTTCAAGATAAATCAAATTTACAAGAGTATTTATTCAGTAGAACTAGTTTAATATCTGAGATTCATCAAGGAGCTTCTGGCTAATTTCCAACTCCCTCTCAAGATTGGCAACCTCGTCCACTAGATTTTTCAACTTCTTTTCTGTTTCATTCAATTGAGTTGACTTACCAGCAAGTGCAATCTGCAATTTCAGCACATGGGTTGTTTGTTTCCCATGTAAACAATGTCTATCATTCAAAAATAATCTAGAGGAGGCAAATACAGAGCAAAATCAAACAGCAGATATTGCCTCTTTTTTTTTCCTCCAATACCATGTCCGACGGACATGAGATGGATAATTATGTAAGACATTGAATGGGTTTTTTTATTCAATAGCACGGCATTGAGTGTGGTTTGATTACTCTCATTAAGCGAGAGTGAACAGTACCCTTTGCACCAATGAGTGTGAGGGTGAACAAATATTGCTCTCATAGGACATGTGACTCATACAGCCATACCCAATTAAAACGCTTGGATCCTTTACATTCTATGTATTTGAGAAGAAAAGAAACTTACCAGCTAGAAAATAAACGTTTCCATCCTTTCACATGAATGCAAGATAAAATTTTCAGATTTTTCTATAATCCCACTTGATATCAATTTTCGAGTACATAGCTAACTTGTCATTCTTTGAACGACCACCTCTAAAATCAATTTTGGTCTACCCCTCCCATTTGTGTTACCCTCTACTGTAACCCTTTCAGTCATCTTAACTACTAGTCTACCACATTGGTTGTTTGCGACTTTTCATAATTAAAATCATGTCATAAGGATCTAACGGGGTTTAGCTACCTAAGGCAATAAGGCACAATCCTCCTTTATCCAGGGTTGGGATTGCATGTGTGTAAGATTCTAAGCATGAAAGTGGATGAGTTGGAAAGAAAGGAATAGAACAATTCTCAATAGAAACATTACATTACTAGTCATGCAATTTTCAAGATAAATCAAATTTACAAGAGCATTTATTCAGTAGAACTGGATGAGTGATAGGGTTACGGTAGAGGGTAAAACATAGGGTAGCAGTTGACCAAGATTGACTTTAGAGGTGGTCGTTGAAAAGATTGGAAAAGTTAGATATGTCCTGAAAATTGATATCAAGTAGGATTGTAGAAAATTTTGAAAATTTTATCTTGCATTCATGTGAAAGGATGGAAATGTTTATTTTCTAGTTGGCAAGTTTCTTTTCGTCAAATACCATAGAATGTAAAGGATCCAAGCATTTTAATTGGGTATGGCCGTATTGGTCACATGTCCTACAAGAACAATATTTGTTCACCCTTACTCATTGGTGCAGAGGGTACTTTTCACCCTCACTTAATAAGAGTGATCAAACCAAACTCAAATCGTTATCCATCTCATGTCCATCGGATAAGGTATTGCGACTTTTCACCCTCACTTAATGAGAGTGATCAAACCAAACTCAATGTTGTGCTGTTGAAAAAAAATATCCAACTTAATGTGCTACATCGTTATCCATCTCATGTCCGTCGGACAAGGTATTGCGGGAAAAAATAAAAGAGGTAATATCTGATGTTAGTTTATTTTTGCTCTTATTTGCCTCTTCTGGGTGATGTTTGAATGATGACATTGTTTACATGGGAAACAAACAAACCCATGAGCTGGAATTGCACTTGCAGGTAAGTCAAGTCAACTGAGTGAAACATAAAAGAAGGTGAAAGATCTAGCTAGCGGACAAGATTGCCAAGGTTGAGAGGGAGTTGGAAATTAGCGTGAAGCTCCTTAACGAAACGAATCTCAGGTATTAAAGCAGTTGCACTAAATAAATACTCTTGAAAATTGCATAACTAGTAATGTAATGTTTCTTTTGAGAATTGTCCTGTTCTGTTATTTTCTTTTCTTTCCAACTCATCTCCTTCCATGCTTATAATCTTATACACAGGCAATCCCAAGCCTGGATTATTGCCTTAGGTAGCTAAAACCCGTTAGATCCTTATGACATGATTTTGATTATGAAAATCTATCGCAAACAGCCAATGTGATAGTTAAGATGAGTGATAGGGTTACAGTAAAGGTAACACAAAAGGGAGGGGTAGACCAAGATTGATTTAGAGGTGGTCGTTTAAAAGAATGGACAAGTCAGACATGTACTCAAAAACTGATATCAAGTGGGATAATAGAAAAATCTGAAAATTTTATCTTGCTTTCATGTGAAAGAATGGAAATGTTTATTTTCTAACTGGTAAGTTTTTTTTCTTCAAATACCATAGAAGTTAAAGGATCCTAGACTTTTAATTGGGTATGGCCGTATGAGTCACATGTCATTTGTTCACCCTCACACTCATTGATGCAGAAGGTACTGTTCACCCTCGCTTAATGAGAATGATGAAACCACACTCAATGTCGTGTTGTTGAAAAAAATCTCTCTCTATGTCCTATATTGTTATCTATCTCATGTCCGTCAAACATGGTAATGCGAGAATAATAAAAGTGGTAATATTTGCTGTTAGTTTATTTTTGCTCTGTATTTGCCTCTTCTGGATGATGTTTGAATGATGACATTGTTTACATGGGAAACAAACATCCACAAAATGAACTGAATTCAGTCCTACCACTTAGGGAAGACGTTTACTTTCGAAGATCACTCTTACCATTGAGTAGCATAGACAGAAAGTATTACTCCATGATAAATGTGCAAATTTTTTTACAATAATTACTCTTGTGAAGGATTATTCTTCTTTCTTTGCTAATCAACTTTATTATGTTGCTCGTGCTTCTGTTTTAACTTTTATTGACTTATGTGGTTTCAAAATCCCTCTAATTTGCTTATTTCATCCTGACAACCTGATGTTTCTTCAGAACAAACTAAGGGAACAGATGTCAATGCATGCTTCTTCAGAACAAACTAAGGGAGCAGATAGGGATCAAATTTTCTGTTTTCCAGTTTCGAACTTCAATTCAAGGAATCTTACTTTATAGGAGATTAGTTACTAATAGTCGTACTTTATAGCAGATTTGTTACGGATACGATAAATTGAGTATTGATAACAATTCCAATTTCAAATAATCCTAATTTATAGGAGATTAGTTATGGATGTGATTGATTGCAGATTTAGTACATATTCAACCACAAAAAGAGAACATATCGAAACGATGCAAATTTTCCACCTAGTATATTTGCTTGTGTTGCTACTTATCTTTATATTCATTATACACTTTCATTTTGGTTTTTCCCCTACATTTCTAGGGTTAAGGTTACTTTTTGATTATTTAAATATAGACGATTCTTGTTGAACACAAAGGAGTGCTGAGTTGGCAAAGGTAAGATTTGGCGAGGAATTGACACGCTATGCTAGGGGTATGGAGAATCTAAATGGTGATCAGCAATCACTTGTGGACCAGATCAGGCAATTGAAAGGAGAAGTTTAGCAACTTGTAGAAGAGAAGGCGGAAAAGGATGGGAGGATTACTCATCTTGAAATAGAAAATAGTGTGGTGAAAGAAAATTTGATTTTTTGCCAGGTTTGAACTCCCCTCAATTTCAGTATTGTCATACCTCTTATTATTGTTAGTGTTAATCATCAAAACTGTTGTTTAATATTTTGTTTTTTGTTCTTGCTGGTAATATTGCATAAAGGATGTAAGAACGGAAGCAATATAAATATAAATAGGGCAATCCTTGGGCACATCCCTTTTTTCTTTTGGACAAGTAAATAAATATATTAGAAAGAATGCATTAATGGAATGCCACCCTTATACAAAAAGAGGCCACAAGACAAAAAGGCCCTATACACTTCCATGCGAAAGGAAAAGCTCAAACCAATCTAAGAATTGGTCAAGAAAGGGATTACAATATCTCTTGTCCCAACTATACAAGCTATTCACCAAAAAACTTTTGATACTAAGCTACGATTTTTCAACCCCTTCGAAACATCTAAAATTTCTTTCCCGCCATATGATCCACATCAAACAAAGATGAATCAAACTCCAAACCTGTTTCCTCTTCTTTCCCACTTTAGCACCTTTCTAAGCAATTAGGGCACATTCCTTTTAAACTACACAACTTTCCACCACAAAATTTCAGGTTGAGGATGTCTAAACCCCTGCCAAGCTAAATGAATAGAAACTTGCCACTGGGGTGCAAAAGTCCAGAGCACAGAATCCTTGTGGGCAGAATTGGGGGGACTGTAAGGGGGAGAAAACAATTGGTGCTTAGAATTGCACTAGATTGCAACAACTTCCTTCGCCTGTTCTCCGGAGCCCTAGTTCGTCGCCTGAGCCCTAATCTGCAAAACAGAAGAGGGTTGAGTGCACCTTTGCCTCTCATGGCAAAGGCCCTTCGATGCCTAAGTTAGTATCACGTACTAACAAAAAACCCTAAATATCAATAGGAAGTATCGTATGAATGCAATGATTTGCGTACCTTTTGCCTTTAGGTTTTACCTCAGATTTATAGATTCAAGGATGCTTGCTGCCCAAGCATCCTTGTTACCCTAGGATTCCTATCTCGTATAGGAAACCCACGATATCTTGGATTCTCGTTTCTTTATCAATTCATTACCTTAGTCCTTTTAGGACTCTTTTCTATGACTGGCCGAACATCCCACTCCCGTTGGGTATCTTGCCAAGATCCTGCATTCTTGGGAACTCATTATTTAACAAAATACACTGTCTCTGGACCCTTCCAGAATGTTCCCTTTGCTTTAGCACTTTGATTGGAATTCTCTCTCTGTTCAGATATCTTATTACCGAACAGACTGTATGGTCCAGTTACTTCACATGTAATTGGTCCTTTATCAATTACTTGGGCTAAAATGTCTTCTCAGGAGTTCTCCCTCTGTTCGGCCTCTCTCTTTCCCGAATAGTACTGCCGAAATAGTGACTTCGCATGTCACCGTTTCTATTATATTCATTTCATGGTCCCTCGTACCATGTTTACTAATTCTATCTGTTCGGGAATACCTCCCTACAAGGACCAAAGTACTAGGAATCAATGTCCTAAAAGTCGCTAGGCACTAGTCGGGCGGTTAGCCACCTTCGAGTGATTAATTAGATTAATGGCGATTAATCGTTAGTTGGACCTAATCGGATAGGCCCTGCCAGCCATTAATCGGCGATTAATTGCTGATTAATTTCTCATTTTAGAACACTGCTAGGAATGCCTTCTTCGACCTCATGAATCGCCCTATTTCTCCTTCTTGGCCAACCAAGATCTGAGGATTCCAAGCTAGAACAATCCTGGTAACAACATTAGAACCTACATTATGAACATACTGCCAACCTCTAGAAAGACACTCCTGAGTAGTGGGAATGAGGAAATCATCTCTGATCTTGGATCCACAAGACTAAGAAGATCAATACAATGAACACCAATAAAAGAGAAGCACACCCTTAATATTCCAAGAACAAATCTTCACCATTAAAACTAAAGGAAGCACACCCTACTTCTTAGAGGCTTTACCCCCACCACCACGCTACTTCTTCCAAGAACAAATCTTCACCACTATATTATTTTTTGCTACTTGCAGCTCCAGAATTATATATTTCAATGGGATGTCGACACTTTTCTTGACTTTTGTTCTTCCATAGAAGTTGCCGAGCAACGGTTTATGGTTTACTTGTGGTAAATATCTGATAAGTTTCTTAAATACCATGAACTGTAAAGGATCCTAGCGTTTAAATTTGGTATGAGTCACATGTCTTACAAAAGCGATATTTATTCACTCTCATTGGTGCATAGGGTACTGTTCACCCTCAATGAGAGTGATCAAAGCACACTCAATGTCCTATGTCCTTTTCCATCTCATATCTGTCGGACATGGTATTGCGGCAAAAATAAAAGAGTTCATACTTGCTGTTAGTTTGTTTTTGCTTTGAATCTGCCCCTTCTTGATGATATTTTATGATGATATTGTCTACATGGAAACAAACAGCCCACCAGATGAATTTCAGTCCTAGTAGATAGGGAAGACATTTACTTTCTCAAGATCACTCTTACCACAGAATAGCATGGACAGAAAGTATTGTGAAAACTATACAACAATTTTACAAAAAATACTCATGTGAAGGATTATTCTTCTTTCTTTGCTAGTCCACTTTATCATGTCGCTCATGCTTCTGTTTTAACTTTTATTGACTTATGATTATTTCAAAATCCTTCTATTTTGGTTATTTCATAATGATGACCTGTTGTTGTTTGTTTAGGACAAACTAATGGAGGAGAGGTCAATTAGCGCTCATTTCCATGGTTTTGGCCTATATCTTCTGTCATAGGTGGAAATAGATAAAGTGTTGCGTTTCCATGCAGAAAAGCTTGAACAAACATATGAGGTCATAAAACAAAGAAGGCTCGGGAACCAGCGGTAGTGTGACAAAGGAGTATATTATCCAAAAGTTAGATATGTGTATGGGACACGTCTGGATCAATCATTTTGATTGCATAGCGTATAGACAACAAACATTTGGACTGTATAGCATTTAGTATTCTTAGATATTTTGTTGTAAACAAGTTAGATATGGACTCAAAAATTGATATCAATTGGGATTATAGAAAAATCTGAGAATTTTATGTTGCATTCATGTGAAAGGATGGAAATGTTTATTTTCTAGCTGATTAGTTTCTTTTCTTTCAAATACCATAGAATGTAAAGGATCCAAGAGTTTTACTTGGTTATGCCCGTATTACTTACATGTCCTACGAGAGCAATATTTGTTCACCCTCACTCTCATTGATGCAGAGGGTACCATTCACCCTCATAATCACTTAATGAGAGTGATCAAACCACACTCAATGTCCTGCTGTTAGGAAAAAAATTCCACTCAATGTCTATCGAATATGGTATTGCAGGAAAATAGAAGAGGTAATATCTGCTGTTAGTTTGTTTTTGCTCTGTATTTGCCTCTTCTGTATGATGTTTGAATGACTTTTTTCTTAAACGGCAAAATAGCATTTTATCATGGGAGGGGAAAATTTTCAACCAAAAGTTGGAAACAAAGCAAGGAGACAAAGCCCAATGTAATACCTAAGGCCTAAAGTGTCCAGATATACAATAAACAACACAAAATTCAAAGGCAAAACGATAGCCTAGAACGTGTTTTGATAATTAATACTCGCCAATGACATTTTCATCATTAATAAATGTTCTCAGCATGTCTTTGGCAGATATTAATTATCAAAACATGTCATTGGCCATCATTTTTCCAAATTCAAAAGGCTAAAAAGCCCCGACACAATAATGAAAGCCCAACCCAAAACCTAACCCTAAGAGCCGCTACCCCCCACCTTAGACAAAGCCACCACCACCGTCAGATTTCACCACCGACAACCACCAAGCCACCACAGGCCACCGACAACAGAGAAATCTGAACCCAGAACAAGCCTAATCTGTCGCGAAAGTTGGATAAAGCTGTTAGGTGAGTACTAGGCCACCCAACAATAGCCGAGGCGGGAGCCAACGGCGACCGCTCTACTGAACTTGAAAGGACCTTGGCCGTTAGGCAAAAATCAGAGAACCCAGCAATATCTTTGACCGGGAACAACAGGCCGGCTAACGGCCAAGAGAATGGAAGCAAGAACGGCTAGGGAAGAGGGTCGAGAAAAGCAAATCTGAGACGAAGAAGACGAAGGATTGAAGCCATACCTGAGCTAGAACCCAGATCGGACCCCTTGATGCATAACCGCTAAGAAGCACAGCCAATTGGCTCCAAAAAATGGCAAGAGAAACACGAGCCAGAGACCAGGACAGAGACCAACACCGCTACCGAAGACCACCGCCACCGCCACCGCCATCTCGCTATCTCATCGTTCGGTTTTGTGAATAACAAAAGAGGGGAAAAACGAAGCGGGTAGGGAGGAAAAGGAGAAGGCGGAAATGGAAGGTTAGTGTGGGAGAGAGGTAGAAAGAGATGGAGGAGGGGAGAGGCGGTGCCTTCCCCCTCCCCCGGCTGTAGAAGGCGGCAGAAAAACCCAAGACTATAATATTCGGCTGAGAGAGAGAGAGAGAGAGTCTTGATTTAATGATATTTGAATGATGACATTGTTTACATGGGAAACAAACATCCCACAAAATGAACAGAATTCAGTCCTACCATTTAGGGAAGACATTTACTCTCTGAAGATCACTCTTAGCATTGATGAGTAGCATAGACAGAAAGTATTACTCCATGATAAATGTGCAAAAAAAATTACAAGAATTACTCTTATGAAGGATTATTCTTCTTTCTTTGTTAATCCATTTTATCATGTTGCTCCTACTTTTTTAGTCTCTATTTTTTAGTTTGTAGGTATCAAATAGGCTTAATTGTAAGAACACTCCTAAACTATCACTTTTTGGCAACTTCACCCCTTTAAGTTTAAAACTCCCCAACTACACCCCCTTAACTATCAAATTCGAGCAACTTCACCCCCTCCCCCATTTTCCATCCATTTCTGTTAGGAATTTGGATGAAAAATTGAAAAGTTGGATGGAAAAGTAAATCAATATATGAAAATGCCCTTTATACACCCCCTTTATAACCCTCCCCCCTCTCTCCTCCTCTACACCAGATCGTTTTCCTCCCTCCCTCTCCACTATCGATCTCTCTCATCCCTCTCTACACATCTACACCACCAAAAAATCTTAAACCCATTTATCCTCCTCCTCCCCTCACAAGAGAAGCAGGTAGAACTACATATGGAATCGAACAAAGTAGTACGGTTTCAAACTAGGTACAACAGACTCGATTGGAGATGCTTCTGTCGTTGATTGGAGATGGAGTTGGGTGGAGATTCGGTGGAAATAAGGGTGATGAGAAGCACCCAATAATGCATATTCTTGGTGCTTAAGTCCTCTAGTATGTTGTGTTTGTACATATATGTTGTCGTTTTTATGTGATATTGCACGTAAGGTGTGTTTTTGTGTATTTTAGGCTATTTGTATAAATAAGGTGCGTTTGATCGTCAAGGAATGCTCTAGATGCACCCAATGTGCCACCCCATTGTGGTGCTCGAAAGATGGTTTGGAGGTTGCTCGGGTCGCCCAAGAGTCAAGGGAATTGAAGAAGAAGTGAAGATTTTACTAAAGCTACTCATCTTCCGACGTGCTGAGGGTAGAATTGTCATAACTTTTGATGTACAAATTACTTTTGATCCAAACCACTTGGGTTAGAAAGTAGGCTCGACGAGCTTTCCAACGGTTCAAAGAACGCCTAAATCCGAGTTCGGAAGTGTCCGGAGCGAGCCTGCGAAGTTGCCCAAAAAATCTGTCAATCTTGTACCGGTACTGGGGATTGCCCAGTACCGGTTCATGCTGTCCAAAGTTGGTGTTTTTTAGCATTATTGAAGGCCTTGTACCTGTACTGGGATTTGGCCAATACCGGTTCATCCTGTAGAAAATATCCACGTTTTTGCTACTTTTTCAACCTTCCATTTATGGAAAGTTTTCACTTATGAAATATTTTTGGGATATTTTAGGGACATTTTAGTCCTTTTTAACTTAACTTTATGGCCCTATAAATAGGCGTATATGCCATATATGGAAGGGATGGCCATTTTAGTTAGATTTAGGCCTAAGTATTTCTTTTTTCCTAGAGAACTCCATTGTTGTTCTTCAAGCTTTTGTGTTAATTTCTTCAAGAATTCAAGTAAGTATTTGTCTTATGTTAATTTCTCGTTTATTAATGTTGTAGCTACGCTTCGGATCTTTGTATAAATCAAGTTTATTTTCGTTTTCTTCGGTTAAATCTTTCGCTCCATTTTCTTATCATGTCTAGTCTTTTAGCTATGTGTGAGTAGTCTTTTGGCTAAGTCTTGGGCTAGTCTATCCTAAAGATCTAGGCGGTTATTTGGTTCTCGAAACTTCGGGCTTAAAATCATGGTTTTCGGAATTGGATTAACCTAGCCATTTTAGTCTAAGAGAGGGGTGTTAACTCCTTGGTATGAAGTTTAGTCAAGCGGTCTTGGCAAGCGATATACCGAGGGCTCGTGGCCTCCTACGTGTTAGATACATTAGCAAAAATAGGTTTGTTTAGTTCCGTTTAATCACATCTTTTGATAAACGTATTCATTAAAGTTAAATCTTCCGGGCGTGAGCACGCGGTCGTGACTCTCACTTGAGTTATAATCGAGAACCGGTAGCGGCCTTTGTCAAGGGATGGATGATCCCTAGACTTGTCTCTTTTAAGTTAATTAAGTTCATTTCTAGTCTTTTCCTTAGTTTTCACTTTTAAAGCAACATCAAGTTGGTCGTCTTGAACGCTGCACTCTACCATATAAACCTACAATCCAAATTAGCTATATTTCGATTCTCTGTGGGTACAATTCCGGACTTTAGGTTATTATGCTATCGACGACCTAGCCCTTCGCTTGGGGTGTTTCAACCTTATTGGAAGGCGAGGTTCGGAGGTTAAGCAGGTGGTTACTGGTGTGGGCAGCAATGGCAATGGTCATCCATCTAGATCGACAGAAATAGAGAGAAGTGTTGTTGTTCTGTTCTATCTTGTGTTTTCTTTTTTACCGTATTTTTTAAAGCCAGGGTTACCTTGGTCTTTTTCTTTGACTCCGTCCAATTTTTTAACGGAAATGAGAGGAGGGGGTGAAGTTGCGCGAATTTGATAGTTAAGGGGGTGTAGTTGGGAAGTTTTAAACTTTAAGGGGTGAAGTTACAAAAAAGTGATAGTTTAGGAGGTGTTCTTGCAATTAAGCCTATCAAATAAGGTTGTTTAATTTGTTAAGCGTTTTGTTCATTTGCCTATTTTTCACTGAACCATTAAAATTGAATTTTCATTGTGTTTTGTTGGATTTAATTTATGATTTGTGAATAACTGATGTATATTGTGTTTTGATGGATTCAATGAATATTTTGATTTTATACATTTGCTTGGCAAAAGAAGAACTAAAACAATAAAAGTTAAGAAAAAGAGTTGTCTCGTATATTTTCTACAATAAAAGAGTTTAGCCGCCAACTTATTATGTAGAAAAATTGAGAGGCATAAATATTATGGATATGATGCATGTAATGGATTCCAATGGCCTAGTATTTTTATCATCACTTTAAATACTTTTATTTGCTTTTTTTTTCAACACAAAACGAAGATATTATTGAACTAAATTAGGAGGTTTAATTTTAGATTATTAGAGTTATTCAACTGCGTTTTATCCGTAATTACTTTGGTACGATTTGTGTAACATAGCCGCGGTTGCCACTCCATGAGAGAGCGAAAGCAGAGAGACACACACACCCCACTTTGAATTTGGCAGTAATTTTCATCAGTTATGCTGCTTTTATCCTCTACTTCTCTATGCAGGAGAATCAAATCTAAGTGGGAGTGATTTTACCATCTTAACCGTCTGATTCTGCTTAAGTACCTTTATACATCAACCGGGATGATGGACGATGTAAGGCACGAAACTTTACTATGCGTCCTACTGTGAAGAATGGCTTATCGGGTCGTGTTTTAAAAAACGTAAGTGTAACGCCCGAAGCAAATCACTAGCTTAATACCTTGATTTGGATCCACAAATCACACCACATGAATCAAAATCTTAAACTCGAAATACTAGTAGTAGCCCACAAGATTTGTTATCTGCCCAAAATCATCCATTTAAACTTTCGATGTGGAATGGAGTATTACAATAAATATAATAGATTGTCGACATAAACACGACGAGGAGTATCATTTATAATTAAAAAAATTGAAAAAATAAATAGTAAAACCTTACTAATATCGTTAATTCCCTGGGGAAATTAAAAGGCCATGCATGACTTCTCCGCCTAATTAATCCAGCGTTGGGAGGAAACTACTATTTGGTGCTTCCATTAAATTTTCCTGGGTAAAATTGGAAACATTAGAGGAAATGTAGAATTCGGTTCTTGCCCGCTACTGCTGCTAATAATCCACAAACCCCTATCAGCAACTGCACTTGAAAAACACCAAAAGCATGTGGTAACGTTAGATGGTTGGCCCTTGGGCCAGAAGGAACCTTGCCTTACATCACAAAAAATCCTTTCAAGAAGACCCTTGCTCTCACTCTTCATTCTCATTCTAGCTCTCGCTCTCGCTCTCAATCATGATCGCTCTTGAGAATTTTATTACTAGTTTAGAATATTTTTTAAAAAAAGCTTTCATGCTCGCATTCACGTACGCACATTTATGAGATTTTGAGTAAAACCGATCAACCATGGATTACACACAGGGACAGAGGGAAAGGGGGCACCTGCCCCCGCTCGAAACTAAAATAATTTTGTTATATTTTCGTATAGTTAGCATAATTATGAAATTAAGTGTGCTACTACACATACACACTTGCATATATCTCGAATAATATACATATAAAATTAGTTTTATGTTTCAATTTCGTCATATGGTGCATTTATACTTGTTGATTTCTGAACTATTTGTCTATTTGGATCGATTCTTTTTTAATTAACTATATCGATCATTCTAAAACTTGTCGATGTTCATGTAAAACATACTCTCAAAATTTGTCTGAGATTTTGTGCTTATTTTTAAATAATTTAAGTGAAAGTATGTGTTATATATTTTTGTAGTTTGTAATGCATGCATTAATTGTGTGCGATCTTATCGTGATGAACTAGAAAAATAAATTTTCAGCACTATGATTAACATGGTGCCTCCACTAAACAACATTTCTGAATCCGTCTCCGATTACACACTTAGCGTCATCATCACAACTTCCCAAGTCCACCACACAATATTTGTGCAATGAATGATCCCTGCTGCAGACAAAAAAGAGAGGAAGAAATCAATCTTATGAACAGGGGATGAAAATGTCCCGATCAATGGATCGTGACCCCTGAACTCGATTCTTGTGGGTGTGGCTGCAAACTATAACTTTCTTTCTTCTATCCCATTCCAACCAAAAAGTAAATGACACAGTGCTGAAAACAGATAGAACAAATCATGTTGACCAATGGCATCGATCTCTGTCAAGCTCATCAAAAGACCCAAATGGACGTGTAGTCGGAATTGGCAAAGAGGGAAGCTACAAGCACATCCAGTGTGGCCTCGATATTTGAGTTGTCCAATAAATTCGACTCCAAACTTGGTTGCTCACATATTATTAAGTCATAAAAAAATAGAATGACATAAAAATAAAATAAAAATCAACATTACAATACTGTTCTTTTAGCTTGAATTACATTAATGCAACTCCTAGTTATATTGCTTTATGATTACCACGATCCAATTCGAAGAAAATAATTTCTCCTTGCTTTTCTTAAAGTAAAATCTTCAATTAAGTTCTCGTACTTTAGCTTATCCACGTACTCATTTTCAATTAAGATCATAGCCAATCAACTTAATTTCTTGTGTAAATTTTTTATGTGACTTCAACTAAAAAACTACTCTTCGCCAAAGTAACTATTTTTACAAATTCATTTTAGCAAAAAAGCCTACTATATGACGTTAAAATTCAGCGAGTAATATTTATCAATATAGACATTTTAACGTCAATATCAATTATTGTAATCAAAAGTACTATGAAAGTGAAATAGTTTGACCAAAACAACAAAATATATAGGGCGCCGCTATTCGCAGCCCTTTATTTTCTCCCGTAGCCCACTACATTTCGGTAAATGGTTGTTGAAAATCATAAATAACATTTCGGTAAATTGCTGTTGAAAACAAGATTATATTTCGGTAACTACATGTCGAAAATATGTTCAACTTTCGGTAAACAACTGCCGAACATGCATTTTCGGTAAATATCTGTTGAAAAAAATATTATATTTCGGTAATTGGATGCTGAAAATATATCTCAATTTCGGTAACTAACTGTCGAGTATGATTGAAAATTTTTAACGGGTTATGGGAGTAAATAGAGGGCTGCGAATAGCAGCGCCCAATATATATTACAACAAAGTTAATTTACCAAATAAACCCTTAGGGTGTATTCCACTAACTAAAATAATTTATTTTTCAAATAAGTATTTACATGAAAAAATAAAACAACAAAAAGTAATAGTGGAACAAATTTTTTTTTTTTTTTAAATGTTCTATGGAGAGGATGAAAAAAGACAAAGGGGATTCAAGGCTTTATGTTGCGGACAGCAGTCAAACCTGCACTTGGGCTATGAATAGAGACAACTTCTCCGCTAGGCCGAAGTAACTAACTATACTTGTAGTGCTAACTTAAATATTTATTACATGCTTGGTGGTTAAAATTTTTTTTGAATTGCCCTATGGTGGGGGTTGTCCAAGTTCGGAGGCTTATTGGGCTCACCCTAGGACCGGCCCTGACCATATATAGCATGAAAGCCGGAATATTGTAAGCTACTCTCTCAATGGAATTAAAGGGAAGTGCTGCCAAGTTCAATTGGAAAGAGAGAGCGCGAGCGAGTGGCTGCAAACATATCCTACCAGCAAGTTTAACAGAACCATCCGTCCAAAATCCAAATTACCAAATTCTGTCACCAATTTAACGAATTTAGATGGCAGGGGTTTACTTGAATAACGAAACAACAACTTAAGTATAAAATTGAAATTTTCAAAAGTTTGAGGGTCCATTAGACATTGAGATCAAAATTAGGGAGTGTTTCAAAAACTTTCCCATTGGATTGTACGCCTGGCAATTGTCGCTCTCTGGTATCATCTCCATTTCCTCAATGTCAATGCCCCTCTGTTTTAGCACTGTCTACAATTACGAGAGAGAGAGAGAGAGAGAGAGAGAGAGAGTTTTCAGTCTTGACATAAATCCCAACGGATCATTTTGCTCTGTTCACCTGCTTGGTCCCGTGACTCTCTCTGCACAAAAACGGTCCTCTTGTCTCTCTGCCTCGCTCTGCACCCACGCTGGACTCTGCTATCCCTTCCTATTGGAGGCTTTGATTTCCTTTACTGGATAAGTTTTCGATTCTAATATACTTCTCATTCCTTTTGGTCCAAAACCCAACCCATCTCCTAATAGGCTTCAATTTCGGATTATGTGGATTCATTTCATGACATTCGGGGAGTTTTTCTAGGTTTTTTTTTTAAGGTACTCTGTTTCCATTGTACTTCATCACAGTGTATATTTACACCTACACACAGCAATTTTCCTCTTTTAGAACGAAATAGGTACTGGGGTTTTAGCATCCGTTCTGGGTTTTTCATGAAAATGGATTCCCAGTTTGATGCTCCAAAAAAAACATTGACTTTCTCTTTTCGATGAGTTCAACATGAGTTGTCTAGGGTTTTGTGTTTGGATTTTTCCCTTTTAAAGAAAGCACCTTTGGCTTTTAATAGTATTACTTGACTTGTGTGGGGTTTAGGGTTTATGCCTGTTGAACTGCAATCCCACAACCTCAGGCTTTTTTAGCATTTTCTTGGCATGTATTGATCCGGGTATCTGGAGTTTTCACCAATTTTGATACAATTGGTCGTCCACTTCACCTGTTTCTTCAACTTTCAGAGTGAATGGTTTCATTGTGTGGTCTTTCAATTCAAAGTTGATGATTCCACATGGTATTGCTTTTCTTTGGTCCTGTTACTTGAATTTCGTATGTCTTCCTCAACTTCATGCTTGATTTCTCTCCATGATTTAGCTTCTGTTCCTTGATTTTGCATGTTTTTTTCCATTCTATCTTGAGTTGATTTAGCATTTTTTGTTGTTGTTGTTTACTATTTCAGCTACTTTAAGATTCTGTATATGGGGGTTCCATCCAGTTTGAGGGTTCACCATGTGGTTTTGAAATCCTAGTTGTTGTATTCTATGTTACATCTGTGCTTGATTTCTATTTCTCTTCTCTTGGCTTGTTCTGTCTTGAATCTCCATTAGGGCTTCAACTTTTCCATCTTTGTCCAAGGTTTTCAATTATTCTACCTTGTATTAGATCTCTCATATTATATTTGAAGTAATCTGCAAACATGTCTTCTTGTTTAACCGGAGGCAGTCATACTTGTAGTTTTGACCTCGATTTTTTGAGATCTCCATCAACTACAAGTTGTACCTTAAATTCATCTTCTCCTTCATCAACTCTCTCAGAGGCCAGCTATTCCAGACTTGCGATCTCAACCCGAAAACCTCGGACTCCTCGAAAACGACTGAACCAAGCCTACAATGATGCAGCAACGCTTCTGTCCACAGCTTGCCCAAACATTTTCCCTGCCAAACACCTCACGAAGCCTTGCAAATTCACCAAGCCAAACGACACTTTCTTCAATGAACCCTCGCAATTGCTCCTACCTTTTCGAGTTATCGACGATTTTGGTTTCTTACTCCACCAACCAAACCCAGAGAAACCAAGTTTCCGAATTGAGCCAAAAGTTCTGAATTGTGGAAAGCCTTGCGAGAGCCTGGTGGAAAATGATTTGCAGGTGGATTCCTTGAAGTTGGGTGATGGTTACCAAGAGGAGTTTGATGCGATATCGATACTAGCTGAGGAAGTTGAAGATGGTGTTGACAGTATCATGGGAAATCTAAGTGTGAACAATGCTTCAGTTGAAGAGGCTAGGGTTGCTAGTTGTAGTCGCCAGATACTTGCTTGGAATTGTCATCCGGTGTGGTTGGGATTTGGTAGGAATTTCGACTTTGGTGTTTGGATGAGAAGGGGTATTAGGGCATTGAAGCATGTCGATGAAGAAGAGTGGTGGAGATTTCCCCTTGTAAATATCCTTGACGTCTCCCCTAAATTCAGCACAGGAACCTCAGAAAAGAAGAAAAACAAGATTCTGAAACCAGTGGAAAAGAGTTCACAATCGCGAAAAGGGAAGTCTCGGCCCAAGTTGCTATTGAAATTGAACTATGAGGGGGTATTGAATGCATGGTCTGATCGTGGAACACCATTTTCCAAGGAAGTTACGGCCCATGAGAATTCCAGTATTGATCTCAATGTATGTTTCGCATCTACCTCTGTGGAATCAACATGCCTTCTTGGCATGTACCTAATTGCCCGTTTGGATGGAAGGATATGGTGGGAAAAGAAAGAATTATGAGAATCTTATCTATTTGTGAATGAATGGTACTCACCAAAAAATAGTGAGATTTTGGGATAAAACCTAGTTCTTTCTTTTCTCATCAAATCCCTCTATCGAAACAGTATGTAGTTGCTCTTTGCTAAAGCCATGTTTTCTTGTTTATTTAGTTTTGGTAAATTCCAGTTTGTCCCCATTGTACATAGGCCAATTCTCCTTTTTTCCTTGGGAGTCCAAAAATCCTCCAAGTTAATCCCTGAAATATGTGATTGTTTTTGTTATAGTAGTTGTCCCACATTGCTTAGGCATGGAATGGGAGATCACTTAATGACATTTGAGACCTCTCCCCTCTTTGCCAATTGGTTTTGAGATGGATATAAAGTTTCCACAGTTTCCACTCCGTCTTTCCTTATCTTGTATTGTTTAAATCCGTTTAATAATTTTCACAGGCATTATATAGATCCAAAGTGTTTGGAATGATATTTTTCTTAGGATGAAGTCTTTCAGAATCTTTTTGATGGGTCATATGGAAACTGCATTATGCAGTTAAAAACATAAGAGTTTTTCTTATGCTTCATTGTTTACTTTTGATTTTAGTGCCGGCAGAGAACTGAATGGTTATCCTTATGATATTTTTATGAGCAGGCCAGATTGGGTCAAATAGACTTGTTCTCTGAGATTGACAGATTAAGAGAAACCAGTGAGCTGCGCTACAAGAAAAAGGCGATGCACAGGCTACTTCTCAAATAAGATTGGATAGCATGTCACGACATGCAACAATGGACTGCCCATGACTGAGGTAAATGACTGAATCAGGAATTTTTATACAGAAAATTCATTCAGAGTCCTGGAATGAAGTCTTTTTTTGGTTTGAAAATGATCAGTGGTTAGATAATTTGAAATGGAAGGTCTACGGGTCATATTACATGATCTTTTTTCTTTTGTTTTTTTGAACGGCGAAAAAGATAATACTGTTGATCTTTGAAGAAATTAAAAAGTTCAAAAGGAAAGGAGCAAAAAGAATCACAACAAATGGAAGCATTCCAACGAGAGGTTGGCACCCAACCAGACGACAATCATTTGCCGCTCCAAATCATAAAAAGAATAGAAAACACCTAGTTGACAAGAAGCATAAACATATTACAGCGACAGCCCCTCTACACCTAGTTGGGGTACAAAGTATTACATGTTCTTTCTATTTTCACCAATTTGGAAGAAGTCAAATGGTGACAAAGGAGGGACTGAGGGAGGGCCATGAATCCATTTGTATGAAAGTTGCCCTGCACCTAGTAGTGGTTATGGTTTAAACGAATTGCATAAGAACCCAAGATCTTGTATTGTTGTTAACTAGTTGTAGTAGGAGGAGGAGGAGTGGTGGTGGTGTATAATCTTTCCATAAGAAAATAACTCATATACACAGTATATCGTAACTCCATATATATGAACATGTCGGTGAATCAGGTTGAAAGTGAAAGTCGCTAAAAACTGGCGGAATGCTCTCAAAACCAATTCACTTTATTGATACCCGGAAGACTTTCTTTGGCCCAGCTTAGCGGATCCCATTCCCATGCAACGACATTGTTTGTGCAGCCCCTGTATTTACGAGTATGGGATATGTATGATTCCATGCCTATTCCACAGTGCAATTAATTGTGAATATATGTTCATGGTGGTGTTGGTATGACTTGCAAGTTGAACCCAGGACTTGCATCCTGCAATGGAGCAACTTATCCGATGGGCAAAGTTTGGTCGCTTGGGAGGAAATTTACGTTTGATATCAATGTTTGTTTATTTGTTTTTCTGAAGATATTGTAAGAAACTAAACTGAAACAGAAAAGGCAGCTACTTCTTAGACGTTAAAAAACTAGATTGTTTGTAAGTATGTGCAAATAATATTCTGCCACCCATATCACTATTTCACATTCTGGATATCTCGCAAGTAGTTTGTCATTTTGATGTTTCAGGGGCGGTTCAAATGGACAAATTCATCCATGGCGTGAGATGAGGGGAATGCAATACATTTTGATCGGGTTTCGCATTCCATCCATCCATCCCACCAGGGATCCAAGAAATAGACGGCCTATTTATTTTATGAAAAAAATATGACTCATCTGCATGGATGATGTGCACATTGAGGCTTGTGAAATGCATGGTTTGGATCACCAAATGAGACCGTTTGCATCCGATTTTCCGTCGCATGAGCAATCTTGCTCTTGTTATATCGTCTTCTGTATCGATGAGGTTTGTAAATTATAGTAAATCTTTTGCTTTTAAAGAACAGCATCTTGATGAGGAATATGAACCAGTCAAATTAAGCATTCACCTTCTCCTTTTGGTTTTTGAACCTTATGAATATGTTGTCTATATGCCTTTTCGAATACACTTTTCTCAGCGCTTGGTCCACGTACGTGAATCCTTCATCAGATGATAAAGCCTTTTGGTAGATCAAACTCCGTTGAACAAAATCGAGGGTCCATTGAGTTAACAGCAGTGGTTTTGCTTTGTTCGCGTTGTAGTGGTTTGTACAACGTAACTGGTTCTTTCTCATTTATCGGATTTGGATAACTCAGATCGGATATACCAAGTTTAGATTTGGACTCGGATTCTCATTCATTAGATTTGGATCACTCAGATCGGATATACCAAATTCGGATTTGGAGTTGTTTCGGATTCGAATCTTATCGGTCCATTGATAGGCCTGCTTGCGGTTTAAGATTGTTACCGTGATCAATTGTAAATTTGGAGGTTTTTCCATCAAGAAAGAAAGAGAAACAAGGTTGTCCTTATTTATTTTCCTGATAAAGAGGGCAAGGGCAAATTACAAGATCATAAAGTTGACAATGGCGCTGCAAAATTTTGGTCATCTTTTAATTTTCAGATGTAGCAAAATACTTGTCCAGATCGACTGGTCAAATAGGATAATTATGAAAAACTTAGAATATGTAAAACTCAGTAAATAAAACATGTCAAAGATATATTATGCAGTAGTATTTGATGGATAATCTGATATCTAGATTATGATTGTGCTTTTTATTATGATGTTGAAAGTATTGGCTATAAAATAAAAAAATAAAAAAAATTGGCTATTGAAATATGCCCATGGATAGTATATACTTTTTGTAAAATCTAAAAGCGATATTGTTTGAATATAACACATAACACGAAAATGAACCAGATTAATATTCAATACATGTAAAAAGCGAATTGTAAAGGCATATAAATAATACAAATAATACGTAAATAGTTCGTAATATCTATGTGATTTGTTTAAATATGACGAGCAGAAGAATAAAAAAAATTTGAGAATCCAAAATGCCCAGTAATCTATTTGTGAGATTATGGCTCTCCATACTTGTTTTTGAGATTGTGGCTTTTAGACCTGCTTTGATAAGGGAGACTTATTAAAACAACCTTAGTAAATTTTTTTTTTTTTTTTAGGGCGTGTGTATTATAAGGAAATGACTTTTACATTCCACTCTTTTATAAATACATCCTAAAATTTGTATTTTAGTATTTGTATTGCTTGTAACTTGACAATATTAAAGAATAAATTTTAGTAGAAAAGTGAATTTATAAGGAAGTTGGCTGCGTAGGGTGCACATTACTAGACGATGCATACGGGTCGTTTTGGCCTAAATAATTCATTTGGATTAAATTTTTTTATCTTTATTTTACTACTAATTATTTTGCATTTTAGTTTTGCTTCGATTTTTCTTTTTTGTCAATTATTAGTTCGTTCCAACAAGAAAAATCTAAAAAATATAAATTTTGACAAAAGTCTCAAGTTCACTGAAGACAAAAAAAAATCCAAAATGGCTTGTTGAATTATATTTATCCTTATATTCAAAAATTTTAGTTTAATTATGTTTTTTTATTTTTTAGATTCATTTTGTCGAGATAAAAGAAAAAAAATTTTAATCGGCTTAAATTGTTATGGCCTTGTTGTACTAAGATTCTTATTTATTTTTCGTTTTACAAGAAAAAAAAAACTAATTGGCTTAAATTGTTGAGGTTCATTCTTCTCATTTCATCAAGATGTCCACGCTTTTCGGTCATATTTACGCAATTGCCATGTCTCGTCTCCTCCTTTACTAATTTTCTCAAAAATGTTTAACACGTCTCTCTCTCTCTCTCTCTCTCAAGTGGAGTAATTCTTTTTTGTGCCAAAGTGGACTAAATAGTACTATACAGTAATAAATCAATTTCCACAATCGGGATAGGTGATTTTCTTATAATAAATTGTCTTTAATTTAAAAAATAAGTACTATTTTTAAAAAAATAAATACATTAGTGGAACACCAAAACGGGCCCGTAGACCCAAAATCCCCAATTATTTGGACGAAATCACCGTCAACACAAATACTAGTTCCTCCTCTTTCGCCACCGGCCACGCAGCCCCAGCACCGCCACCGGTAACAATCTCCGGCGAACCATCACTTTCCCGGTATAAGTTCTCTTGCCGGTCATACCTGCGGGGCTTAGTTCTCTCGCGGGTTGTACCCAATACCGCTGTCACTTTTCTCCGATTCGGTGCCGATTTTGCTGCTGCAAGTGTATGTGTTTCTATATTGTTCTTTTCTTGATCATTACCGGTAAATTCATAGCAATTACATCGGTCTGTATAATGAGAAAATCGAACAATATCTCTTACAAGCACTGTGAATAAAGAGACAAAGCTTCGCACAGGAAGAAAGAAGCGAACCCTTGAACTCCTACTGCAATGACTCTGGCCAACTGAGCTTGTTGATCCTATATACTCCCTCCGTCCCATTTCGATAGCCCTACGAAGAGACGGGGGATTTTCCAGATAAGAAAAAAGGTATTTCCGTTCATAATTTTCTAAGTTTTTTCTCACCAAATTAAAGAACTAATCCAGATGTTTAATTTGGTGCGAAGAAATGATTAGTTTTCCAATTTGGTGAGAAAAACTTGAAAAATCATGTACAGTAGTAATTTATTTTTTTATCTAAGAGTTGCACGTCTTTTCACACGGGACATCATTTTGCGACGGAGGGGGTAGTTCATTAACAACTTATTGGCTGTTTGAGCTGGTGAATGATAGTGGTGATTTATAGTGTATTTTGTTTTTTATTGGATTTTGGTCAATTTCGACCTGTTTAAGTCCAGGATTAAAGCAAGTATAGTTTAACTCTTAAACTAGTTTGGAGATACATATAAAATGAAATTGAAGAAGTGATTCGGTAAAACTTCTGGATAGCATCGAAAAAGTTTTTTTTAGGAAAAATTAGCCATAAGGACGGTAAAATAGTTTTCATTTAGGGGAAGGATGCTAGTAAATTAACCATAAGGATGGTAAAATAGTTTTCATTTAGGAGAATGATGCCAGTAAAATAGCTTTCAATGGAGGTCCTTCAACTTTGTGAGTTTTTTAGCTATAAGGCCAAAACATGTTTAGGCACTTTCATAGGATTTTAGGGTGCACTTTCCTATTTTAGGGTTTTAGTGCTTTAGGCACTTTCATAGGGTACCGTAGAGTTTTAGGAACTTTCATATATAGGGTATCCTAGGGTTTTAGGCACTTTCATAGGCACATTTGTACTTATGTTTGATTGGAAAATGTGCTTGTCCTTTAGCTCAAAAAATGTAAATATGAGGGATTTTTGGCACATTTGTCCTTTTTTGTATTTGTATCACCCACTTGAAACTTGTATATTTATCTTAAAATGTTTTTTTTTTTAATTATCTCCGCTCACCCATCCATCCACCTCCAAGAGCTCGATTCAAAATAAATTTACCTATTACCTTGTGATTAAAGCTTTAGATGTTCCTAGGATAGAACATCACAAATCTGCCAACTTCAATGGCATAATTTAGTTTGTGGAGTTTGTAGTTGGGGGCCAAGGATAAGAAACGTTGTCTGTTCTAGAGAACCAATAAGTTTTGGAGTATCTCTATTGATTCAAAGTAAATCAATCATCCATTTATAAGCACAGAACCAAAGAAAAAGTCCATTTATAAGCGAAGATAAGAAGAGTTTATACACAAGTAAAGATTACAATAATTCCCTATGGTAACACTTTCCTTGTGAGATTTGATAGGGCTTTGGGGCAATGTCTCTGTGGTCTGTTTGTGCTGGCACATTTGCACGTGCACTTACGTGCTTTGGTGTCTATTGACCTCCCTTTTGTATTTGATCAGATGGACTCATGTGCGGAATTACATGAAACTATTGCATTTATGGAGCTTGCAGTACAACAGGTAACGCACAGACATTTTGATAAGTGGGAAATTAGTGCCTATCTTACAGAACTGATTTAGTTGTCTCCAATTTTGCATTTTTTATTAATTATATATTCATTAAGTATGGTATGTAAATGTTAGAAGACTCTTATGTTACTAGTGAACAAATCAAGATAAAAGATACATCCTTTTTTTTAATAGGACATTTATCAGCTTGTAGGTGTATATAGATCATTAAAATTTTGGAGATACATCATTTAGACTAATGATTGTTGTTATTCTTCTGAAATTATATTGTTGCACAGCTCTTATTTACTAGAGCCTTGTCCCAAGTGTTAGCGTGAAAGGCTTGTCGCCTTGCAATTTCAAAGTAGGCACATAAGGTGTTTGCTCCAAATGCCATCTTAATTTTCATTACTGAGTGAGATTGTCTCCCTTTTTTGGTCTTCCTTTCACCCTATAACTTAAACAATCTAATTCATGTTGGCTTTTCTTCACTCAGTACGATTTCCATGCTTCCATTATACTTTGATGGTAGAATTATATAATAGGTGGAGTAATCTAAATTGGGGTTAGAATTATATTTATGTCATTAGCTATGGAAACTTGCACTTCATACGAAGACTGACATGTTGTTTGGATATTCACAGTTATCTCTTTTCATTAGAGTTTCATTGGTCATTTTGTACTTGCACTTTGTGATCAGGGATGTGCTGAACATGCATGCACTATTACGGGAACAGTTGAGTGCACTGAGAGCAAGATCTTGCTCTGTTTGCATATCAACTCATAAGATTACATAGGATTATTCATCCGCTGGGCCATTAAAAAGTTCGGTGTCATAAATTGTAGATGATGGTCTTGTGAGAAAATAAGAGGAACCATAACTAGTCTTCTGTCTTTCACATATTTTTCCTATAGAATATCTCATTTATCGTTGGTGGCTATAATGCTTAGATTCTTCAACACCTATGGCTTTGATATAAGTTCCCATAAGTTGTACTTTGTTGAATACCATGCCCCATTAGTTTGCAATATAGGAAAATCAACCTCGGGTTTATGAAGCTTTGATTTCATATTAAGCAGTCATTAATGAGTGTGCTACGAGGGAAATGAGTAGTTGTCTGCCCATAAGAAATAAAGTACTTGGATGCAGCTTGCATGCGTGGGCATGTCAGGACCAACCTTGGTTCAAGTGGTGAATCTGATATCTAACCGGGAAGATTATGAAGCTTCATGGAAAAAATTTACCAAGTTTTCAGGCCGAGTCGTGTGGCCCCCCGGTAAGGTCAAATCGGGTACCTACATATGGGCAAAGGGAGGGCTCATCCCTGGTGAACGCAGATAGGGATGGCTCCCACAGATATAGGACAGGAGAAAGTGCAAGGGCTGAATGAATTTGTGACAAAGTTGCGCAACCACTGATCTATTGGAGTTTTTTTTTTGGTACTCGCTTGTCGAGAGAGCGTGGAAGTGAAGCAAGAGAGAACAAAGACCGCATATAGGTGCTTGTGTGCGTAACTTATATAAGTACTTTCTCATTTATTCTGGGCAGGGATGAAATGAGGGGGCTGCTTCCCCTTAACTTTTCAAACCCTCGTGTTATTGTAGGTACTCCTATATTATATAAGTTGGTTCAGATTATATAGGTTTGCCATCCCAAAAGAGTTCAGAAAATTAATGTCAAGCACCCCATAGACGTTCGCCACTTTAGATTAGAATCTTGCAACCGCCTACGGTTCTGGATTATAAAAAGAAAGGACATTGATGAATGGAAAGAGTCTGGAATACTAGAGGCACTCAAAAGATAAGGATACTGGTACTAAGCCAATAACCAAGCTGTAGCCAAAATGTACTAGAATGGAATAACCAGACATAACAGTGATTGAGTTTGTGTTAATTAAATGAAGAAGTTGAGTTTTTGATTGGAGAAGGGAGTCTACAAGGTGTCCATCTCGTATGATTATATGCCCTCCTTAGCTATCATGAACCCATGTTCTCATTACATCTCCCACCTCCTCAACTGATTGGGTTATATCTTTGTGCAATGTGTACCATTCTTTATAGCACCACTATTCCCAATTTGAAGACCCGCCTTCATCATTCATGTCTTTCCTTCGAACTAAGCTACCTTCAGCTACCGTGTTGCCTACTATTTCACATATTCTTTGTTTTTAAGATGTTTGTTAGGTAATCTTGTCACTACCTATAACCTTGCCTCATTGATTAATGCTCTATTTTGCATGTTTTCCATGTGTTCTACACCAGGACTGTCCACTGGTCATTACTACCATGGTACTATGGTAGTGTCGTGTAGTATTCCACAACGTGATTACCCTGTGGCCTTCAGGCTCCATCAGAGCTTTGTGGGTGCACTCCAGGCTTTAGGCGAATAGGAGGCTCTCCTTAGGCCGCCTTCTGGAGTCTCAAGTTATGTCATACTCGCTTCATGGCCTGCTTAATTTGCAGAAAGGCCTGTCTAATTTCCTTAAACAAATTTCTGTAAGGGTTGCTAAACTGTTCCAAGACCCTTCTAAGTCAGGCTCGTGAGAAGGCTTAACATGGTGGAAGGTCTGCTGTAATCTCCACAGCAAGAATTTGCTGTTAGGCCTGTCAAACTGGTTCAAGGCCTTTTTTTATTGTCTACTAGTCATACGCAATTTTCCACAAAGCCTGTTAATTTGGTTGCAAGGCCATAATCTGCAGTATATTAAGATTTAAGACTCCAAAAAAAAAAATTCTCTCTAGTTTCAGTTACTGAGGTGATTGAAAGCCCATGATCTGCAGTATATTTATTTACTTGCATCTCTTTGCAGCTGGACCCTCATCACGCTTTCATTTTGTACAAACAATTGGTCAACTATAGACAACTAGATTGGATCTTCGTGTGAGCTTTAGCTGTATTGGTGGGTAGTCAATCTTCAAGTGGAGCTTTAGTGATCACATGCCGCTATAGTTTGTTTGTCTTCACCTTCGAATGAGGCATTGCCTTCTAAGATCAACTAGTGTTTAAAAGCATCATGCGTATTGTATCAACATGTGCTTTCTTTTCCTGTCTGGATTGTCAAAGTTTGTGATTGTGCCCTCTCATCTTGGTGGTGGTTTTTGTTTTCAACACTTTCTACCTTCTCTTTCTCCAGGCGAAGGTTGCCTTGGATAGCCTCGAAGTACCTGTGGGGTAAGCTTTTCAATGGTCTTGTTGAGAAATTGTTATCAAGCAATTTTACGTTTATTTTCCCTCCAGACTCATACATTGTTTGTAGTCTTTTTATTTATAGGTTAATTTGAGTTGCTCTTGTTAAAGTTTGGCACTCCTCTACCAAATTCTTAACATGTCAAACAAATTTCAATTATTGTGCAAGAAATTAGTTATTTCATTAATTTTGAACCTACGTTCATATTAGATTACTAACCAACTTCGAAGATGAAGGCAATGTTCCAAATCAACATTAGGTTATTTGATTTGTCTCTGCTGTTTGTTGGAAAGATAGACAATTGAGCATTAGTTTTTGTCTGGTGAACAGCCTAGAGATCCGTGATTGGTGTAGTAAATTTCTGCAGAAAGTAACAAATAGCTGTTGAATGATTGAAACATGATTTTTCCTTTTGATTCTCACTTAAATTTGGACCATGGAAGCACTAGTGGGATTCCGTGTTAGTTTTTGCTTTTCCAGGTTGATGCGTGATTGGGGCTTGTAATGATACATGAACTGATCTTTTGCTTAGTTTTTGTTTGCTAGAAAATCTGGATGCCTTCTCCCCTGTTTTTCAAGGAAGGGTGAAATAATGTCGCTTTCCCTGTTATGTCTGATTTTATCCGCATCATTGAAATATTCGGTCTTCCTTATAGAAAGGCTTTTTGTTTCCTTCTGCATGTCGTATCCCTTTTTTTCCTGTCATTTCTGTCATGTTCTTTTTTCTTTTTGTCTTTTTTTGACATTCTAGTCTAGCACAATACTTGAAATTTAGTATGAGCATTTGCCAAGCTCCCTGTGTATGTATTTATTTTGCTTCAAAGCTGTCTGACTCTTGCTGATATGTTTGCAACTAAGTTTTTCCTCGGTTGCTTAAGGCTCCGAGGCTACTGCTTAGGCATTAATCCTGTCCATTGACAAGCATAGTGCCATAGGATAATATCTTGCTTATTTCCTTCACAGCGTATGTAAATTGTCGACCAAGAATTTTACACAACTTCATGTTAAGAGTTTCATATACCCTGTCGATGTTATTTTTTGAATTTTGTGACTATTCTACCATTAGAGATAAATATGTAACGGAAGCTATAGTAAACCCCAGAACCAACTGCAATTCATTGGAACAAGGCCTTGTTTTCTTGAGTTTTATATATGAAATGTGCAACTTCATGAGAAGATCGCTCAGGTTGTGTTTGCGAATGTTGGTATTATTGCATGATACGGTATTGTAACTGTATAGGTATTTTACTTCTCTCAACATCTTTTTTTGATTTTGAATTGGGCAGCTGCGTGATTGTCGAGGATGGGGAGGTTATTGCTTCGGGAAGAAATCGGACTACAGAGACACGTAATGTATGCTCATCATCTTTTTTTCTCATTTCACCTCTCTTTATGTGGTTTATTTAGATTGTTTGTCCCCAGATCACAAAATGTTTTTTTGCACGCCTCTACCTCTGCCCACATGCTGGGGAAAGAAGAAAAGCCTGTTTGTGTAGTCCAGTATATAAACTCTAACCATTGGATAATCACAGTCATGTATGAATGAAGTTAACATCTGGTCTTCTTGTGTGATTAGTTATTTACTGTAGTTCTTGACACCGTCACTATATCCTAGTCTCCTCTTTATCCTTTGCTCTTTTTGTTCGGAGGGGTGCAAACTGCAAAATATTATCAAGTCTGGTTTATGGAGAAGCTACCACATCAATAATTCCATTAGGAGCGGTAATTTATGCAATTGTGAATCTCCTGTTTCCGTCAATGTTTTTAGTTCGAGAAAATGTTAGAAGGTCAAAATGCAACTTTAAAAAGTTGGGTAAGGTGCTCAATAGTAAGGTAGATTTTGTGGATGTGTAATTATTTTAAGTGAAGTAAATAAGTACATAGTGTCGTAAGTCAAAAACACTTGTGCCCTCCATTCAAGCTTCGCCATTATCTATCCTGCAGAATGTTCGAGAATGAGAGAAGTGATGATTTATTTTCAGCTGTTTCCCCAAGATTCTCAAAGCCTTCCTCTCACTCATTGGATCCCAACATTAACCGTATTCAGGAGTACCTCTTATTTTCTGTTGTCCTACAATATTTTCATCTCAAGTACCTTGTACTTATGCCTGTGGCCTTTTTACTCGTCCTTTTTATGGTTGACTACTTCATCGGTACCTGTAATGTGTGGCATTCTTGCAGAATAAATGTGTTCTTAACCGTTACTAATAATTTAATAAAATCGTGGCCTCCTTCTAGAATTTCTTGTTTTGTGTTTTTATGTTCATGCTCTGATATCTATGTTACTGGAACTTTGTGAATTCAGTGTATATTCTCTTTATTGAAACCTACTTAGGTACTTATTTGCAACCATTGAAAGTTGCATCTTTTTTGTGCAATATGTATCTTTAGTTGATCCTATTTCATAGTGGTACAAGTATTTATTTGGTTTGGTGTGTACCCCTGGCTGAAGTGACATACCAGTTCGGTGTACCTCCATTTTGTTGTTTGGATAACTGATTGTTGACTTTTGCAATTGACTAATGAATTATTCTGGATGGGTATTGGTGATCTGGATTACTATATTCTTTTTAGTTGGTTGTGTCGTTCGATTTTGCAATTTAGTTTTCTGGTAAGTTGAATGCAGGCTACAAGACACGCCGAGATGGAAGCTATTGATATTCTTCTTGAGCAGTGGCATCAAAACGGACTATCAGCTGCAGAAGTTGCTGAAAAATTTGCAAAATGTGTCCTTTATGTTACATGTGAACCATGTATTATGTGTGCGGCTGCATTGTCGATTCTGGGTATGCTCATTCTGTTGTCCTTGTACTGAAATTTTGTGCACTCTTTTTCTTTGGGATTGTCTCTGACTTGTGGTATTTTCCTGTCTAGGCGTAAAGGAGGTGTACTATGGCTGTGCAAATGATAAATTCGGAGGGTGTGGATCAATATTGTCCTTGCATTCAAGTAGCTCTGAACCACTCATTAGGTTTATCTCTATGCCTAATATAGGGTGCAAGTTTGTGTCAATTTCTTTCTTCTTGGCATAATGCTTTAGTGGCATCTTCTTACTTTAAATGAAGTAATACAAATGAGTCAAACGATCATCTTAAGAATGGCTGCTTGCGCAATAATCAAATGAAGTGATAAAGTATCATCTTAGGGGACACGGTTATGTAGCTCTAAATGGTAAACTTGAAAGGGATTTAGCAGAAAAGTCTTGGGACCCAATATACCAGTTAAAAACGAAGGGCTCATTGTATGGAGAGTGATTCTCACACCAAGGCTTTTATTCTTTTGCCTTAGGGTTTTTCTATCCTCTTCTTCAACATACTTGCAGTTCCAGCACTTGTAAAGAGGATTTTCTTGGGTAAAAATTTCACAATTCTGTGCCTTGGACTTCCATCTAACAGCTAGCTAGAAAGCTGTTTTATGTCATGATCTAACTCCTTAAACGTGCTGAGAAGTGAACCCAAGCTGGTTAACAAAACTTCTCTTGCGTACAAAGATCGCCACCTATTCTTTGGAATAAAGTCTGAAAAGAAATAAAAGAGAAAGAGAAACGTAATCGAGGGCTAACTTAGTGTTCTGGAGTGGAGACGGTCTCAATAGAACTTGCCAAGGGAGTTTCATATCCAAAAAGAAAAAATAAACTTGCCTGGGGAGCTGATTTTATGCTTTAGCTGTTTTTGTTCTTTTAAGGCTTTATTCAAGTCTAGTTTGGTAATTCCTTTTTGGTGCTGTACTGTGGGCTTCTTTCCTTCAATTTCCAGCCTTCTATGAAATTCTTCCATGGGGTCATTTACTCCGTAATGATTTAGAAATATATTTTTCAATCCTATCAAGAGCTATCTTGATAATGGAGGATCATCCATGGTCATTAATCAAGGGTCACTGCTGTTGAGCTATCTTTTCTTAGGTGTCAGGTGAATGGAGGATTACTGTGGGGAACACTCTTTATACTAGTCAAGGCACCAAACTGGACATGGATTGGTAATGCTGATGGGGTTTAACTCTTTCGTATACTTGGAACGAGGAGAAAATTAGGCAAATCCAGGTGGGCCACCAGTGGAACTATCCTTTCCACAAGTATTGTCTCCTAAGAACATGGATTAGTTTGTCATTATAGTTGTGTTGCATGGTGTATGAAATATGCTGCAACATGCAGTAAATAAGAATAGATTATAGTTCCTAACCATCTATGACTGCAGCAATTTGGGATCTTACTGCTTTTGAAGTACTCCCTCTATCCGACAAACCTTTTTTTTATGGGTAAGTTAAAATTTTATAACCACCACAAGAAAGCTCAACAATCCCAGGGCATACCCATAGGCAAAAAAACAAACTACAGCTAAAAACCTCAGCTAAACATCTCCCAAACTTCTACTGAAAATACGTGGAGAAATATTCGAAGTCCTACACAACATATTATGCTCAAAGGAATAAGATGTTAGAAATATTGGAGTAATGGTGAATGAAGTTGGGCATGCAGAAGGTCTCAACAGGCAACCGGAAGGTCTCTCACGTTCATCGTATTTGGACATGTTTCCAGATTCATCTAATGTGGTGCAAGATATGGGAGAAGCTTTTGGTTTTCCTGAAACCTTTTGATTATCCTGTATTCATGAAGGGCCACTTGGTTTTCCCCCTGTTGACGAGGTGTTTTCAATGTTAGAGCACTTCAAAGGACCCTCCTGTGGTGTATAAATTGAGCATCCCAGTTCTTGTTTCTTCACCAGTTCCACGAATCCTCAAAGCTTCATTCATATATTTTTCTTGTGTGAGAGAGAGGCAGACGTAAGTCGAGTTCGCTAAGGCGGCCTTCGAGGTGTTCCAACGATTATGGTTTAGCCGTTCTATCCTGGAAGACAGAATGCAGGTCAACCTCCAACACCCATTGGTGAGGCGTTGAATCTGTTTTGAGGAGACTTGTTTATTGGGCTTTGTTTGGATTTCATAATATTTGATTTATGTAATCTATGTTTTGTGGCCAATGAAGTATTCTGGATTCACCGGTCATACTGAATTTTTTTTATTAACATAAGGCACTTTGTCCCAAGGACAAACCCTATCTTTACCCTCACAACAATGGCTCTCACAACCAACTCAGGATTACTACATTTCTATTTGAGCATTCTGTTCGAGCCAAATTTGGTATAAAGCAGCAGCAATGGAGAGTTTATACAAAGAAGAGCTGAATCCCTTCCCCTTACAGTGCTTGATAGCCCAATCCAACTCATAATCCCAGCACTTTGGACGCCTTTGAATTAGATTTCTATCCAGCAAATCAGCCCGAATACTTTCCAAATAACAACAATCAAAGAAAAGGTGCCCATGAGATTCAACCTTTGGTTACAATTTTCTTACAAAGCACACAACCAGTTGGCACAACCATTCCCCATTCAGTAAGCCTATCTCTATACCACAACCTTCGTCAGCTTTGGGAGTTCCAACTTTTCAAGGGGACATGCATTTTTATGCACTCAAACATGACTTAGGGCATTGGTTTCCTATAATGCCCCCTTTTCTCCACTTCGAAAAGTATTCACATTTCATAACAAAAAATGTAATGGATAGTTTTGACATCAAAACATTATATCCTGCGTTTGAATGAGTTTTTGAGAATTTTTGAGTTTGGTTTTTTGGGTAATGAGTGAAGAGAGAAATAGGGTAATGATTGGAGATAGAGGTAATGAGTGGAGAGAGATAGAGAGAGAAATGATAATAATGATGGGAGATATGGGTAATGAGTGGAGAGAGAAATGAGAGTAATGATTGAAAGTAGGGGCAATGAGTGAATTTGAGTTGGAATTTTTTTTTCCAAAATTAAACCAAACATGCAGTTAGGCTTTGACTCATAGTCAACATGTAATTTGGGACATCCTAATTAGGAAAGATAGACAAACAGAAAAGTACAGAGGGAGTTTGTCTGAAGCAAACAAAGACCGAATTGATTGACTACTGTGGCTGGACATCTCTAGGGCCAAGCTATTGTAAGGTGTTATAGTTAACCTGTTGAATCAGGAATGTATCTCTCAATAAAGAGCCTTGTGTTATTCTCTGAAGCTATCTGGAGTATACTAGGTTAAGGTTGTATTTGGTGTCCGGTTAGTGCTGCATGTGATTCAACTTAATGGCTTTCTCTGTATTTGTTCTTTTTCTGTGATTAATTATCTAGTTTTTGGTGTAGTGGTGGTGAAGTACGGCAAAGAGGTTTTAAATGCACTGGAGGAATAATGGCATCAGAAGCAGTGTCTCTGTTACGAAGCTTCTATGAGCAAGGGAACCCCAATGGTATGCGTTTCCAATACAATTTTGATGACCACATAGGAAAATAATATAGAAGCTTATGTGTAGTTTTTTAAACCACTTCTAGTAGCATGTTAGTTGTAAACAAAGAAACTTAGAGGTAGTTCCTTTTTTCGTGGAAAGTAAAAGTTTCCTAGTGTCGATTAAGCCCAAGTCATTGCAATCTCCTGTGGATTTCATGATTTGGTAAGAACAATGTTGCCATTGGTTTAGATCTATGACTTTGTAGCTCATAATTAAACCATATAGAATCTTCTTTGTAGTTATTGAAACCACTTTTATTAGCATTTTACTTTAAATAAAGAATCGGATAAAAAAAAAGCTGTAAATTAAGAAGCCAAAAGTTAGTTCTTTTCTTCTTTTTTTTTTGGAAAATAAAAGGTTCGTAGAGTCGGATTAAGCACAAGTCATTGCAATCTCCTTTGGTCGATTTCAGAATTCGGTATGAACGATGTTGCCATTGGTTCATATGATTCTGATACTTCAAAGTTGCAATTATTATAGAGGTAGTAAATTGATGAGCTATAAAATGAAGTTGTGAGAAATAGTTTTGAGCATTGCCTAAGAATGATGACAATGTTATCGGAGAATCAATGTGGGTGCATGGTAGATCAACTATGGAAGCAATCTACTTGTTAAGTGGATTAGTTGAGAAGTAAAGAGAGAAAAAGGACTTTGACATGGCTTTCATAAACTTGGAAAAAACATACAATAAGGTGCCTAGAGATGTTATATGGTGGGTTTTGCGGAGGAAGGGTGTGACAAAAGGGTATATTGATGTGATTAAGGACATGTATGAAGGTTCTATCACTACTATTAGATCCCCAAAAGGAAAAACAAGTGAATCCCCAACCACAGTAGGATTACATCAAGGGCGATGGTTTGCTTCAAGCCCTAAACTCTTTTCCTTAGTTATGGTTAAATTGATTAGACATATTCAGGATGCTATCCCATGGTGTAAACTGTAATGTCCACGTATGGCTCCGTGAGAAGGGTAGCAAACATAAATGGCCTTGTACGTTGCTTGCGGATGATATTGTCATGATAGATAAAATTGTGAAATGTTTTAATGCTAAATTAAAAACTTGTAGAGAAGCACTGGAGTCAAAATGATTTAGGACCAGTAGGAGTAAAAAGGAGTACATGAACTGTAAGTTTAATGGTCATCAAAGTGCTACCATTGACAGAGTGACCCTCCAAAATCAGGAATTACCAAGAAGCAATTATTTTAAGGATTTTGGCTGTAACTCATAGAATACAAGTTGGATGGATCAAGTGGAAGAGTGCTTTAGGAGTGTTGTGTGACCTACAAAGTTAACCACAAAGTTAAAGGGAAGTTGTACCATACTACCAGCAGACCAACTATATGTTATATGGCATGAAGTGTTGGGCTACTAAGAAACATGCAAGTAAGATGTGTAGTTGAAAATGAAATGAGAATGTTGAGATGGATGTGTGATAAACTTGGGAGATAAAATTAGAAATGAAGACCTTTGAATGATAGGTGTTGCACGGATAGAAGATACAATGAGAGAAACTAATTACATGGTACAAGTGTACAAGTGATTCGTAATTGGAGGAAGACTGCTATGGCTTGGTTGTAGAATTGTGTATCTGGAATAGGTCAAAGAGTACTCCACTCGAATCTGGATCTGCTTGATTTTTATGTTTTCTCTCTTGTGAGTACTACTTCTAGATTTGATATTGTCATTACTTGCTGACTATATAATATCATCCTGAACCGATATATGCATCTCTTGTGAAGAAAGTATCTTGGTTTCATTGTATGCCTTGGGTGTCAACCTCATGGCAAAGTGTTTATCCATCCTGATTGGCAAATTCTAAATTTGGTGCCTTCGCTTTGCACTACTACATTACACACTATTGTAATTGGGGAGGCAGATCTAAGTGTTATGCTTCATTGTTTAGGATCCCCCTGAGCTCCTTGATTTTGTTTCTATTTGGGGAGTTACTGCTGTACTTTTAGATACTAAGAACTGGAAGTTTCTACCATAATGAGAAAAGTGGCATGTGAAACATCTCAACAATGTTCTGAAACTCCGAAGGACCTTTTCAAAAGGAAATTAGTGTGAAGTGGTCCTTAAATTTTGCATTCAATTGGATTAGATTTCCACATAAAAATGACGGGGTAAGGTGCATAACATGCACTTAGTTTTGCATTTTGAAAACAGTTTATTTACACTTATTTTTGTTGTGTTGTGCATTTCAGCTCCAAAACCTCACAGGCCACCAGTTCAGAGGGTGTGAAATGGAATATTTTTTTATGGAGGTCGTTCCCCTTCTAATGAAAAGAGGTAGCTCCGTTCCTCATGTTCCTGTTTGTATCACGCATTTATTCTCATTTCCTGCTTTAAACTCTGTAATTACATGTCTCTGGTCATCTAGGGACTATTCAGGTTATGTTTTACAGCTGAAGTGAGACAACGTCATGGATGTTAGAAACACTGCTTGGGAAGATAAGTTCCCGTGGTAAAACCAATATAGAACCGAAGTTAGGCAACAAATTGTCCCTCCAAGTATTGCTAGTGTTTGTTACTGCCTAAGCAAATTTTTATTAACAAACTTATGGGTTCATGGCTAGACCCGACTACTCTTAGAGCCTCTCATTCATAGGGTAATTTCTGGTCTAAATGACATAACGAAGTAGCTCTGCAGTTGGGGATTTGGGGTCATAAAAGGCATATTGCATGGGAAAAAATAATAAACGAAGAAAACCCGATTGGAGGGTAGTTTAGGCCATTTTCATATTTGGGAGAAAAAGCCTTAGTTTTCCCTTTTTTGATTCTCTTAGGTTCCTGACAATCCACAACTGCATTTCTTTTGAATGGATTTGTATTTAATTATGTCCCAAATTCTTGTGCAACTTTTAGTTATATCGATAAAGTTCTCTATATCGGTAAACTTCTGGCGCGAACACCTGATTTATCGAAATAAAAAATTGAAGTCCTCCAATTATGCTTATTTGGCACTGTGTTTACAATCTTGGCACTAATAAGTTCATTGTATCGTATAGGTGAGGCCTCAGCAGTCTGCTAAAGATTGGATCATGCCAGAATACGGTTTCACAATCTTTGAATGCGAAAGAGACAAACTCCCTGGTTTTTGTTTTGCTCTTGAGCTTTACAAGTTCAAAGGTCAGATTTACAAACCAGATATCATCGGAGGCTTTGAAACTTTCGGCAAAATGATCAAGATATAGATTAAGCTATCGAGCCGCTGACCTCTCTGTGTTTTTGCTTCACCTGGTTTATTCTTTGTTGTCATCGACACCATTTTTTTTTTTTTCTTTTCATTTCCTTGTAAACTCCTCCGGGGTTTACCTTCGGATGCTTGAATTGAAATATTACATGAGGAAACAGATTGGAGCAGCGATGTTCACTTGTTTTCATTAATCACCTCTTGATTTTAGCGTTCGGTGCTTGTCTTTTGACCTGTACATTTTGCAGTGCCCAATTAAAATGAATTCCCAGCTAAGCTGAGAGAGAGTTATGTCGATGTTGACTGTTGAGTTAAATGGTTTGACGGGGTTGTGAATTGTGGGTTTCGGGTTTTTGGATTTGGAAGTTTTGGTTGGGTTTTGACGAGTGAAGAGGTGGTTGTGCTTGTAGCGGAAGTGGTGGTGGTGGAGAGGTAGTGACTGCATGTGGTTGTGGTAGAGAGAAGATGGTATAGCGGTGGAGAGGTGGTCGTGGTTGTAATGGAGGTGGTGGTGGTGGAAGCATGGCAACGACAGTTATTGTACTCCCAATGATGAGTGTAGTCGTGTTGGTGAAGAGGTGGGGTGGTCGTAGCGATGGAAGGTGGGGGAGAGATGGTGGTCATGGTGCTATTGGTGGTGAATGCATGTGGTGGTGTTGTGGTGAGTCGTGATAGTTGTAGGCGGTGGTTGGTTGTAGTAGAGGAGGTAGTGGTGGTGGAAGGATGGCGGTGACAGGGAGTGGAGCTAGCAATGTCAATAATGAGTGATGATGTAGTCGTGGAGGTGAAAAGGTCAGGTAACGAGTGATGACGATAACGAGTGATGGCGTTGTCGTGAAGATGGTGGAGAGATGACGGCTATGTAAAGGGGGATTGTGATTGTTGCGGTGGTGGAGAGCGAGCAGGGTTAAAATGGTGATAGGAGTGGTGGCGGTGGTATGGTTGCATGGTTGCGGTGAAGAGGTGGGTTGGTGCTAGCAATGGTGGTAGGCAGTGGAGGGGGTGATGGTGGCAAAGAGAGTGCTGGCATGAAAGTAATGGTAAATTCATCCAAAATTAAGCATTAGGTTAATTTATAGTAAAATTTTTAGACTTTGTATTAAGACACCACGGATCGGGTGAGAGATTCCTTATTTTGTTAAAATGCGGATTTTTCCTTTCCCAATTAAATTTTGATGATCCGAATTGTTTAATGTGTTCAGAACGTGATTTTAAGGGTCCCTGTGAGAAATAACAAAAAAAAGAAAAAAAAGAACAAGAAGTGCTTCATTGGAACAATTTTTCCACCTTAAAATCACGTTCTGAACACATTGAACGATTTGGATCATCGAAAATTGATTGGGAAAGAGAAGGTCTGCATTTTAACAAAATAAAGGATCCCTCACAGGATATGGCCTGATATTAAGAGGCGCTTAAAAATTTTAAGTATCTAGGAAACATATTTAATGAACACACTTTCATAATAGCCACTTTGGCTTAATAATTAAGAAGGCTGTTAATGCCAGAGAAGAATTTGTTAATGCCACAGACATTAATTACGTAGAATGCTAAATTGCTTGATTGTCCTCCCTCCCTAGTATTAATTAATATTGTTTTGACTTTTCTAGTCAGCTTTCCTAATTCCTAAACTATCCCTTAGTAACTTTTCGTATACTGCAAATATCTCTTCGGATCCTTTTTCATTCCTAATCTAATTTACTAATCCTCCACTCTCACAAGACCCCAACCAAAGCCCATTTTTCCACAAAACCCATTAAAAGGATTAAAACAATATTCCCTCTATCCCAAATTACTGGATTCCTACAAAAAGACGTGTAATTTTGTGAAAAAATAAAATACTTCTGCGGATATTTTTCCTAATTTTTTTTGCACCATATTAAAGAGCTCATAAAGTACTTTAGTTTGGTGTAAAGAAATTTTAAAATGAAACTTGAAAGTACTTTATTTTCCGATCCGAAAACTTTTTGTAGGGGGGCAAGTAGTTTGGGTGGGATAGAGGGAGTAACTTCAGTTATGCTCTTCAGGTCCGCTACACATCACCATTAGCAAGACATAACCAGAACCATTAGAAATTAAAAATGCATTCCATGAAGCATTAGAATAACAGTTAAAAAATCGAAATGAAGTTACGTATAAATGATTATCATATTACAAATTAATAAAGATTATCATATTAAAACGTAAAAATGAAGTTGCAAAACAAATTCCTAAAATACACATAGGCAGAAAATTATAAACCCTGGACATTTAGTTTGGTTTCAAATCTTAGAACCCATAAGTAACAGTTAAAAAACGAAACTAGACCTTAGGTATGTAAGAGAATAAAAAAAGTACCTTGAATATGATAATGCTAGGGAAAGTACCTTGAATATGAATCTCGATCATTGATTGCTTTTTTGGGAGCAATTTTAGAGTAAATTTTCTTTGTATCTCGTCGAATCCTTTTCTTTTTTTATTTTCTGATCGGCAAAAAAATTTATTAAAACTCGACAAAGGGTATATCGATGGTCCAATCAAATATTGGATGGAACACCAAAAAACTCGTCGATTCCTTCGCATTTATAATCTTTACCAAAGTCCTTTCTTCTACAAAGAAGACATGGCTGAAACTTCATCTTCCCCATCTTAAATAAACGAATCTGTCTTCTAACAACAAAAAAATCGTCATACCCACTATTCCATCTCATTTTCGTTTGTGCAGCATACAGAAAGTTACTAAGGGTTAGTTTAGGAAAGCTAAATAGAGGAGAAGTCAAAACAATTTAATAACCAGGGAGGGAGGGCAATTAAGCCATTTTAGCATTCTACGTTATTAATGCCCGTGACATTAACAAATTCTTCTGTGGCGTGACATTAACAAATTCTTCTGTGGCATTAACAGCCTCCAATGATTAAACAATATTATTACTTTTTATAATTTTTTGAGTTTGATAATTTCGCATCAATCTTTGCGATTATTAGTTTGTTTCAACCAAAAGAATCCCAAAATAAATAATTATGAACCCTTTTTTTTTTTAATGAAGAGAAAATTAATCCAAAAAGTCTAAGATTTTTATCATAATTTTTAACTTTTAGATTCCTCTCATTGAGACGAGCAAAAAAAAAAAAAAATTGATGCAAACATAACACAACTGAATTTTTTTGAATAAGAGACCAAAATAATAATCTTGCGAGATTATTAAGCCAAAACAGGCAAGCAACACAAAGTTTTAAGTGCTAAATTACGTTATCAAAAAATCTCGAAGTCCTATTTGAAAGGTATTTTTCTTGCCAAACAAAATTCGGAAGAATTTTTCCCTTAACTAAACTTTTTAAATTATTTCCCATGAAATCAATTAAGCCGTCAACTTTGTTTAAGCAAATTGGTATCTTCCGTAAAAAAGATATTCTCTTAAATTAATTGTTCACACAAACCTTACTGCGAATTAGTAACGACTAAAAAATAAAGTTAGAATCAGATCATTTTTTGACATGAATAGACGATAGTGCCCAGGTACATTAAAGAGAGATTATAGAAGTGCCCATTAAAATGCAACAAATTCTCATTGAACCAAATTCAGTAAATTTGCTATGCTGATTATATTTCCCATCTCAATCGCAATTTTAATTTAACTACTCTTAGTTTATTCTTATTATATGTAGATCCATCAACTCTGGCAATTGCGAGAACAACCGCAAATCCGGTTACCCTTTATGATAACATATATTCCATCCGT
Organism: Rhododendron ovatum; assembly: GCA_019656835.1. NCBI lineage: Eukaryota > Viridiplantae > Streptophyta > Magnoliopsida > Ericales > Ericaceae > Rhododendron > Rhododendron ovatum. Next base: position 32,589,579 of record CM033792.1, on the reverse strand, counting down.
CCCAATTTAATAGTCATTTTTAGAGTTTGTGCCACTTTTTATTTGATTATACTCTCTTTTTATTTATAATGTTTTATATGATTTTGAAAACATTGTATTATAAAACCAATCGAGATTTATCAAACAAAATCCATATTAAATGTAACATTTATTATCGGTTTGAAGATATAATTAGTTTTTTTTATCCTATTAGAATAGAATAAGAAACTATTAAAATGAGACAAAAGGAGTACAACATAAAAATACCCAAATACTAACTACAAATTTAACATCATGCACTAACTTACTTGTAACATACTCCCTCCGTCCCCATTCTTTAGTCTCTTTTGGGAGTCTGTGTTACTTTTCAATTGATTATATCTTGCAATCTAAATTTTTTAAGTGATTTTGAAAATATCGTTTAAAAGAGCTCATTGAGATCTATCCAACAAAATTCATATTGCATGGAAATAGTGTTACTAATTAAAAGTTATAATTAATTTTTTATCCGGTTGAGATAGGATGAGGGACAAAAAGAATAGAAATGGAGGGAATACTATTTAGAAAATGCAAAGGGGATGCTTTTAGTTCATAACCTCTCTCACCTATCAACTGGCAATATGGGAGAACGTGTTTAAATCTTAGAGCATCGACAATGGTATAATCAAAACCAAAAGGTTATTAAGATTAGTAATATTTGCTCAAAAAAGAGCTTACATTGGAATAACCAAATTTAGCAATCTCTTAGCAACTCATCAAATATTAGCTCTTGGATAATCAAAACTAGCAACATTTTACCAATAACCAAATTTAGTTGTCATCATATTTCTTTAATCAAATACACCATCATTACAAAAAAAACAGCATATTAGTCTAAAGTCCAAATGAAACAACCCCATAGGAGTTTTAGTCCAGCCTAAGTTTCTGTGATGTATAGAGTCTATTAATAAAAATATTTTAGACTTTAGAGTCCAAGAAAAGAAAAAATTGCCTTTAATGAGACATAGGTTTTGTTTAGCTAACACAAAAGATATCTTTTTTCATTTAAATTATCTTAAATGAGACAATGGCCTTATTTGGCTAACACAAAATATATATTTTTTCGTGTTTTTCAATCTTGTTGCATTTTCATAGGGTACCCTAAGGTTTTAGACATTTTTATAGGATACCCTAGGGTTTTAGGCACTTTCATAGGGTTTTAAGGTGTACATTCCTATAATAGAATTTTAGCGGTTTAAGCTCTTTCATATATAGGGTACCCTAAGGTTTTAGGTACTTTCATAGGGTACGCTAGGGTTTTAGGCACTTTCAATGCTGGTCAACGTTGGTCAACCTTGATCAATACCTGTCAACTTTGGTCAACACCGCTCAACCTTGAGAGGGTTTTTTTGTAAATTCTGAACAGAATGTCCTTTAGACTTTAGTGGAAAATATTTATATTCTTATTATAGTAAAAACTCTTATAATATGTCCTCATACTCAATTTGTCCTAAAAAAAACCTTCTCTCTCTTCCATTTTCAACATGTTTCTAAAAAAATAAAAAATTAGTTTTTATTTTTTTTCCAAAAACTGTTTATTTCAAAACAGTTTATTTATTAAAACATTTTTTTCCAAAAATTGTTCTAATAAAAAGAACCTTTTTTTTTTTTGTAAAACTTCTTCCCAAAAACAAATTTTTTTTTTAAATCAAAGTTTTCAAAAAAACTATTATTTCTTTTTCTAATTACATGTTTATATTAGTTTAAAAATTATTTAAAAAAAAATCATTTTCTATGTCAAAATTTTTAGATTTTTGTAAGTTGAAAAGGCAATGTGACAAGTTTTGATTATTCAGTTTCGATGGTACCATTGTGAACCTCTACATTGCTAACCCTAGCATCCCCTTAAATGGATGATCAAAAGATGATATGACAACTTTTGATTATTAACTTTTGGTTATTCCACTGGATGCTCTTAGGATGTGCATTATTAGAGCATCCCTAGTGGAATATCAATGAGAATAAATTCTATTCACCGCGGGTGTAAAACTTCACTTTTTCACCACCGCTTGTTTTGGCCCCACCAAGTGTTCATTGTTGTGATTTGAACCATTCATATTTTAAAACCTGCAGTACAACATTGCCATATTTTATTGTTGTGATCTGAACTGGGTTCTCACTATATTAGGCCTTTTGAGGTTTTAGAGAGGATTGGTGAGGTGGCTTATCGTTTGGCATTGCCCCCTAGTTTGGCTCGGGTTCATAATGTTTTTCATGTATGTATATTGAGGAGGTATGTACATAGTCCGTCCCATGTGATTCATTACGAACCACTTCATGTTCGGGATGATTTAACCTATGATGAGCAATCCATTGAGATTCTGGATACAAAGCAGAAGGTGCTTCGCAACAAAACAATTCTATTGGTCAAAGTATTGTGGCACAATCACACAGTGGAAGAAACTACATGGGAGCGTGATGAGGAGATGCGCAAGAAGTACCTATATTTGTATGCATGAGGTTAGTAAGTAATTTCGAGGACGAAATTTATTTTAAGGGAGGAAGGATGTTATGGCATAACATTTTTATTTATTTAATTAATTATGTTGCCATTTATAATTGGAGTGTTATGGTTGGGTCCTAATTAATTAATTATTTTGCGTGCTCTATGGATAGTATTGACACGATTGGAATCTTTTGAGTATAAGATTGATTTTGGGTAACGTAGTGGTACAAGATGATAATTCTGTTAGTTTTTATTAGGTTGGATCAGATTATTAGAAGAGCAGTATACTTTTGCTATTTACTTACCTAATGAATTCTAATTATCTAGAGTTTAGGGTAACGCGAGTTATTGGTGACTAGTGCTTGCTCGTGCCTACGGCACTATGCACCTCGGTTGAAATTGAAATTACCCTTTGAATCTTGATATTCAATTTGTGGGTAGCTAAAATTTTTTAGGTAGTTCCAAATTGCTGAAAATTAACCTATTTTTCTTGAATGGCGAAGATTTTTTTTCTTGATATAAAAAAAAGGATTACCCCACGACAATCATCTGCAACTCAGTAGAAATTTGATAAAATAAAAAAGGAATAGTACAAAGCAAAAAAGAAAAAGAGTTCTCAGATCACAACCCAACACAGAATGTGCATAGACCCAACTAAGAGATAGGAGAGCACAAACCAACTTGAAGTATTGATCCAAAATGAGCCTCTGTCTGCTTGAAGCATGAAAATGCCGAGCACCACCTAGAAATTAGTGCAGCAACCAAAATCAGTATTGATCCAAGCTACCAGGGTATTGTCCATAAGCCATAGCACCAAGCATTTTGGTACTGAATCATGTAAACACCATCAGGTGTCTTAGAGATAAGAAAAGTTCATAAAAGTCTGAGGTACACCGAAATGAGAAGCTACAATAAATATGACAGTTCAAGTGTCAGCCTCCAAAAGAAATCACCTCAAGAAGGGAATCATTGAGCTACAGTCTCCAAACAAAAGCCCAAAAAATTATTAGAAAAAAAACTCATCGAACCACCACATAAGCAACCCACCGAAATAAATAGAATTTGTCAATCTTTCTTATCAACTCAGGCCAAGAATGTAAGAGCACTAAAACCATCAAGGAAGAAGGATTATTGGTAATCATTAAAGCAAAATTGGTCCCCATGCAACATTGTACAGTTCCACAGCATCAACCAAAAGTTATAATGTATAAGAAAGGTGTGAAGATTATTACTCGTAACAGCTGACCTGTCAACTTGTACATGCAACAATAGGCTTCTTGACTACAATTTAAGGGAACAAAAGAAAAAAGACTATTGGATTAAGTGAATCCGAGCCTCTGGGTCCCTGCACTTCCTGCAATTTCTTTCCAAAACTATTTTCTGTTTTTCCTCGGGGCCTATTTGCTTAATTGGCTTAAGAATACTTCTCTTGCACCAGAATTGCCAGTAAGTACTGATCAAAAAAATAATGCTGGTAGGTCTTTTTTCCTTTGAGTTCTGCTTTTCGTCTACAATTTGCTGCTTATTTCATTTCATTTTGTTTTTTTTCAAAAGGGATGGGAAAAATGCCTGAATGGGGAAAAAGCCTATAAGCTGGGGAGTTTTGAATGATGTTTGGAATTTGAAGAGCTCATAAATTTTTTTTGCTTTTGTTTCCTTGGCTTTTTTAAGATGTCTAAATGGAGTTCATTCTATTTCTACCATGCATTTTAACAAACACCTTGAAAGCAAACGAATGCCATGAGTGATTAATAAGAAATAAAAAACCCAGCAATAATTGCAAACTTCAAAACAGAAAAGGGTACTAAACGAATAAAACATTGAACTTACAAAGGAGGGAGAGAGGACGATAGTGATGGAGGTGGTGCCGAGAGAGAGAGAGAGAGAGAGAGAGAGAGAGAGAGAAGAGAGAGAGAGAGAGAGAGGAATTCTGGCGTGGGGGTTTCAAAAGACGAAATACAGTGAATACGTTTTGGAATGTGGTGGCGAGGCATGTATGGCAGTTGTGTAATTAGCTTTAAAATGTGGGCTTTTTAATGAAATGGGCTCTTTAATGAGATGAGGAGAATGCCTCTCTGCCCTTGGATCAAATCAATCATAGCCATTCCAACAATTTGTCCCCACACCCTTCTGTTTTATAATAGAGATAGAGATATTAGACTAGTGCTATTGTCTTTCAAACGTTTAGTGAGAAAAGAGCAGCAGCCACCGCCGAAGAGTTTAGAGATGGTCTTCTTTGGGTTATCGAACATAGTTGATTTTCTCCTTCATCTATTTCTTTTGTTGAGATGTATATTTGTTTCATGGATTGGTCAAACCCATGGGTTGGAGACTAGTTCAATGGGTTTTAAGAGAGAGAGAGAGAGAGAGAGAGAGAGAGAGAGAGCACGGCAGGTGAGTGTGTGCTATGGTGATTTGTGTGTGACATGGTGTGCGTGTGTGTGTACTGTGAATGGTCATTGTGGTTTGAATGGGTAGGGAGAGAACAAGTGGAATGCATAGGAAACAAACGTTAATGATACGGTTTCCGACCCAAAATCCCGATAAGGATCCTGACGTCCCATCGGGCACATTCCGGCCATCGGACGATTGATCCGAGCCGTCCAAAAATTCTATAAAAAAAAAATTGAGTGGGTCTACGCAAGAATCAACGGCATCCGATGTGTGTAGATGCTCGATCCAAACACTCCATGTTTTTATATATACAAAAACATGGAGTATATATATACAAAAACATGTAGTGTTTGGATCGAGCACCTACACACATCGGATGCTGTTGATTCTTGTGTAGGCCCACTCGATTTTTTTTATATAAAATTTTTAGACGGCTCGGATTGGCCTTCCAGTGGCCAAAATGTGCCCGGCGGGGCGTCGGAATCCCGATCAGGAACCCTTGTGGTCGGAAATTTTAGCACCACTCGGGAACAAATCACTTGGTTTTTGGGAGTACGTGAACAGAAGGTTATAGCAATGGGAATGGGAATGGAAATTGGATAATGGTTCTGGCAGGATTAGTCTTAAATCATCCTTAGGCTTAGATTAGTATAGTTTCAGGTAGCTTTAAACTACCGTAGATAATATTATACTCAATACAGATAATATTATACTCGATACAGTTAGTGATAATATTGCTATATGATGCTTTGTTTAGGTTAGGCTTGTTTTGAGTGATTCGAGTTGCATTACTTTTTTGCCCAGGTGAGAGGTTAAGCATGTTACGTACTTTCGAACTTTTCCGTGTCCCCTAAATTGTTGTTTCAAAAAAATTATGATTGAAATTGGAAACACATAATTGTTTACATTTGATTATATTAAATTGGCATGCGGTATCGGTGAAACCATTTGTTATTCGAATAATCTTTTGATGAAAATTTTGTGGATATCAATGGGTACATATTTTGGAAGTTTAGGAAAATTAATCCTCTATGTGTGGGTGACTCTAGCCATTAGGAAAGAGATTGGATTAGGCAGGTGACCTTAATGCTCAACGGTTGTTATTGACCGGATCGTTCTTGGGGAAAAGTTTCACGGGCTGCCTACTCGTGGTGACTCTAAGTTTTGATATTGGATCCAATTTTGAGATATTTGTTCACTGGCACTTGGTACTATTTGGTATTGGTTGTGGTTCCCCATTGTTGTTGGAGATTATATAAAGATCACCAGTAAAATTTATCTGATGAATCGTTTATTGGATTAATTGATTATTTTATTATTCTTCTGTATGCTAAATTTATGTTGACATGATAAATTATTTTGATCCCTGTTTTAGAACTGTATTTAATATACATGCTTTGCCATTTACCAAACTCGTCAGCTGACGGATTTATTTCAACTTCTTTTTCAGGCAAATTGGGGAGTTATGCAAGGACTCTGGCGCATTTCAGGGATCTCTTTTGTTTGACTTTCTTAAGGTGTCTCATACTTTTATTTTAATAATCGCTTTGCATTCGAAACATTTGTCAAATAATGGATTTTTTTAATTACTGTAGGATCACTGGATGTTGGTTGGTTCATGAGATATTTGTGCTCATGCTTTTTGTTGAACTTAAATTCTTATTGTGGTGGCCGCAGCCACTAAATCCCCCTGTTCCATCCTTGTCAAAAACAGAAGAAGTTGATTATGAGGCTTACACCGCCACCACTAAATCCCCCTGTCCCATCCTTGTCAAAAACAAGAGAAGTTGATTATGAGGCTTAAACCTTGCTCTCCTGCTTTTCCCCTAATTAATAACTGGAACGATGCTACTGGTATAGCAGCTGCTGTACAACAGCTCTGCACAGATCCTTTTTGCGCCCGTCTCGAATCTTGAAAAGATGATCGGAACCACTCATTTTGTTTAAAATACTTTATTTAGGGTTCCTGTAAAAAATCACCTCAATCCGATATCGGGAAGGGTATTTACGAATCATCCAACTTTGCTTCAAAATTTGGCCAACTTTGCTTCAAAATTTAGCCTAATTTTGAAACAAAGTTGGATGATCCATAAACACTCTTCCCGATATCGGATTGAGGTGATTTTTTACAAGGACCCTAAACGAAATATTTTGAACAAAATGAGCGGCTCCAATCATCTTTGCGAGACCCAAGACGGAAGCAAAAAGGGTCTATGCGGGGCTGCTGTACGGCCACTGCTGTACCAGCATTTCTGTAATAACTGTGGTACAATGTGATTGATTGATGGAGCTCGGAGAGGATTTTGTTGGTTGGTTTAGAGAATGGATGATAATCTTAAATTAACAAATTCCAGATCATTTGCTAATCTAGGAGTGCCAAATGGATGGGCATCATTACATGCCACCTACTCCAAATGTGACGAAATTGTACTTCCTCCGTCCCGATTTATTTGTTCAATCTCAGGTTTCTAACTTATTAAGAAAATCAAATCTAATCCTTTGATTTGAAAATCTACATAATCTAAGCCAGTGGTTTTGAAATTGGACAATTAATTTGGGACATGTATAAGCCAAAAAGAGGAGAAATAAATCGGGACGGAGGAAGTAATAAACTATTCTAATGCAAACACACATAAAATGCCTTTTTTCCCTCCTTTTTATTTTCCACTTTGGCATGCACTCTGTGCATCTCTCTCTCTCTCTCTCTCTCTCTCTCTCTCTCTCTCTCTCTCTCTCTCTCTCTCTCTCTCTCTCTCTCTCTCTCTATATATATATATATAAATATATAGATATATAAATAAATAAATTGAGTGCTTTCGACCCTAATTATGAAGTGCACGCACTTGTCCAGACAGACTTTTCGACACCAAGCTAGGCAGCAAGGTGAGTGAATTACGTATCAATTATGTTATGCTCATCTGTCTGGCTATATCCCCATACAGGCTCTAGTGCGTTTCTAACCAAATTTGACTTCCTTATCTACCCCCAGGTGTTAGTATTAGCTAATTAGCCCATAGCTTTTGATTTTTTTACTCAAAACATCTACTCTCAATCCGTTGATTTCTTTCTTTCTTTCTTTCTTTCAGATTAACTCAATCTGTTGATTTGTTAGACCAACATTTTACCACTGCTTGCTGATGGCTAGTTAAAAGTGAAAAGATACAATAGTACTTTTAAATAATAAAAATTCTTAGAGTCAAACACACCAGGATTCAGTTCTGTGGAGGGAGGTCAAAACAATTACGAAAAGAATTATGTGTTTTTGAAATTAAATTTCGTACATAAAACTCAACCTAGTAATAGGAAAGTTTTTTTTTTTTTTAATAACCAGGTGTTCGGATCAGATTGCGTGCACTTCTACTAATCTCGAGGTCCTGAAATTAACTAACTACCAGGTAAACCTCCAGCGGCCAACGTTTGGAATGTTTGGCTTTCGTGAGATTTGACTTTGCAACCTCTTGAGAACAAGTCATTTGGTTTTATGTCTCAGGCCACTAGGTCAAACACCTTGGAGTTTAATAGTAGGAAAAGTTGGCAACCTAGATTATGTAGACCCTGCATAACAAAATTTCCAGTCCAAAAGGAAGAGAGAAATTAAAAGGAAAAATATATATTTTAAGTAGTATTTCAACCGAATTTCAGATTTCCAATATATATCATGCCCCTCTTTCCAAATGGAGCCTGGATAAAGGTGGACGGTAACATCACATATATGCACATATACATATATGAATTTATACACGTGTATGAAAATACATATTTTTTGTTTTTTACATATAAACATTATAGTTCACATGAAAAGGCTCATCAATATCTTCTTTTATTTTAATTAATACTTTACATCAATGAAAAGGCTCATCTGCTCTCTTTTTTTCCCCACGTGTCTGGCGTACTCTAATGGGGATGGGAAAAGGACACCGCTAAGCGGCATATGGATGGAACAAACCCAAAAGGCATCAACCACTACACCAAGCACTCACACTTTTGCCAAAAATCGAACCCTCACCCTTCCATTTAGATGAGGTGAGAAAATGTTATTGGGTTACAAACCCGTTGACACTTATCTACAACTCAGTGATATAGCAATAGGAAAAGTTGCCAACCTAGATTATGTAGACCCTGCATAACAAGATTTTCAGTCCGAAAGGAAGAGAGGAAAAAGAAACTAAAAGAAGAAGAAGAAAAAAACTTTAAAGTCTCATTCCATTAATTATTATATTGAAGGTAGACCGAATTTCGAATTTCCAGTGTTGTTCTACTCTCTCCAAATGGGCCTGAAATAAAGTAGGAAGGTAACATCACATATACATATATAAATTTATACATGAGTATGAGCATACATATTCTTTGTATACATATACACATTATTGTTTTTTTATTTGTAATGCAGGGTGTTCAGACCAGCTTGCGTCCACCTCGGACTATTTTCTACGGCCCCTTCCACAACTATTTCACAAGCTTACGCATAGAGTGAGGTGGTTTTAAGAATTGCTGGCAAGAATAATTGAATCTGAGACGTTAAGAGAAAACAAACTCTTTAAGTCTTAAGCCAAAAGCCACTTGACCAACACCTTGGATCTTGGTTAGTTCACATTATTGTTCACTTCAGACAATAAATCAACAAGAAGCCCCCCAAGGGATAATGTTGGATGCGGGCAAGTCCCAAAAAAAGGATCAAAAGGATACCGGGCAATTCTGAGTTTTAAAAAATCGACACTTCACCCATAGCATTTAGATTTAAGGTACTCGAAATTAGGCTTTTTAATGGGTGGGATTCGATTTGAATATCCGAATCTGAGATTATTCGAATTCATATTAGAATCTGAAGTTCATAAATTCGGTAATAGTAATCCGAATCCGATCCGAATTTTTTAAAAGATCTAGTTCGTTATCAAAACTCCATAGATTGTAATCAGCGTCAACGAACAACATCTGGAAACTTTGAAATAGGTTCCTAAGACCCAATTTTGAGAGCTAATTCGCTCATAGCTTGAACAAAGGCAGCGACTCTGAGTCCGAAATTAGTTTTACTCCTTGAGTTTTCCAGTAGGTCGGGTGAGGGTTAGGGCCTGTGAGAGGGAGAGAGGTGCGGTGGAGAGGTGACAGGGAGTGACTGGAGTGGAGAGAGGTGGCCGGCAGCCGTGGCCGCCGGATTTCGGCGAGCTGTGCGTCCGTTTGTATTCTTCTGCGTCGGTGTGATTTCATATGAGTTTTATTTACTCCAATATATATATAAAACTACTACTGTACTGAGAGGAAAAGAGAGGAAATCCCGGCGAGATCGAGCGGGACGTTGATAGAATTCGTCACATGAATGAAAGAAAATGGATGAACTGATCGTTACCCCCCAAAAAATGGATGAACTGATAGATATGGGGGGTTTTATTGATGAACGAGATAGGAAATAGAGTTTTCTAAAATAAAGTTCGGATCGAATTGTTAACGGATTTAATCCGTGATAATCCGAATCCGATCCGAATCCATATTTGAATACCGGATTCGGATCATCGGATTGACCATTTTGGATTCGGATCGAATTTTTTTGGTTTTGATCCGAATTGAATCCGGTCCTTTAACAGCCTACTCGGAGTTGGTGACCCTACTTATCAAAAAAAACTTATGTAATTTGTTTTTCGATTAGCAAAAGTCTTACCAATGCAGCGTACACAAACTTCCTAAAAACTCTTAAGATACTTGGTGACTTTGGGTCTTTCACATGGAATGGTAGCCAAAATATGGACAAAAAATATTACTAAAAACGAAAGCAAGAACATCATAGTACTAAGTTACAACTTTAGAATCAAATGTCCTATAAGCCAGCAAAATAGTTAAAAAAAAGAGTTGAGATGAAAGTTAGGCAAAATTCCATTAGACACACTGCTTGTGGTTCAAATTTTCAGCAAACGTTTAGCATGAAGGGGGTCTTCAGGGGTCAATAAAGGTGTCTGTCTGTTCACATCTCTAATCTAGCTAGTCCCTAACCCCCACTTGGACTCCCTAATCCTTTAGTGGTAAGAGGTGGCAATTCTATCATCGCAGCCCTCATGACTTCAACTATAAAAATGGGAATACCTGTCTGAGCTTCCCATCCCATATCCCCTTTACGCATTTCAATTTCTTTGATTGCTATCTTCTCTACATTGGGAACTTTGTTATTGACTAAGGAATGGGTTTTCCACCTAAGGGCTATTGGTATCTTCTCTGTGTCATGGCGCTCTTGCCTGCACTTTGTCATTCCCACGATGCATATGTGCCCTCTAGAGCAACCTATTATGGAAGCCCCGATTGCTTAGGGACTCAAAGTATGAACTCTATCGTGTATATACTATGGTAGAATACCAATAATTTGTATAAGTTTACCAAATTTTATTACAATATTTGAACTGTGCTTAATAATGTTGAATCAGCTGGAGCATGCGGGTTTGGCGGATATGGAAGAACCATCAATGATGGCAGCGTGAGTGGGGTTTCTAGACTCTACAGGAATGGAACTGGATGTGGTGCATGCTATCAGGTACTTCAAATTCAATCAACTTGATCACTTGAGTTTGAAAGTAACAAAGAATGAATGAGACACTTCAGTTCGAACAGCGATCTTAGGAATATTAAGAACGAGTAATGTTAGGGACGTAGAACTTTGAAATAGAAGATTAAATAAATGATTGTGAGGGTTTTGACTATGTTAGAGTGAAACAACTTCATATTAGGAAAAAACAGGAAAAACCATGCCCGATTTAGTCCCAATCGCAAACCCATAATGTCAACTTCAACACGAAACGACTTTAACCAATTTTTTTTTTTTTTTTGAAAGTCAAAAACACGAGTGCAATACGAGTATAGATAGACTGACAATAGTTTAACAAGTGGCTCCTTTGCTTTTCTGTCCATAACAAGACTCATTTATTACCAAATACAGGTCAGGTGCAAGGTACCACAACTATGCGTTGAAGATGGAGTGAATGTAGTGGTGACAGACTATGGTGAAGGGGACAAGACAGACTTCATTCTAAGTACTCGTGCCTATTCAAGACTGGCTCGTCCAAATGCAGCCTCGGAGTTGCTTGCTTATGGCGTGGTCGACATAGAATACCGTAGAATACCTTGTCAGTACCCCGGTTACAACCTCATGGTCAAGGTTCATGAGCACAGCAAGTTCCCTGAGTACCTAGCCCTAATCTTCTTGTACCAAGCCGGCCAAAACGACATCACTGCAGTGGAAGTGTTTCAGGTACAACCCACAAAGCAATTTTAACAAACTGGGTATCCCAAATTTATTAGATTTATATCCACATATATATAACTAGTAACTACATATATATTCACATATGTATGTCATTTTCATCTGAACGGGAGCTCGGCAAGTTTGTTGCTCACTAATAGGTCAAGGGTTTGAGCCTTTCCATAGGGAAGATCCCCGTCCGATAGGATCGGCTTCCAATGTGCCAGAAGAAAATAGGTCATTTCAAGTAGATTGATTGGCAAAATTGATTGTTTTCTTCTTGATGTAGGCGGATTACCAGCAGTGGAGGGGCATGCGAAAGGCCTATGGTGCAGTATGGGACATGGCTAGCCCACCGCCAGGCGCGATTAACATCAGGGTCCAATCGAGTGGCAGCGCTGGGCAAACTTGGGTGCAGCTGAGCAGTGTGGTTTCTAGTGAATGGAAGGCTGGGGATGTTTATGACACATCCATTCAGCTTAATTAAGCCCTACAAAACTCCCAAGTTCAATATATAGCATCTATAACTATATGTGTGTGGGAAGGAGTTGCGTATTGCAGTAATTATTTCCTAGTATTTTTTATGAAGTCAATAAAGTGAAGTAGTTTATCTGTTGTGTTAGAGCTTTCTCAATAAAGGATTCCTCAGTGTACTAGTAGATGTTCAGGGAGAGAATATAAATAGAAGTTTCCATTCCTTATACAACATATCTTCTTCTAGTCTTGTTTTTGTCAGATACATATAGGAACACATATTTACATGACCCTGTTGAACAGAATATATTTTAGATTCTTCTTTTTACATTTTAGCTTAATTACATGACTCACTGATGCAGCGCAAACATACAGAAGCACAAAATTAGCATTGAGTTGAGCTGTGTTGATTCGCGCACGAATACTCGGAAATTAACCTTCTCTAAACCTGTTTATTTTGAGAATACCCAAAAATAAAGTCATCAAACACTTTGTTGATTTCATAGAATACCTACGTATTTGGAAGATAAAGAGATACTCTTTCTGTAAAACTCAATACTCCGTATAATGCAATCAACTTCTTTTGTTTAAAGCTTGCAAATATATTTACACTCTATATTAGATTTGACTCTTAATTTTTCCAAGACACAATAAATAAGCTAGAAACTAGGGACTTCGGGTCGGTACTGTGTAGTGATGTGCAAATCACCGTGCTGTGCACCTCCAAGCCGTAGGATTATGCATCCGACGGCTTGAATCTCATCTCGGCAACCAACGATCGAGAGCCGTTCATTGCCGAAATGAGATTCGAGCTGTCGAATGTACAATCCGATGGCTCGAAGGTGCGCAACAAGGTGCTATACTCCTTGTGCACATAGAAAAGCTAAACGACTCTTTAATTGACTCAATGACTCTTTCATTAACGAAATGACTTCAAAGACTTTGACCAAAAATTAAGTATTAGGCCGCGCCTCCATTATTTTTCCGCTCAAACCGGTCCAAGTACCGGTTGGGTAGGAGGCCCGCATCACTTACCGATCAAGATATACTCCTTAAGTTTAGGAAATTTTAACTTCTTATTTGTTGTTGTGTTTCATTGTAGAGTGCAATATGTTTTCTCTCATATCGTGGATATTATAAATTTTATGTAAGAATGATAGAAAAGATAAATGTGCTTAGGGTATCCACAATGCTATAATCAAAAATTGATAGCCAAAAGTTGTCCCATCAGCTTTTGATCGATTATCCATTTAAGAGATTATTAAGATTAGCAATGTAGAGGTTCATAATGGCATAATCAAAATTGTATAACCAAAACTTGTTCCATCACCATTTCAAATTAAAAAAAAATTAAAAGCTGCGAACATAGAAAATAGTTTTTAAACTAATAAAAGTTAAATCGAAAATAGTTTTTGAAATTTGTTTTTGGAAAAAAATAGCTTTTGTGTGACTACAGTTTTTGAAAATTATTTTTTATATAAGAAAAGGTTTTTAAAAAATTGTTTTCAAAACAAAACAGTGTTTTCCCAAAAAGGTAATCCCTCCGTCTTTTTTTTTGCGTCCAGTATTCCATTTTGGGCTGTCTCTTAATAAGTGTCCATTTCGTAAAGTTAGGGAGGTAAAAATTGGTGTATTGTCTATTTTGTCCCTAAAAGTAGATTTTATTTTGAAAAGTTAGTGAGTAAAAGTGTAATAATGATGGGTAAGTAGGGAAAGTGGAGGAAAAAGTTGATGTGAAAGGTGTAATGATGATGTCTTTTTAATAAGTTGGAGTTACGAAGCAGGACACTTAAAAAGGGACGGAGAGAGTACATTTTTTTGTATAAAAACTATTATTTTTTTTTTAGATAAACAGTGTTTTTTTTCTTAAAAAATAGTCTTTTAGTAAACCTTTTTTTTTTTTAAAAACATTGTTGAGAGAGAGAGAGAGAGAGAGAGAGAGAGAGAGAGAAAGGAAAAAGGAAAAGAGAAAACATTTTTGTGTAATGATGGGTGAATTTAATTGAGAATATGAGGGGTTCACTATTTTTGATTATTTCTAAGTGGGTTGGTAAGTTTGATTATAGCATTGTGAGCCATATTTTGCATTAATATTGTTAACTTTAAAAACCTATTATTTTTTATTATGCTATTGTAGATAGTAGATATTATTAACCAGGTTCACTGCTGGTTATCATAAAATGTCATGTGAAAAGATATTATTCTTCCTGCAAAACATATCGTATACACATAACCAAAGACAAAAAAAAAAAAAAAAAAAGAACTGAGGCCAAGTTTCCCTAAAAACTAGTACTCCAACTTAATTAGGGTCAAAAGCCAAGTAATTGTTTCCCTAAAAAAAAACCCCGCCTTTGGATTATGTTTCCCTCCAAAACTGAGGTTGACCAGCTCGGATGAGAAGTTTTCATAGGAAGCCCATATTTTTGGACGCGGGGGGGCTGCTGTCCCCGAGGGGACAGCAGCGTGCTGCTGCCCCAATTTTGGGGCCCACCCCGGTCTCGCTCCGATAATCTGAATCGTTCACTTTGTAGAGCTCGTCGAGTAGAACAACTATTCAAAAAATCAGCTTAATTGGATATCATTAAGTACCTGATCGGAGCCCATAAAACTCTTAGTCCATGGGTTACAGTGGATTTAATCCAGTGTTTCGGATCCATTCTTTTTAAAATAAAATGGTTCCGATCAAGTACTTAATGATATCCAATTAAGCTGATTTTTTGCGTAGTTGTTATACTTGACGAGCTCTACGAAGTGAACGTTTCCGATCATCGGATCGAGACCGGAGTGGGCCCCGAATTCGGGGACAGCAGCCCCCCTCCCTCCCATATTTTTCAGGATTAGTTGTTAGTGGAGCATTGAGCACCTCTTCCATAAGAACTCAAACTCAAAACGTCCCCCTTAAGAGGGAGAGTAAGGGGCCGTTTGATAAAATTGAAAACTGAAACTGAAAGCTGAAAAATTAAGTACTGGAAACTGAATGCTGAAATTTTTAAGCTGAAAAGCTGTTTGATAAATATATTAAGTACTGAATTAAAAAAATGATGAATTAATTTTGTTCTAATTCTATTTTAATTTACTAACGGTCACAATATACTTTTGGTAATGGTGGTGGAGTGGTGGAGGTAGTAGGAGTGCTGGTAGTGGTGGTGGTGGTGGTGTAGTGATGGTAGTGGTGGTGGAGTGGCGGTGGTGGTGATGGTGGTGGAATGGTGGAGGTGGTGGTAGGAGCGGTGGTGTGTGGTGGTGTAATGATGGTAGTGGTGGAGGAGGTGGTGGTGGTGTAGTGGTGGTAGTGGTGGGGGAGTGGCGGTGGTGGTGATGGTGGTGGAGCGGTGGTGGTGGTGGTGTAGTGATGGTAGTGGTGGTTGTGGTGGAGCTGGTGGTGGTGATGTGGTGGTGGAGTTGTGGTGGAGTGGTGGAGTTGTGGTGGAGTGGTGGAGCTGGTGGTGGTGATGTGGTGGTGGTGGTGGTGGTGGTAGTGGAGGAAGTGGTGGTGGTGGAGTTGGTGGTGGTGGTGGTGGTAGTGGAGGGAGTGGTGGTGGTGGTGGTGGTGATGTGGTGGAGGAGGAGTGGTGGTAGTGGAGGTGGTGGTGGTGGAGTGGTGGAGGTGTTGGTGGAAGTGGTTGTGGTGGTGGTATGACGGTTGAATGTAAGTACACAAAAATTCAGCCAGAATTAAGTAGCTCAAAGCTACTTATTTTTTTCAACTTTTTAGCCTATATTTTAAGTGGTACTTAATTTGTTAAGTAATATGAAATGTGGTTATCAAACCTACTGAATCACTTATTACTTAATTGATTCAATATTAAGTGCTGAATTTAGGTTATCAAACAAACCCTAAGAAACCAATCACTTTAGGTGGAACGGGGGACGTGGCACGGTGCTATCCCAGTCGAGCGGAGCTTTAGCTTTAGTCTCGCTCCGATGATCGAAAACGTTCACTTTGTATAGCTCGCCAAGTAGTACGATTATGCAAAAAATCAGTTTAATTGGATATCATTAAGTGCTTGATCGAAACATATATAATTTGCCAATAATGAGTTCCAGTGGATTTGATCTAGTGTTTCGAATCCATTCTTTTCAAGATAAAAACGTTTTGACTAGGCACTTAATGATATCTGATTGAGTTGATTTTTCACATAATTGTACTGCTAACGAACTCTACAAAATGAACGTTTTCGATCATTGAAGCGAAACTGAACAGACCCTGCTTGGCGGGGATAGCACATCCCCAAGCCCACTAGGTGGTGTTCCCACATTTGTATTTAGAGGCCACATTCAAAGCTGTGGGGTGCAGAACACCCAATAATTTATCCTACTATTTTGTACAATTTTGGCTAGAATGAAAAATGAATCCACCAAAATGTAGCATTAACCCATCATGAGGTGCAGAACACCCAATAATTTATCCCAGTACTAAAACCAACCAAAGCCTCTCGTGGTCTGTCTATAGCTCCCACGGAAATCTAAATGTTGCACTTAGGCCCCGTTCTACGAAGGGAATTTATTTTTTGAATTAAATATAATGTATTGTGACAGAATGACATGTCTCGTAAAGCGAAAAATAAATACTTAAAAAAATAAGAACATTAGCAAAACAGAGCCTTAGCTCCTTCAACTATTATATGAGGCTTTAATTGATTTAGTTTTGGTTTTAAGATTCATAATCACTATTACAATAATCGTAGTGAGGTTACTGACGTAATACTTGGACTCAGACACAATTTGGTTAGTTTAAAGAGAACATTACTAGTTATTAAGGTTTTAATTGACCAGGTCCACTATATTTCTTCTCGTATGTATTGTTCAAGTAATGAGTATGCTCGAAGTCATAAGTTGTTATTAATATTGTTTCTTTTAAGTAAAAGTTATCTCAATGTAAATTTGATTTATTCGTTGATTACCCAATCTAACCACTGCTTTAGTTGGTTTTGTTGATTCAGTTGATGCAGAGTACCTATAAAATAAGGATTTCTAGGGTTGTTTTTCTATTGGTTCAAAAAATATGGACACATTCTTGAGGAAAAGACAATTACAATGTGAAATTCATCATTTTAGTAGTTGCGTTAGATAATTGTGCTTGGAAAATTCATATCAATTTGAACGACTTTCACTCTTCAACTAAAAGGAAACATCTTAACTTTTAATTTGTAAATGACCCCATACTTGTGAATTATTGAAGTCGCCGCTGTTTGTATTATTTATGTAGTGTCTATTAAAATGATAGTTGATTGTTTGTTGGAATTAATATCATTAACCAAAGAAGAAGTCAAAGAGGTCCATTGGCTCGTTTAGACAACATGGGAAATAACTTGTCTTGAAGTTGAGTGCGTTATCTCGTTTAGACAACTAGGAAAGCTTGGCCTAACTATATCATGGAGGATACCAGAAGCGAGAATCACCATCTTCACAACTTCATCTGTGTAGAAGGTAACGTAAGCGAAGAATTTCGAGGACGAAACTTAAACATGTACATATGTGTACTGTGAAGCCAATCAGTGTGTCGTCGAGATGAGGGAAAAAATCCAACCACAGGCCAAGTGGCAGAGCCAGGTAACTGGTGGAAAACTCTATTTAGACCCAGATAAGGATATCTTTTTTTCTTGGAACACCCCAAATAAGGATATCAGGGCTTGCTCGGTTCGTTTACAGCCCTGATGAAAGGTGAAAATGCAACATAAACAAAATTTCATAAGCATAACTTACAACAGTATGAACTTGCAAGCCAGTAGGTTGGGTGCTATTTCCAAGTTTATCAAGGACTCGATTTTGAGACTTGGGAGTCTACGAACTAACATTCTAACCTATATTGTATCGAGTTTCTTGCCATTCGAAAAAACCTTGCAAACACCAGTCCAAGACATTTCGTTAGATCATTTAGCACAGAAAGCACTTCTATATATAACCTGAAAGCTCTATTTCTTTTGCAACTGAAGAAAAAGAAATGGAGCTATGCAAAAAATCAGTTGGCATTTGCCAAAATCATCTTTTCTCCCTTAGCTCAGCCACGGGAACATACATAACAGAATGCTCATTTACGGAAGATGCATTTGCTTTATGAGATTTTCCATTTGGAAGTTCCCTTAAAATCTGCTTAAATTCTTCTACCTTGCCCTTCATTTTGCAGAGCCTCTCCAACTCAGCTTCTGCTTCTTGTGATCCACCTCCAGCCTTGAAGTTCACTCTCTTCTTCTTTTTCTTGGCAATAGTTTTCAAAACTTTCAGGCTTACATCATCTCCACACTCCATGCCAGCCTGAGAACGCGTAAAATGCATCAGTTACATTGTTCCTTATGTAGTCCAAAAGAGCCTGGCCGAAGATGCACAAACACTTTACAACGACAAAAACCAGACACCATATCAGACACTCACGCACACTTGTTATTTCTTTACTCTGTATTCTTTGTAGGGTCTTTAAAGCGTTAACTAGTATTGTGCTGCATTTTCCTCACAAAGTCTTTATATTAGTATGCTATAGGAATATGCACAATAGATTAGGTTAAATCGGTGTCCCATGCTGTGCATTATGCTGCATTTTGTAAAAATTATGGTACGGCGTGTCGTGCATCCGTGTCCATACTACATGGGCCTAACAAACTTTTTAACTTCCCTTATTTATTAAAATAAGAGAAAACACAGCAAAACTCTGAAGGCAGGAATTCTTATGCTGAACCATGCAAAAATGTGACAGGAATTTCATGAAAATATACCTTCTCGCTATTAAGTAAAGCTCTCTTGTACTGCTTTTTCTTCAATGGGCTACTAAGAAACTGCATGTTCTTTCTTCTATAAACTATTTCAACAGGCTTAGGTGAATGGACTACTGTTGCTGACAATTTATCCTTGGATGCTATTGGACCAGCAGTAGCTTTGTCCTCCCCAAGTTTGAATCTGGATTCCTTGGTGAATTTTGGACTGATACTGCCAATTTGTTTCGGTTCCTCTCCCGGTAACTGCTCAAGGAGATAAGACCCATATTAAGCTTCATGACAACAAAACCTGGACCAATAAAATTAGGACTTCCTACTCCAAAAAGCAGGCATGAGAACTTGGAAAATAGTTGAGTTTTGAGTTTATTCCTAAGACCTTCTGGACTCCAGAGCAGTGTTCTAAAAGTCAGCCGCCTAATCCCCGCCTAGACGCTAGGCCGTGGTCCAATGCCTAGATTAGGCAGCCGACCAGTCGGTGCCTAGTCCCCGCCAGAGTGCTTAGGCGGCCGACTAGTCGGCCCTTTTCCGCCCGACTAGCGCCGCTGACTTTTAGTACATTGCTCCAGAGTATCCAAAAAAGAAAAAAAAATACTGTAATTTACTCAAGAAATAGGTTAAACTAACGGGAATTTCCTTGTACAATGATTACGTGGCAGTTGGCACCCCCTTAAAAATGTAAAATTGTGGTTTCAAGTATGATCAAACTGATAAAACATAAAGGATGGCCTCATCCAATTAGCCAAGAAGACATAATAGGAAAATTAAACTTGAAAACGTGAAGATATGGGCACCTAAAGAAGCAGTAGAATACCATCTTACCTTTCTAGCTTTAAGTGCATGATAACGCGCATTTTTGAACCATTTGTTAACCTAGAAATGGAAAAACGGAAGAATGTAAACATGATATACACAAGTAGACAACAAGACAGTAAATTTTGTGAGGAATGTGTAATGTCATGTCCTAAATCTAAGCGTCCCCACCAATTGACTCCTATTCTTTTGTCTAATTCCTTCTCCCAAATGCCACGGAAAAAACAATTGAAGCTCATCCAGGTCCTTGAATGTCTGGTACATAGTCATATTTTCATAAATAATTTTTTACACATGTCCAGTTGTTAACAAAGAGAAAAAAGTGGAAAAGTAGTTTTACTTTACGGTTTCAATGATAGGTGCATCACTAGACTATGGAGCTAAAATATCTTTGCTATATAGGCAAGGCAAAGCATAGTAGCATATCAATGGAACTGTCCATAGCTAGCATATTTTTCTTAGAAAAAAAAAAAAGAAGTTTTATCTTATTTTGGATTGTGATAACATGCTTATCAGTTGATATAAATCTTCTGCAACTAATTTACAGGTACATCTCAAGCAATTTTTTCAGAGTTGTACCTTTTCAGAATCAAGACCTAGCTGCTTGGAAAGGTTATCCTTGACAGCTTTAGATGGAAGTTCATTCTCAGCAAAGACAAGGCGAAGCTTCTGGTATTGAACACACGAGAAGAAAGGGATCAACAGGCGACAAAGAAATACATGCTTGACCAAGGCTTCATACGCTATGAAAATGTATCCCACCTACCTCTAGAGCGTCGGGAGGGATTCTGAAAAATGGTCGTTTAGTTTTCCCACTATGGGGAAGTGTCTCTTTGCATTCCACTGTATTCATGTTTGGAAATTTCTTCTCACTTTTAAACAGAGTCATAAGGGTGCTGGCTGCATCAGACTCCTTTTCTCTCCTCTTTCTTTTGCCAGGGCCCCAGTCTTCATCATCGCTAATTTGTTCACTCACTGGAGCATCCTTTCCAAACATTTCCTATTCAAAGAAGAAAGTAAACCACATGAAATTACAGAACAAGTTATCAATCACCCCTAACAAAACAACAAAGGGTTCAAATTTTCTTAAACTGCACTTCCGCATCAATGAGAACTTACAACAATATCGGATTTCTCCTCATGCCACCGCATACTTTGGTGTGAAGAAACTCGAAAAATCATGAACAAAAGGACTTTATATTTTATCCGAAAATTGCACATCTTTTCATAGGGGACTATCAACGGAGGGAGTATACTTTTTAAGAGCATATAATCTAACGATTAAATTTTTTGAAAATAATGTATCTGATATGAAACTTCAAATGAATTGCAAATACAAAAGGGAGTCACCGCCACATTATTTTTACAGGAAATCAAAATAGACCTTCTTAACTTCAGAGTGTTCAAATACTCACATGGTATAATTTCGTATAGTCAACAGCCCTTCGCTCCCTGGGGCCACTTAAAATCTCATGATCAGCTGTTTCAGCACAATCTGCACCAATAGATGCCTTAAAAGAGGCATTCCATCTGCCCTTGCCCGGGCTCCCTGATTCAGAAAATACTTCATCTTCAAGTGACCAGAGGCTGCTGGAACTGCTTGCATCATCCGTAGCATCAGCTTCAGAGCCAGCTCTGCTGTAACTGCAGCTATTTTCATTTTTCTCTGGATCATAGTCATCATCTTCCGAGTCATCAGAAGGCCATTCTTGTTCAGGATCTTGCGAAGCACCTCCACCATCAGATAAAGCGGCTTCGTCCTTGAAAATGTCCTGTTTTGATGAAAAGATAGTTCTCTATAAAAATAGGGCAGAAATATCAAATCAAAAGGAAGTGTAAGAGTTCTTATTGTAAAAGACCTGCCAATGACTATCGGTAGAGTAGTGAGTCCCAAGATGAGCATTCATTGCTTCTATTATTTCCATCTTGCAATCACAAAACTTGCAAAGCCACCCTTGATCTCCTGGAGGAACTGAAATTTTTTTTGATGGCATTAAGTTTCATGGCAAGGACCTTTGCGAAAACTGCATATTTGGTGTAACATTCAAAAAATACACATAGCAATTTTAGTAGCACTCACTGTTTTCAGTCAACAGGGGAGGATCCAGACATTTTTGGTGAAAAGCACAATTGCATGTCCCGTCACACAGGATAATATCATTATCAGGGAAAGCTTCCCGCAACTTGCACTTTGCACAGATTATCTGAACATAACAGTGAGGAAGCAAAATGAGAAATAACGTTTTGATAGGGAAAAAAACATTGGAAGCATTGTTCAAAATCAAGAAACCTCACTGGGACGTTGAAAGATCAAGGGAAATAGAAAACAATAGTGTAATTGTTGAGTTGTTTCGCGACTCAGTTTCAGCATTTGGTTCTAGAACTGCGGCTGAAAACCAATGCAGTTCACCAAAACAGCGTGTAATGGGTTGTTTGAAGGAAAAAGATAACTCAGTCAAAAGAATGGATGATGCTCAAAAGTCATTGGAAATTCTAAATGATGTGGTGATAAAATTTTACATGTTCATGGTGTACAGATCCATCCGGAGCAATTACAGAGTCTTCAATACACCCTGCAGAGCTCAGTAATTCCAGCTGGTGAATGGCATCACGGATTCCAAGTTTACATTTCAAAATCTCCTTCTTGGCTCTTTGAAGTTCCTTTTCAGGCCTGATCTTTTCTCGACTGAGAGAGAAAGATTAAAACACACACACACACACACATCAGTGTAATCAACCAAAGTTTCCGATAAATGAGCAGTTAGTTCAGTCAAAATTTGGAGCCAAAAAGTGGGTAACATATACGTAAGATGTTTTCTACCAGTGAAAGATAACCCATCACATCAAATACGATAACATGGTAATTATATTTTTGCATGCTGCTTAAATGCAATGGCTGTATCTAGGGGTGTGTCTATGAAAAACTGGAAACTTTTTAACTCTATTCGTGGTGTAGCTTTGTTTAGTGCACAATAAGCCCAATCAAAGATGAAACTAACTTACATGGTGGGACAATTGTACAATGCTAAAACAAAAGAAAGGCTTTTAAAAGACCTTAAATGGCTATTCATGAAGACAGCCAACCAACATAACCACCCTATTACTCAGTCAGTCACAGACTAATTAGTTCAATTAATCATTATCCATCGCATTTGAGTTTTAAGAAACTAGTTCCAAACCTAAACATACTGATTACTGAATATATCTCAGGCCCTACAAGCAAGGAGTCCATACTTTAGAAAGAGGAATTTTTCATACCTCTGACCTTTCCAACCATCCCCTGAATAGGCATCGATGAGGTTCTGCTCCAACTTCATTTTTACGAACAGGTACCTTGTCCTTCTTTGCAAGCGGGAAGTGTCGTCTCGCTCTGCATTATCCCTTTGCCTCCTCTGCTTCCTTCTTTTCCTCACTTTTTGAGATTTACCGTCTTCTTTGGCTTGTTCCTTGGAACCATTGAGAGATGGATTTTCAAATTGAAGACTTGAGGAATGCTGCTTCTTGTAGAATTTGGTTTTGTGCAGAGCTGTTTTCCCAATCAAACTTTTACTTAAAGAATCATTTATTAACCCCTTGCTTACAGACTTTGCAAGTTTTTCCTTCCACACCGTAGAACCAATAGCATTGCCATGGGACTTCGATTTTTCTTTGTGTCCCTTGATGTCCAATATTTTGGTAACAATTTTTATCTGCTTAGACGCAGTTCCTGTCTTGGTTGAAGAGGGGTTTCCAGTATCTTGGTGTATTGGCTTCCTTGCTATTCCTTGCATGTTGATCGCTTACATGTTACAACTGAAAAAATCAAGAAAGTAAACAGATAAGGATAGTGTAATCGGAGCAAAATTAAACTGATAAACATGGCTTCGAATACATGAAAAAGAAATATACAGGTTACAATGATGAATATGCTTCCCCATCAATTCCATATAAAATCTTTGGCAGCACATTATCTGTAACACTAGCATCTATTTCTTCATACTCATAAAAATCATGGAATTAACCCGGATGTGATAACCCAAAATTCTCAACTCAGCAAAGGCAACGATATGCACCAAAATCAACTAGATTCGCACATGCTAAAGTCAACACACCTACATACACCCAAACCTCTATGTATCCATATAAATCTTGTAATCAGTAGTTATTGATCGGAACGCAAACAATCAAGTATAAATTTTTTAGGAAAATGGCCCAACAAAGTTTATCAAGTTATTCAGTTCCCTCCCCGCGTGCACATAAAATACAAAGTGAAGTAGTAGAATGCAAGCATAGAACAAGTGCAAAAGAAGAGCCTTCAACCAAATCCCATGACCATACAAGTTATTCAACACCAAGAAATGAGTTCATCAGTAATTACATTGCCCTTCCCTTAGCCAACAGATAAACCATCACTGCCCATGAGAAATGTCCACATTACCAGAAAAAAAAACAAATTTTAATTTATTTCAAAAATACAATAATTAGCATTCAGCATACCGCAGAAAAATATTAAATTGCCAGATAAAGAATAATGCAAAAACTCAATTTGGGAGACCTGATCACCCTAAACAAAGAAAAACAGTAGACAACACCAACCACTCGTGAGACGCCCAGATAGTATCATCATATGAAGAAATCAAAAGATAACTGAGAAAACACTAATACATTGACAACAATCAAAAGAAGAAGCAACCTACGACCATCAGCAGAGAAATTCAACATATACCCAGAAGACACTTGAAAGCAAATTTCTTTGAAAACCCCAATTGGGATTTTCAAGTTTATATGTTTAGTAGAAATGTAGAATTGGGTAGTATCAAGAAGTCACCTGGGAGAGAGAGAGAGAGAGAGAGAGAGATCTAAGGCTTGAGGTAGAACTTCCGGACTAATGCTATATTGATGTATATATATGTGACTGGTTATCGCTGGTGGCTGAATCTGAAAGGTTGGTTGATTTGATTGGAATGAGTACCAACCCAGATTTCAAATTTGAAACTTGGGTATTATTTGTGTTCTTTGGGAAAAGTGGTGGAATTGAGTTCTTTGATCACCGTCGTTCTCCCTGCCTTCGGCTTTGGGTCTTCCCTTCCCAACCAGCCCAACGGTCAGCTCTCTCTCTCCCCCAAGGCCAAGGCCAGGGGTTTGGCCTGGGCTCTGTGTCTTTCTTTCTTTCTTTTCTTTTCTTTTTTTCAATTTTGTAATTTCGTTTTCCCTGCAATTATTGCTAGTACGATGAGCCGGATGGTATCCCTACGCAATTTTTATTGGGCGCTCCTATTCAAAGCTATTTATTTTCTTCTATAGTTTATTAAAAATTTTCAATCACACTTGACAGTTAATTATCAAAATTGAGATATATTTTCAACATTCAATTATCGAAATATAACATTTTTTTCAACAGCTATTTACCGAAAATGTATATTCGGCAGTTGTTTACTGAATGTTGAATGTTGAACATATTTTCGACATGTAGTTACCGAAATATAATCTTGTTTTCAACAGCTATTTACCGAAATGTTATATATGATTTTTAACAACTATTTATCAAAATGCAGTGAGTTATAGGAAAAAATACTGGGCTGCGAATAGCAGTGCGCCCTTTTTATTGTGTTTTAACAATGAGATAGTAGTTTCTTCTAAAAAATGTCAAAATTTTATAGTGCCTTAAATACTTAAATGGGCCTTACAAAATAGAGTTGGTTTCATTTTCATCCTTGTAAAATTTTTTGTGTTAATTTCGTCCTTCCAGTTTATGACTTAGTTCAATGTCACCCTTGCCATTAACCAGTAGACGGAATTCGCTTACTTGGATAACAGAAGCCTTCTTTGGTACCTACCTGGCCCACGTCTCTTCCCCCAATATTACCTACATTGTTTTCTACTAAAAAAAGGCGCACAAGATCAATCTGCCATTCAATTACATTACGAACGTGCGACAAAAAAATCACAAACAATATAGGTTTAGCGAAAACGTTCTCTAGACTCTTTTCATTCAATAATAATCAATCACTATCTTGCCCCAAAGGCTTACAACTTGTTAAATAGGTAGAAAACCCCTAACTCTAATTGATTCGCCTCAAAACGGACACCGAATCAATTAATAACGGAAATTACCAAAAATGGAAACATTTGGAATAATAGCAAAACTAGAAAATAGAGAAAATTCTAAGACTTCTCTCAAAAGCAAAAGAACGACTTAATTTGGATTTTCCTTGCCTAAGTTATTAGCAAGTCAAATATTTCCTTAAACTGCAAATTAATGATGTTCCTATAGTAAACAACATCTTTTGGGCAGAAAACCCTAAACCATTTGCATTAAAAACCTGGGTAACAATCAACTTACCTTAGCATCCACCAACGACAACCTCGCGTTGATGATCTTCTCCGATATTGTAAAGACCACGCCAGCAAACCCTATCGAAGATCTTGATGAGACCTCGCCCAATCCCTCTTTTGATGAGAAACGTACTGTTAAGGGTTTGGGGGAAACCCTAACAAAGATCTTTGTGCATATTGTTTTTGGGATAAAGTGATGTGGGTAATATTGGGGGACGAGACGTGGGTCGGGTCCCAAATAAGGTTTCTATTATCCACGTAGGTGAATTCCATCCATGGGTTGACGACAAGGGTGACATTGAACTGAGTCACAAACTGGAAGAACAAAATTGATACAAAAAATTTTACAAGAACGAAAATGAAACCGACTCTATTTTATAAGGACCATTTAAGTATTTAAGCCTTTTATAATTAGTTCGTTCGCCTTATGGTATTTAAAGAAAATTTGCATTCGCCTAGCCAAAAATTATATTATGAAATTCAATAGCCATCCTTTTTGGTAGATTGTTCATAGAAAAAATTAACATTGTATTCCATAGTTTTCCTTTGAAATGGATATGGAGAAACAGGATTGTGTGTATTTACAATTATATGTGCTTTTATATTTTCAGGATGTATAAGTTCATTTAAGATTGTCGTGATGCCCGTTAAACATGGCAAAAGAAAAAATATAAGAAGGGAGAATGCCCCAAAATAAGGGTCATCATCGGGTCAAGCCGTCAAGTCACTACCCAAATCAACCCAAGCTCGTGGGCTGAGTGGGCTTTTTTCTTTTTGCAAGTTGGGCTGTGTTTTTTAAGTTGAAACCCAGACCCACCCACGGGTTAGCGCAATTGTTGGGCTGGCGGGCCAAAGTTCGAGCGGACTCACTGACCAGGCCTTACAAAAAAATGTACATTATATTAGTACGATAAAAAAATGTACATAATATTAGCAACCCACACTAAATACAGTCATATACACATTATATATTATAGCATTGGGAGCATAAAAAGAACTCCTCCAGCTGATAAGGCTTCTACAGCCAACCACAAATGTATAGAGCGCGCACCTCCTCTAGTCTTTCAAGACCAGACTTTTGTTTCTTTTTCTCAGTAAGTGAACTTCTTCTTTTCTTTATTTGCTTAGTGAAGCATAATAAATTAGTATAGTTGGTGGAAATAAACTAAAATGGAACATAATCAATTAGTATAATGGGCGGGCTGTCAGGGTAGGTCAAGTAAAAATACTTAGGCCCAAGCCTGCCCATTGAAAACTACGAGCTGGTCTAGCCCGCCCGTTGAACGGGCTCGAATCGAGTAAAAGCCCGATGAATCGGATGGGCTGCAGGCATAGTTATTGATACCGTTCCGTACCGGCCGGTGCATACCGTTTTGACGAAGAACCGGTTCCCTAACCCCTCAATTTCGTTCCGGTCCCAATACCGGTCGGTACCGGACTTTTCGGGAAATACCGGCCGGTATTGGGATACCGGAAATATCGGCCGAAATTTTGCAGAGTTTTTTTTTTTTTTTCCTTTTTCTGGTTCTTTTTATTTAAAAAAAAAAACATTTCAGGCCCAAAAAAATTAAAAAAACATTTTTATTTAAAATTTTAGCAAAACATGGGATAGTACGTGTGCGAGGCTTAGATTCCGGATTTGCACCCCCCCTGCGCACGAATAACCCGTGACGCGCACCCGGTTAATTGGTTTCCGAATCAATTTTTCCAAATTGCTTTCGGCCCCAGCACATTTTCCCGAGCGCGCAAGACCTCTTATTGGGTTATCATTCACAAGTTCACTAGTGTGCAAAGTCATTTAAAGTGGAAAAGAGTTTTATAACTAAGTAATGTGGGACTAGAGAATCTCTAGTAGAGATATTTTATGATGAATTGTATGATATGGGGGATTTTTTTGAATTATAATTATATATAATTATTATATATATTGTAGTTGCGGTAAATCCGAAACGGTACCCGGTACCTGATCGGTACCGCTACGTACCGCACCAATAAGAAAATCAATACCCTGTCTGAAACGGTATTCAGAACTATGGCTGCAGGCCTTCGGGCTAAACGATGACCGTTGCCCCAAAACTAGTTAGAACCATGTCAATTTGGTCTCTTTTCAAAATTAAAAAAAAATCCTCGACCTCACTAGTTTCACTTACAAGTTACAACAAATTAGTAACTTCCCCTCTAAATTTTGCAAATCGTATTTTATTAGCTCGATTGGAAATGGTTTTTTTTTTTTTTGCCAATATTGTACATGTTAGTGGGGGTTAACGGAAAATTAGTGTGTTAACAACAAAAAAAATGGTTCAATTTTGATGTCTCTAATAGGCTCTAACCTCATACCTTCCTCTTGCAAGACAAAGGGTGGGCTAAGAGCCACATCTGATTGGAAATGATGGTAAACACCTTTAAATACAAAAAGAATTACCATGCGTAATTAAAAAGGTGGCCGCTATTTGCAACGCACTTCTTGCTACTCGCAGCCGATTAAATTTTTTATCAATTATGGACAAAAATGCCCTTATTCAGTTTGACCATTATACCTTTAAAATCTCATGTTATTTGACTATTTTACCCTCTTACATAATTCATTACATACAACCACAAAAATCATCTCCTGTCCATCCCACCCTTCCTCCCAGAACATACAACCACAAAAAATCTCCCCGTCCATCCCTCCCTCCCCCATTCAAACTCCTCCATTTTCATCCCTACCCAGCTGCCATCACCCACCATAAGGCCCCTCCTACCAGCAGCCAAGTCTGTCTATCTTCCTCCTCTCCTCTTCTTCCTATATTGTCAATGGAAACCTCGATTGCTTCTTCTCCCTCCATTGATAAACAAGAAAAAGTTGACCCATCAATACACCACAATTTGGAGTCGGAAGATCACACAATGGATGTTGAGAAACATGTCACAGATGTTGTAGTGACGGAGCAAAAATCGCAACAAAAGGTAAGCCCGCCCATTTCAATTTCAGAAGCCCTCCATTTTCAATTTCAGTTCTGGCCCGATGCAGTTGGACACGCAGTGCCAAAATTTTACTACCTTTTCAGACTCTAATATCTGAATTATGTACAACTATTCGGATATTAATATCCGAATATTGTCAACATTGTTGGACTCTTATATCCGAATTTAGTGCTAGTTTCAGATATTAATATCTGAATGAAACTGCAGAGAATCCTGCACTTATAGTTGGATACGCAGTGCCAAAACTTCACTAACTTTTCGGACTCTAATGTTTGAATTATGTACAACTATTTGGATATTAATATCCGAATATTGTCAACATTGTTGGACTTTTATATCCGAATTTAGTGCCAGTTTTCAGATATTAATATCTGAATAAAACTGCAAAGAATCCTACACTTACCTGGTTTTTCTTTGGGTGTTACAAGGTGACACTTCAACACTTGGTAGTTATGTACGGCCATCGACTATATCTACTTCGACTTGTCCTCCATACGATTATACAAAGCATTTTACAACGGAGATGATGAGTGTTTTTTTGATTGAGTATTTTTCTTGTACAATCTTATATTACGGGCTATAATTTTTGTTATGTGTGTGTAGGTTTTTCCATCCGATGAAGTGTTGGTAGATTGGATAAGATGCACTGGTAAACAACACGGGTTTATCATTGTGATTAAGGGTTCTGAGAAATGTATTAAGAATTGCACACCTAAGATGAGGTTTTCATGTGAACGGAATGGTAAGTATAGGCCGTTTGTGACGAAAGTTGATGGGAAGGTGGTAGCTGTGAACAAAGAGAGTGCGGTCCACGAACACCAAAAAATGTGAATGTCCATTTGAATTGAAAGCTATAAAGGGCAATGATGGTTGAACTGTCTCTGTCCACAATGGCACCAAAAATGTGTTGTGACCAAATTCCCTCATCCCGCCTATTGCAAGGAATTGGTATATACATCACTACTTATTCGCGGATGGATGGGTTACACAATATTCAAACAAGATCGAAGAGTTTAAAAATATAATGGGGAACGATATGGCAACTACGGACATAATCGAACTAGACTAGGTTGGCTCAAACGACTTTTATGTAAAATTCTAGTTCATAGAATCTTATTGTAAAATATGAAATTTATGCAAACCCTTTTTTTTGATAGTGTTCTATGTTTGTCTAAAGTATTGTCCGTTTGTACAGCACTCCTCATTTAAATCTAAATTTTCAAAAATGATTCAAACCATAAAATTTACATTTTGGTGCCCTGCTTAGTATTCATATTTTCACGGTATTCAATTATCACAAATATGGTAATAGTTATCCGCAAAAAAAACAAAAGTCATTCCACCACAGAAAGTAGCTCATAAACCATGGCCATAAAGTGTCCAAAATAAATACAATGCCATATCCATAAAAAATAAGTCATACAACACCAAGTCTCAACCACCACATCCTCCTCACCGCCAACTTCTTGCCTATGCCCTTGTCCTCGTGTTTTGCCTCGTTTACTTTCCAAAGTTAAAGCTTGCTTATCCTTCCTCTTCCTTGCAAAAACGGTAGGAGGAACTCGTGTCATTGTATTTCCTGTACATTGCAAACAATACATTAGTCTAACTCTTGAATTAAAGGTAGCAATTCTTTATAAGGTGGTGGTTTGTAGGTAGCAATCAACTGCGAGTAGCAAGAATTGGGCTGCGAATAGCGGCCACCTTATAGAAACTGATTAGAGGGTACTAATCGGACTATAATGTCCGAAAGGGGTATACACTTTTGGATATTAAAGTCTGAATGAGGCAATATACTTTGGACATTAAATTCTGAATGAGCTAACAATTCAACTTTCATAATATTCGAATACCATGTCTACAACCCAATCAAAACTTAATATTTAGCCATTTTGAATTAGACAATATGTGTATCCTCGAGTTCCAGCAAACTTGCCCAAAACCAGTAGTATCAGACAGATCAAACTATAGAAAACATTTTAAGCTACAATTATAAGTACACAAGTTTGGAATATGAGAGAGAGAGAGAGATTTGTGGCTTTGGCAAGTTCGTGTATTATGCTGGTAATTTTATCAACATTGTCAATGTGAATTACCTCAAACACGTGAGACAACTATGTATGCCTAGCATATTTGAAGCTTTCAATATTTCATACTCTACAAAGTGCCATCAAGGTGCATAATTCTATTAGCTGCATCTTAATTTAGTGTAGACAATAGCTCCCTCTAATTGATCAGTACTTTTACTTATAACTTACAAGAACCTCAAAATTGCATTTGCACAAAAAAAAAAAGATATATCAGTCTCGCTAGGAAATTATTTCGTTAGACTATTGTAATGAATAGGGATGTCACAATAATGCATTCTCCGTAACCTGACTGGTAAAAGAAGAAATCTCCCTTAATAATCGAGTATATGTTCAAGCTGTTTTGCTTCATAACTTAATATGTTTAGCTTTCTAGCAAGGCACCTAATTGAAAACTATGCGACAAGGAAGCACCCTCCAACTTGGATGAAAGCGGGGTCTTGAGACTACTAGGACTAGATTGGGCTGTGGTGACTATACTCAATATTGTAGCTAACAAAGCTGGCGCACACAAATGCCTTCAAGTTTCCACATTTTATGCTTTCACTCTTTCTCAAAGGATTTTGAAAACTTCGTGCAGAGGAGGAACTAATTGAGAACTTTGGATTGGTGGAAAAACTTCGAATTTCTTTTCACACATGTACATGATTTGCTGACCCAATTAAAGGAAAAGACTACCAAAAAGGAACCATTAAATTGGGACACAAGGAGAAACATACGCTACAACTCTTGTTGTTTTGGTGGGAAACAAATCTTATACGAACATGCTTTTCTATCTATCGTGACATATCTTTTTCCATAGACTACTATAATTGACATAGATAACAGTATTTTGACAAAACAAATATGATTTGGGAACCATCCATCAATTACTTATAATAATCGAACACTTGGATTGATCTTTTTATTTATTTTGGTAAAACTTCTTTCAATATGTATTATGCCTACAATGTAGTTTTAGTAGGCCTATTCGACATAAATGCATCCCTAACTTTAAACAACATTTTGGGCTAAGGGGCTGCAAGGTCTACAGTAGGCCTATTGGACATAAATGCAGCCCTAACTTTAAACAACATTTTGGGCTAAGGGGCTGCATTGTATACCTTGCCCCAAGGTCTACCCTGCCACTAGCACCATCATTTTTTTGGGGGTTGTAACCAAACACAAGAAGTGAAATTTCAAGAAGACATTTTCTACCGAAACAAGTGCCTTATAGCAATTAGGTGGTAATAATTGGGAATAATTAGTCATCGGCAATAAAGTTCACAAAATAGCAGGGGATACCAACTTATGCTTCAACAGGTCCATTCGACAACATGATATGCCAGATTAGCCATTACTATGAACATTTGAATTCAATATTACAACTTTTTTCCACAACTCACGGTGTCTTGGCTGGCACATGCGCAACTTAGACTAATCCCGCCCAATCCCCCCGTCCACTAGTAGAGACCCATTTAAACAAGTCGGATTAATTCCCATCTTATCCAAATGCATAACTCATATACACAGTATATCGTAACTCCATATATATGAACATGTTAGTCAATCGGAAGCTTC
The DNA here is from genome assembly GCA_019656835.1 of Rhododendron ovatum. Classification (NCBI taxonomy): domain Eukaryota; kingdom Viridiplantae; phylum Streptophyta; class Magnoliopsida; order Ericales; family Ericaceae; genus Rhododendron; species Rhododendron ovatum. Next base: position 32,556,579 of record CM033792.1, on the reverse strand, counting down.
CGACTAATCTCAGGTATTAAAGCAGCTTAAAGTCCGAATGAGGAAATACATTTTGGATATTAAATTCTGAATGACCTAACAATTCAACTTTTATAATATTCGAATAGGGACCAATCGGAAATTAAAATCCGAATGAAGCAATCAATTTCAGATATGAAAATCCGAAAAAGGGGCAAACAATCAGACTTTAATATTCGAAACTGTGGAAAACAATCGGACTCTAATGTTCGATCAAATCTGAAATATACGAAATAGCAACGTACTTTTTATTGTGGGTTTCTCAAAAAAATTTAAACAAAATTCGAACAAAAATTAAAAAAAATCCGCGAAATAACAAGATTCAAAATTTTACCGATGTTCAACTTTGACATAATTGGTGATGCCGGCGTGTTGTGCTTTCTTCTCACACCTCCTTCGAGCTCAAAGTTGTACTGCTATTATGGTGTGGTGAGAGTGGTGTTGTGGTGACTGATATTGGAGAAGAAGAAACGGGCAAAAGGAGAAGAAGAAACGGGAGGGAAGGGGGCGGAGAGAGAGAGAGAGAGAGAGAGAGAGAGAGAGACGGGAGGTGGGGTTTGGTGGTGGCGGTAATGGTGGGTAGGTAGGTGGTGGCGGTACCTGTGGGTGGTGGAGGAGCTGTGGACTGAAACGGATTGGAGATATGGAAGAAAACCTAGGTTAGAAAAGGGAAGGAAACTAACGGACTGAATTGGGTTGTATGTTTATTGTATAGAAGGGTAAAAAGAAGACTTCATGGATAATTTGTTGGTTGCAAGTAGCAAATTCTTATAAGGTGGTGGTTTGTAGGTAGCAATCGACTGCGAGTAGCAAGAACTGGGCTGCGAATAGCGGCCACCATTAAAAATAACTGTGCGACACACACTATGCCGTTGCAGTGCAGGAAATCCATCCATGTAAAAGTTTGAAAATATTTGCTACTCGTATTACTTTGTGAAGGAAAAAAGCACTTTTAGTACTTTTAGCCAATTTGAAAAATTACTCTTGAATCTCGCACTCCACTTTTTTTTTTTTAAGACATACTCCAAATTTTTTTTTTAGTTTTTCAACATACATATAACACATATAGCAAAAATTTTAGCACTTTGACTGTTTTTTTCATTACTGAAGAAGCTTTTTCCTTCAAAAAAATATTAACAAAACTTTTACTAGTATTTTTAGTAGTTTTAGGAAATTATACCTCATAATGTAAATATATGTATCAAATCGATAGGAAGTCTACTTAGGCCCCGTTTCGGTTTACCTTCTTTTTTAAAAAATTATTATTTTTAATTTTAAACTCAAATATAATAAAAATAAATAATAAATTTTAAATTTTTTTTATACCGTATAAAATATCTTAATGAGATCTATTAAAAAGAATCCATATTAGTAGAAATTATATTCTTTTTCAAAAAAATACTTTTTCCGGAACCGGAACACCCCCCACACAAAATATGCAAATATTTCCAAACTTTTACATGGATAAATTTCCTGCACTGCAATAGTGTGTTTTGCACAGTAATTTTTAAATACGTATGCTCATTCTTTGAAATTGCAAATATGTAACTTTCTGTCCAGTTGGATCTCATGATTGGCTACCCTCCCACAACTGCTAAACAACCAACCGAGAGAGAGAGAGAGAGGGAGAGAGAAGAGGGAGTCGTTGGCATTTTTTGTTGTTGACAGAACACAACCAGAGAGAAGAACACAACATCTCTCTCTCTCTCTCTCTCTCTCTCTCTCTCTCTCTCTCTCTCTCTCTCAAAACAGAAGGGACTTCCCATTTCACCGCTTAGCCTTTGAGGCGAAATGGGTACGTTCACAAGCTTCAGAAAAGCTTATGGCGCCCTCAAGGACTCCACCAAGGTTGGCCTTGCAAAGGTCAATAGCGAATACAAGGTTTGTACATACAATGCAAATACAACAAAAAAAATACGAATGCATTCACACATTGCCATCCCTCAGAAATCAATGGCAAATTTTAAATGGAATTCATCTCCTTTTGTTGATCTTTGAATTGTTGCAATGTTGGGTATCGTTTTGATTTGGGTTGATTTCAAATGGGTAGGATTTGGACATTGCGATTGTCAAAGCCACCAATCATGTAGACCTTCCGCCAAAGGAACGCCATGTTGTAAGTGAGTATATACCTTACCTCTATAATCCCTTCTTTTTTTCTTCTTGTAATTGGCTTTGAATATTTGTACAGATTATTGATTATGCCTTTTGAATGAAATTGGTAAAGTTTGTTGATCCATGCATGAACCACCTAACATGCCTTACTTATTTGAATCTTTTTGGGGATTCAATTGGAAGATGTATTCATTTGTGTTTTCTATCCTCTCTTTTTTGTGGTAATTTTGTTCTGTCAAATATTGATGGCTTATTAGTGTACTTCCTGTCATTTTTTATATCAATTTTGGTTGATACCTGAGTACTAGTATAAAGAGAATGCCCACTTGGTGTGAACGACGGTTTTGAAGCCGGCTCATGCTTACCTTTTCTGATTTGCCCGTATTTTGACCCAATGTCGATAAGATTGTAATTGAAACAGTCAGTTGTGCTATTGCTTTCTGTATGTTTTTTCTTCCTCGTCACTTGCACATGCATTGTGTGTGCCACAAAGGCTAGTTTGGTTTGTATATGAACGAACATGCGTCTTTCTACTAGCCTTGAGTTGAATACACTTATTCTCTTTCTGTCTCTGTGCATGCATGTGTGTGTATTTCTGTTTCTGCAATCTCATTTTTGTTGTGATCTTTCTTTATAGAGATTTATTCTGCAACGTCTGCGGTACGTCCACGAGCAGATGTTGCCTACTGCATCCATGCACTTGCTCGGAGATTGGCAAAGACGCGCAGTTGGATTGTAAACCCTTCTCTCCTTATTTATCAACCTTGTTCTGATTCATCAATTTACTTATCTTGACTTGCACTTTTACTTGTTACAAAATCAATGCCTAGATCTGTATGAAGCATTTGAAAACTTAAACACCTCACCCTAACAACTTCGTTTTCTATAATGTATTATGCTTTAAATTAATTTCATTTTTATCTGTAATTTATGTCTTCAATCCCTTTCATTTTTCTGTGCTTTTTCCCACAGGTTGCCATAAAGACATTGATAGTTCTTCATAGAACGTTGAGAGAAGGTGATCCTACCTTCAGAGAGGAGTTACTAAACTACTCGTACAGAGGGCATATTCTCCAAATCTCCAACTTCAAGGATGACTCAAGCCCTCTCGGTAGGTTGTTTCCACTTAAATATTCAATTATACAATTCTCTTGCTTCTTATTTCAGTGAAGGAAAATGTTAATGATTTTGGACACATCAAACAAGACTGCATTTCTACTTTGTAAAATCAGATGACATTTTTTTGTTTTTTCTAACTGTCATTTTATCATGCAGCTTGGGATTGCTCTGCATGGGTGCGGACATATGCACTCTTTTTAGAGGAACGGCTTGAATGTTTTAGGATTTTGAAATACGATATTGAGTCAGAGAAGTTGACGAAAACCTCACCGGGAGCAAGCAAGGTGTGCTTCCCATTTCAATTAGGACTTGAAACTGAAGGAAAGGAATACTTTCTTCTTTCCTTTCTTCTTCTTTTTTGCGAAAGCAAACTGAAATAAACATTTACAGTGTTAAATTTCCTTTCCACTTGCTTTCTTGTTCCATGCCACTGGTTTTTCCCTTCCACAAGAGTCAAGCACAGCCTAACATTTGCTTTAGTTCTCTTGCCATTGTAGCATATGCTTAGCTACAGTTTGTTCTTTTGTAGGCACATAGTAGAACACGCCTATTGAGTAACGAAGAGTTGTTGGAGCAGCTACCGGCTTTGCAGCAGCTTTTGTTTCGCTTAACGGGTTGCCAGGTAATGGTTTCATGAATTTCAAACGTGTTTTTGGTTAATTAGTAGCGTTTTTCAGCCTCATTACAAGTTTTTTAATTCTACTCGGTTTTTGCAGCCAGAAGGAGCAGCTTACCACAATTATCTTATACAATATGCCCTGGCTCTGGTATGCTATCAGTTCTCTTATGGCAGAGTTTGAATTAGCTTAGCATTTGTCTAGGATGTCTATTCCTCGTAAGTTTTATGCATAAATGGAAAGACCAGACCAGAATTATTGCATATGCAGTAAAATTTTTGCATTTACGTATGTGTGTGTGTGCCAATGAGATTTCAATGGGTTTCTTTATTGCAATTAAGGAAATTTCTAATACAGGGGATTGTAATAGATGTCACAGTGAACAGTGTAGCAGAAAAAGCTTTTCCCTCGTTGATCCATATAATGCTCGCCAAGTGAAGGTGTTAGTTTTGTAACCATAACGCAGTCTATTTTTCCATTTTGTTTGAGACCTAATTTGCTCCCAATATAATCTCAGCGGTTACATCTCTTGCATACTAATTTTTTGACATTCTAAGACAATGCGCCATGTTGGTTCGAGGAAGGCATTTTAGTCATTTGAGTTCATGAAGTTATTCGAGGAGTTAAGTTGTCCCATGCCTCCCCTGGGACAAAATGTTGCTGACATATGGAGTCAAAAGGCCGCCACAAATTAGTTACACCAGGCCACCAAGGATTAGTTATACCATGCCCATTTTGTGCTACCAAATGTTCGATTTTCCTAGCACAAGTTTATGCATCACTTTTTGGTGTCATTGTTTATTCTTCATTTGACCTCCCTAGGTTAATTCTTTAAAGTCATAATAAATTAGAGCTTGTGATGCCAATTTTAGTTTCATTCTTCATTTTTTGATGCAGACCACTGTGACTTCTTGAGATGGACCTAAGTGTTCCAAATTTCATAGCTTCACTTGTAGCTTGTGAAACTCTTTTTAAGATTGAAACTGTTGACTATGCAGGTACTGAAAGAAAGCTTCAAAATATACTGTGCCATCAATGATGGGATCATCAATCTTGTGGACATGGTATTATTAGAGTATCCATTTTCTGTCACATCTATCCTTCTATAAAAAAAATCCTTCACTTACATTAACTTCTTTATCTTGTTGCAGTTTTTTGACATGTCCAGACATGACGCAGTTAAAGCTCTTAACATCTACAAAAGAGCTGGCCAACAGGTTTACAACTATGCTATTTTGGCTGCAATTTGATTCAAAGACGGCTATAACCATTTTTGTATAGACAAAAAGCTGAGCTAGTTCTTTCCTTTTCCTTTCATCTTTGTCTTCTGTTTCTGTAGGCCGAAAATCTTGCTGACTTTTATGACTTTTGCAAAGGTCTGGAGCTTGCAAGGAACTTCACGTTTCCAACACTGAGACAGGTTTCTTTTTCATACTTGAAACTGAAAGGTTTTGCGATTCCTGATGACATGGCTTTTCATGACTAATTTTTCTCTTACACTGAGCAGCCACCTCCTTCATTTCTCGCAACGATGGAAGAGTACATAAAAGAAGCACCTCAGACTGGTTCTGTTTCAAACAGGAGATTGGTGAGAACATTCATCCATTTCATCCTTTACTTTCTTGTGCAAGGGTATAATCAGCGTGGGGTGATGATTCACTCGGTGAATGACGGCTCGAATCCCTGAATGAGCCTCCTCCTTCGAGTGAGTCTGCAAAGTAACTAGTTAGCCCCGCCCGGCTGGATTCAGCCGGAGGGCACTCCGATGCCTAAGTTAGACACTGGGATAGAAGAGGGTCAAGGAAAGTATAGTATATCTCAGATCTAGAAATCGCGTACCTCCTTAGGGTTTCTTCCGTAGGCTCCTATAGGAAAAGTGTACTTGCTTCCCAAGTAAGTCTTTTCTAGGCACAAGCCCCATGACGTCACCCATAACTGTTTTAGGTAGGTGACGTCATGCATGACACTCAGTGTGCACGTGGCCGAACACACGTGTCTGGAACGTGGAACCGGGACAGCATGTACAATCCAGCAAGCTGCTGAGTCATCCACGTGGGTCGCTCATAAATCACTCAGCCTGGTCTTTGGGTTCCCCAACTGAATGAGCTACGTGGGTCTCAGGGAACGATTGAGTCAATCGTGCGGCCCCAGCAAAATGGGCTGCCCGTACCGTCGGGCCCATCGTCCCGTCGGATTCGGGCCACTACAAGGAGTAAATGTTTGTAGATGGTTCATTCTAATTCATGAACTTCAAGACTGGTTGTGAATGCTGCATAAGAGAAATGTTCCAATTATTAAGACGTGGATAAATATAGTGCCATATTTAGTTGATCCACAATGGGGGCCTGTGCCCCCACTCACTTTGCCATAATTACATAATACGTGCGTATGTAACAATCATCTATAACTTATTGGCTGATTTTTCTCTTTGGGTCCTAGCGGCATGCCGGCATATGATAGTCGGTGTGGGGGTTGCCATTTTTTGGTTTGCTCTTTGCCCCGTTGTTGATGCCGCATGCATTGGGTCTTTTTAACCTTTGTAATTTGTTTTCAATGATTAATAAAAAAAAAAAATTTTTTACTCTTCAAAAAAAAAAAACTAATTGGTTGATTAGGTTGAGTTATTTATAAATGGTTTTGGTGACATGAAATTGTATTTCGCTTGTAATACATCCTGACCAAAGCAAAAGAATATATGTCTGAGATGTTCTTGCAACTTAACATTGCCCCCACTCCCTTGAAATTCTTTCTATGTCACGGGGCACATATATACCTTCACTTATATATGTTTTCATATGTAGGGATGCATCTGCATTGCTGCACGTTAACTTACTGAATTGTTTAGGTTTTTTAGTGTTTGGATCGTTTGGGTTGAATTTGCATTGTGGATTTGCAAAGGAGACAAGAATGATAGAGAAACCAATGAATAAATTTGTTCAGTTTTAGGGTAATCGTAATAGGGAGAAAACCCATTAGAGTTAATTTCATTCAACGTAAAATATATATATACCAGCTGTATAATAATTGCACTACGGTCCTAGATATTTAAACTAATTACATGATAAGACACATAATTACACTAGATACAAATAGATCCATCATCTAACACTCCCCCTCAAGTTGGTGCGAAGATATCAATCAAGCCCAACTTGACCACAATAGGATGAAAACTCTTGCTACCCAGCCCTTTTGTGAATATATCAGCTAACTGATCTCCAGATCTCATAAACGGCATACATATCAAACCCTCGTTCAACTTTTCCTTGATGAAGTGTCGATCAATCTCTATGTGCTTCGTTCTGTCATGCTGAATAGGATTATGAGCAATGTTAATGGCAGCTTTATTGTCCCAGTAGAGTTTCATCGAAACACTGTCAGCACACCCCAAATCACGTAACAAAGTTTGGAGCCACAAGAGCTCGCAAACACCATGAGCCATAGCTCTATATTCAGCTTCTGCGCTAGACCTAGCGACTACCGATTGCTTCTTACTTCGCCAGGTAATCAGATTACCCCCAAGGAAAGTGCAATAGCCAGAAGTAGAGCATCTATCATCCACAGAACCAGTCCAATCAGTATTAGTGAATGCCTCTAATCGCAAATTGCCATGATTAGAGAACAAAATTCCTTTTCCTTGAGCTAATTTCAGATACCTCAAAATACGATAAACTGCATCTAGATGTGAAGTACGAGGATCATGCATAAACTGACTAACAACACCTACTGCATAAGTAATATCTGGTCGAGTGTGGACCAAGTATATTAGTTGACCCACAAGTCGCTGATACCTCTCCTTATCAGTACGCTCCCCCATATCTCCACTAAGATGATGATTCGCCTCAATAGGAGAATCTGCAGGTCTACAGCCCAACATACCTGTTTCTTCCAAAAGATCAAGTATATACTTGCGTTGGGAAACAAAGATACCTCTATCAGACCTCACTACTTCCATTCCAAGGAAGTATCTCAACGATCCCAAATCCTTAATCTCGAACTCTTGAGCTAGACGAGACTTAAGGTTATGAATCTCACTCACGTCATTGCCTGTCATTATTATGTCATCAACATAAACAATAGGGACAACAATCTTACCATTACTTCGCCGGATGAACATCGTATGATCTGCATGGCTCTGCTTGTAACCAAAACTTAACATAGCCTTAGAAAACCTGCCAAACCAGGCTCTAAGTGATTGCTTCAGCCCATAAAGTGCCTTCTTCAATCTACACATTTTTCCTTCACTTGCAAGAGAAGAGAAACCCGGTGGAATATCCATATAAACTTGCTCCTCTAAATCACCATGGAGGAATGCATTTTTCACATCAAACTGTTGAAGAGGCCAATTCAAGTGAGCAGCACACGAGAGGAGAGCTCGCACAGAATTCATCTTCGCTACCGGAGCAAACGTCTCCTCATAGTCAATACCATAAGTTTGAGTAAAACCTCTGGCAACAAGCCTTGCCTTGTATTTCTCAACTGTACCATCAGCCTTTTGTTTAATAGTGAACACCCACTTGTAGCTCACTGGTTTCTTCCCTCCTGGAAGTGACACTAGATCCCAGGTGCCATTCTTTTTCAAAGCTATCATCTCTTCTACCATAACTCTTTTCCACTTAGGTATCTTGAATGCATCCTGTCAATTCTGTGGAATAGATATAGAGGAAAGAGAAGAGACAAAGGCATGGTATGAAGGAGACAAACGGTCATGAAAAACAAACTGTGAGATAGGATGTTGAGTACAAGATCTAACACCTTTTTGAATAGCAATAGGAAGATTGTCAGGATCCATAGGAGAAGGTTCAATAAGAGAAGAATCATTACCAGAAGAGTCAGTTGAGGAATCTGGAATTGGAGTGGGTGATTGTGGTTGACAAGGTGGTAACGTACATGAAGACTTTTTATTTTTCCATCTAGCATACCTCTGTAAGTCAGCTCCCTGCAGTCATGCAGGTAGTTGTTCCTCAATGTCACCACCAATATCATGTGTTTCCATTTCAACAGATACTTGTTCCTCTCCAGTGTTTTCCTTCTCCCCCTCACTATGATCATAGAAAAATTTGTCTTCCTTACTATGATTATAAAAGGTAAACATCTCTTCTTCCTGTTGATGCTCCCCCCGAAGAGATGGTTTGGAGGGAGAATAAAAAACTTCTGTTTCTCAAAAAGTAACATTCATAGAGACAAACATCTTCCTTGAATGAGGATTATAACACTTATAGTCTTTCTGGGTAGGAGAATACCCAACAAAAATACACTTATGGGCTTTATGTCCTAACTTACCCCCAGAAGGTTTGGGGGCATGAACAAAACAACCAAACACCCTAGGTGGAAGAGTCGTAACCCGACAACTGATTGGCAGACACTCAATGGGTGTTTTAAAATTAAGGACATTGGATGGCATACGGTTGATAAGATACATGACAGTTAAAATAGCTTCTCCCCATAAGTATTTGAGAACATTCATAGTGAACAAAAGGGATCGAGCGACCTCAGCAAGATGACGATTTTTACGTTCAGCGACTCCATTTTGTTGTGGAGTGTCAACGCAAGTCGTTTGAAAAATAATACCATTATCATCTAGATATGTCCGAAAAATCTTATCAATATACTTAGTCTCATTATCACTTCGAAGAATTTTGATATGTGTATCAAACTGAGTGCACATCATCTTATGAAAATATTTGAAACAGGAAAATACTTCATTTTTTGACTGGAGTAAGTACACTCATGTGGCACGAGAATAACAATCAATAAAAGTAACCAACCATCGATAACCCTTTAAAGAAGTAACAGGAGAAGGACCCCAAACATCAGAATGGATAACCGTAAATGGAGAATCACTTCGTTTATTAATAGGTGCATAAAAAGAGTGTTTATGTTTTCCAAACTCACAGGCTTCACAAAAAAACTGATTTCTAGGACAATGTTTAACTAAAGTAGGAAAGAGTTTCTCTAGTATCCTAAAAGAGGGATGACCCAATCTACGGTGCTACCGATATAATAAAGAAAGAGTGGAAGTGGAACTCATATCTGCCTATAGAGCTTGTCCACATGATAAAAGATGGCTAAGATGGATGAGGTGCATGCTCCAGATAATAGATACCACCTTGTGCTTTACCACTGTCAATCACCTTCCCCGTTTTCAGTTCCTGAAAGATACAGTGAGTAGAAAAAAATGTCACAGAATAGTTTGTAGAATGGGTAAAATCACTAACCGAAAGAAGGTTAGTGACAAAGTTTGGAATATAGTGGACTGAAGAGAGAGATAGAAGAAGAATAGCGAACGAAACCTTTCCTTGAAATAGCAGAGAACGACCCATTGGCATTTCGAACTTTATCCTTACTAGAACAAGTAGAATAGGAATAAAAAACAGAGGAACAACTTGTCATATGATCTGAAGCACCAGAATCGATAATCCAAGGAATACCGGTGGAGGTAGTAAATGCACTAGCTGGAATACCTAAATGAGCAATATAGGATGCAGTAGGAGCTGTTGTGGAAGTAGGAGCTATAGTAGAGGAACAATCAGCCCAGGCCATAAGACGCCTGAGAGCTTACATCTCCCCCTGAGAGAAACTGCCAACAGAATCAGAAGGTGAATAAACTCCTGTACTGAACCCAGAATCATACAAGGTAGCAAACTCTGAAATATGTGCCTGTGCCTAAGAACGCCTGGGACCACAAAGTCAACCTCCACGTCCACTGTCTCGCCCACGAAAAGGACGACTATGTAATTTCCAACAGAAATCCTTGGTATGTCCAGTGTTGTGGCAATAATCACACTGGAGTGACATACGGTCTATGGTCCCACTGGTAGTACCAGACTGAGACTTTCCACTGCCAGACCCAAACTGTCCCTGCAGAATAGCAACCAAGGCAGAACGATCAGAAGTAGGAGCTTGTAACATAGCACCCCTTCTACTCTCCTCCTGCTGAACAATGACATAGGCCTCTCCCAAGGATGGAAACGGAACATGACCCAACACTTGCAGTCTAATTGGATCATACTCCACATCAAGACCAGCAAGAAAGTCGTACACATGCTCTCTCTCTATTCTTTTTAACCAAGCACCAGCATTAACGGAGTAGACTGCCTGAAACCCCTGATAATAATCAAATTCTTGTCAAGCCCCACTGAGACCAGCAAAGTAAACAACAACAGATTGATTGTGTTGATCCATAGTACAAAGTCGCTTTCGCAACTCAAAACACTGAGCATCATTGCCCTGCTGAGAATAAGTTTGTTTGGCAATAGTCCAAATCTGATATGGAGTGTTAAGAAGTAAGAAATGACTACGAATATCAGCCTTCATAGAATTAAACAACTAAGTCATGGCTAAAGATCGATGAGACTTAAACGTCTTGGGTTCATCATCAGTAGTGGGCTCAGTAACAGGGCCTTCAATGAACTCAGACATCCCTTTAGCTTCAATAGCTAATGTAAAAGTACAAGACCAAAGTAAATAATGTGTGTCATCCAGTTTGATAGGACAACTATCCAGTGGAGAGTTATCCAGAGTCCCTACACGACTCAACTCATCCTTGCCACTAGCGGAAGCCTGTTTTTTCTCTTCTGACATCTTGAAAGCAGAAGAATAATGCCAAATAAGCAATAAACAATGTTCCCAGTAGTTTTAGAACTCCAAAAACAATAAATAAAGGTTTCAATAGCCCTAGAACCTCAAAAAAATCAACTGAATACCTTCGGATTTGACTGAAACAGTGCTAAAATTTTGTGAGAGAAGAAAAAACAGATCTGATCGATGAGAAGAAATGACGGCGACAGCAGTAGATCTGATCGATGACAACAAACAACAGCAACGGCAACAAAAAAAAAAAAAAAGAACAGATCGACAATTGTGATCGTGATCGACGGCGATGGCAAGCCCCGACTGATCGAAGCACTGTTCATGCGAATACTGTTCACGAATTACTGTTCACGCGAAGTACTAGTCACGCAGCAACGAGAAAGACGTCGTAGATCGCTAGGTTCTATCGCTTTAATACCATGTCCAGTTTTAGGATAATCGTAATAGGGAGAAAACCCATTAGAGTTAATTTCATTCAACGTAAAATATATATATATATATATATATATACATACATACATACATACATACATACATACATACATACAAGCTGTATAATAATTGCACTACGGTCCTAGATATTTAAACTAATTACATGATAAGGCACATAATTACACTAGATACAAATAGATCCATCATCTAACAAAATTTATCTTCTTTTCTTCATTATATTCTGACATTTTCCTTTTCCCCCATAAGTACCTCAACAAGTCCAGCATCCAAAAAGCCTAATAGTTCCTGTTAAGGACAACCAGCTTTATAAATCAACTTTGGCGTCGCATTATCGGGGAAAACTAGTTTCCTGTTTGAGATAGGAGATTGTTGGAAGTTTCTATACATCTTATACTGATGTAGAGCACATAGGTCCATAACCATGAGAATTTTTTAGCACCCAGTATTCTTCAATGTCTAGCGTTAAAACATGTACCGCCCTTCACCTCTAATGTGACTTAACATGAAGTTGTGAGTTGAGGTTGCTCTAGATACTGCATAGAGCAAGAGTACATTATGTTCATTTGTCTCCTTAACAAGTGATATTATTTGTTGAACCATTTGTTTTATTGTTTTCTTGAGGTAATGAGGTGATCTATGAAACATGGGCACTTCTAAAACCCTGTCGTATTCATACATGTAATTCACTGGGTAGCAGTACGTCTAACTACATACCAGGTGCTAGAAAAATGTATGAAAATTTTCATCGTGGCTTTTGAGTTTTGTCATACCCCATAAGTATATCCCAGTAAATATCAAGCTGTACTGATAATCACAGAGACGAAGCTAAGTTGATAAGACTTATTTATTCTATATTCTTAGTATGATGGTAGAATAAAGATTTTCGATCCATAGGTTCTTTAGCATAATGGCATTTTCAAAAGATTCTTGTTTTGTATCTTAAGTTTGCCGTTCGACTGTTAGTCAATGTTAGATTCTTAAGCACCAAGTCTTTTAGCTATTTCCTTTATTTGAAGGTAATCATTACGTATAATACATAGCTCTTAACTACAAAAATATATTTCTTAAAATCGTACTCCAGCCATATATACCCGCATCCTACATTTGTTAGGTTTCGCCATATCGACATACAGTACTCATACACATGCTTCTTAGGAGGTGGTAAAGTCTGTTAAAAGAAGCAGTAAAGAAATTATCGAGTGCATTACTTAATGATCTTAGTACATTTATTAGGATCTTGAATGAATATGTATTATCGTGTAGTTTTGGAAATTAGGTGCAAAGTTCGAGAACTACAGAGGAAGTCTCCAACACAAGAACAAGTAGTGTCTAGGTTGCACAAGTTCTTTTTATCTGCATACGATCATTCACCTTTCTTTTTTATAGTTGTTAATTTGCATCATTCCCTGTTTTTGGTTTCAACTTTCATATCTTATTTATGGTACACTTCCTTCTCAAGTTTCCATAGCAAAACTTCCTCATTTACTATGCCTTCAACAAAAACTTTGAACTCCGCTATTTCTTGCAAAATTTCTCAAAAGGGACACATTCATTTCCTATTGTTGTTTGGAAATCAGTTCTGCTATATATTCTCTCTCACGTAACTCAATTTCTACTGGATCATTTGAGCTGCCTAGGAATTTCCATTGCCCTAAGGACAAAAGAATTGATAGTGTGGTTTAATTAGCATATTTAAAAAGATCGTTGGAATTTTCTTTAATTTGACCATAATGGTTTGAGCAGGCATTTTTAATTACCAAGGCATCGTTTCTTTTTTTTCCCTTCACTTCATTTTACGTAGCAGATTATTCAGCTCTGAGACTTCTGTCAAAATGAGATACTTATCAGATCTAGGAAATTGAGCATGCCATTGCTTGGGTATATGTGCTCAAAATGCGCTGCTGTTTCCTTTTCTTTTCTTTTTTTGTAGAAAAAGGAGAATGAAAACAATGGTGCTTTCCTGTTAACCCAATACTAGTAAACTAATGGCTGAAATTCTGTAACATGACTTAGTAATGATCTTTTTTTCTATAGATTCTATATTACCATGTTACAAGTGGACCTGAGGCCCTGGACATTTAATGAAGGGAAGATATGACAGAAAAGGAAACTAGACGGATACCATGTCCAAATTACCCGCCGCCCTGCTTTTCTGTCAAGTTTCTGTAACATGTACTTCATCACATAATGAATTTCCTCAAATGCAGTTGGGTACCTTTCAAGTAGAATTATTTGTACTGCTGCAAAATTCACAGCTGAAATAGATGACCCAGAATTTACTGACATGGTTTATATTTTATACCAATCAAGAGTTTGCGTTGATTCCATTAGTTTCACAATAGGAGTATCGAGAGACAAGTCAAGAACCAGAGGAGGCTGCAGAACCTGCCCCTGAGGATGTTGAAAAACAGGTTGAAGAAGTAGAAGACAAAGAACCACTGGTAGATACCCAAGAGGAACCTGAGCCAAAGGAGGAGATGGAGGAGGAAGTTCCACCATCGACATCCGCCAAAGAAACTGGCGATCTTTTGGTAACTGATTTCAAAACTGTTTTTGGATCTCCTTAGTGGGGGTGGGGGTTTGATTATTTCTTCTGATATGAATATCGTTTTCACACATTTGGAGTGCAGGGTTTATACGAAGTAAACCCAAAAGCTGTTGAATTAGAAGAGAGCAATGCACTGGCTCTTGCTATACTTCCACCTGGTATGCAAATCACCATTACTTCTCCTCACTTTTTAGGATCTACATGATGAACCTTTTTTTGGTGCATGAAAACAAATTTCTTGCAATGAGTATAACTTGTACATATGACATTTTTTTGAACCTAGCTGTAAGAAGTGAGTTCTTTCCTCAACATATACTTAATTTCAAACTTTGACCCTGTGGTCTTATTTGTTATTACTTTTCATGCAAAAGCATAGTTGAACCTTCAATTGAACCCTCTTAAACCTGCGCATTGTCCCTAACCGTACCTCAGGTGTCGCGTCCTCTATTTTAAAGATGGGTGTGCCAGCATGTCTGCCTATGCTACTTAGGCATGGAGAGAATGATTTTTGGTTAGAGAGTAATGTAATAAACGGGAGATACTCACAAACTCCCTAATCTTATCAACTTAGTATGAGTCTCTGCTGATGAAAAAAAAAAACCACGAGTCTACTACTTAGTGTAAAACTCGAATGTGAATATGGGGAAGATACAACTCGCATAGTCCCTAACATGTCCAAGGATATGTCTGGACATGGGAAACGTGCGTCAAGCCACCCCTAACTTGTCTGATTGGAAAGTTGGTACTAAAAGAGTAAGACCCACAAAGTGATGCATTTTGGACTGGTATCCTTGAATCCAAGATGTGTTTTTCTTTGACACGTGTAGGACACTGCTATGCCAACTAAAATGGTTTTCACATGTCGTGAAGTGTCTGTGCTCAATTGTTCACCAGATTTTGAGTGAATATCCTTGTCTGTTTGATTCTGCTTTGCTATAATAGTACAATAGTCAGGACAACGTTAGAAGAAGATCTCCTCCGTAGACCTTGCACTTGTACAGAAGTTGATGCACTCCTGTGGTCCGTCTCTCCCTCACCACCGCTAAATGAAGTCAATCGCTTGTTTTTCATGAATATCACCTTTTGAGAGATTCTTCTTTATTGACTATCTGATTGATTGTAGTTATTGTTCATGGAACAAAGAGAAATATTTCTGATAAGTTGGATATCATTCAGGTGCTGATCCTCTATCAAACAGTCGGGCGTTAACTGAAATCGGAAAAACTTCAGGATGGGAGCTAGCTTTGGTCACCACACCTAGCAACAACAGCGGCCACGTGGTGGAAAGCAAACTGGTTTGTTTTATGTGCTCCACTGGAAAATTAGTACACTTCTATTGCTCTATTTTCCCAGAGAGGGCCGTAACTGTCGACGAAACACTAATACTAGTGGTGGTGGAAATATTACTTACCCAAATTATTGATATAGACTTAAAACTTACTATACTTGGCTGTGAGCAATACTGATTTATCTCCGAAATAGAACTCTTGTGGTTGAATTCATTGGTCGAGTCACAACGTCTAGTTGTCATCAGTTCTGTCTTTCGGGTTTAACTCGGTGCATATTATGATGCTTATATTGTTTTAATGACTGAGGAGATGATCTTAAACAAAAATTTGCAGATCTGAATTCATGTTCTTTATGGCCAGTTTAAGTTCTATTAGGGAGCATCAAAGGAAGACAATATCCCAACATAATATTCATACAGAAAATCCATCCAGAATGACGTGAAATTGGAATGTTTCAATTTACGAGCCACAACAATCGGTGGTTTGGTTGGAGAATAAGAGACTAGAAAAGGCAGCATCATTTTATATGGGAGTCTTATACCAAAACAAAATGGCTTGTATAGAATTATCCATATGGAGTAATCATATGGACATTTTAACCAAATGCAGGGGGAGGGATTGGCGTCTACTGTCAAGTGACCTCTCTCAGTTAGTAAAATCGCTTACTATAGGTCTAAATTTATTCGCATTTCACCCATGGATGTTAGAAAAATTGACCAAAGACCCCTAAATGCGTAAACCTTGCCCCTTTATCATTGCCAAACGCCACTCTAGGTATATGACCCCACTATCTAGAAAACCTGGATTTGTTCCTGCTTGGAACGGCTACTAATTTATACTAGTTGGATTTTTTCAAGGCTGGAGGGTTCGACAAGCTATTACTCGACAGCTTGTATGAAGATGACGCTTCCAGAAGACAAATACAGCTGCAGAATGCGGGATATAATACAGGATACGGACTTGAAATGACTCCACATAATCCATTTGATCAACACGACCCTTTTGTAATGTCAAACAACATAGCACCGCCGACCAATGTTCAGATGGCCATGATGGCTCAGCAGCAGCAACATCATCAACAACAACAACAACAACAATATCAACAAAACATGATGACGACGCCGCAGCCTCTATATTTACCTCAATACCCCCAGCAGCAGATTCAATACCCAGGTCCTTCTAATCCATTTGGAGATCCGTTTAGCTATCCGCAGAATGCAAATTCACAACAAGGGAACCATAGCTTACTGTAGAAATACTGTTTCTGGTCATTTTTGCGTGTATTCTTTTATTCTTTGGTATAGGTGGATTCTCGCAGTGAGTTTTCAAAAGTTCATTCTTTGTTTCTTTTATTCTTTGGTATAGGTGGATTCTCCCACAGTGAGTTTTCAAAAGTTCATTCTTTGCCGACTGTGCGAATCGTGAATGTTTCCTGTTTTTGTCTTGAGGAATAGCAACGTTGACTTTGTGCAAAAGGCCACATTGTTTTGATCAATTAAAGGGAATTGATTTAACTCCTACTTACAGATTTCCTCACTCTTCTGTTTTCATCCATTCTCACAATTTCTTCTATGTTACTTGGGCTATGCTTTGAACCTGTGTAAGGGAAACAGAAAGTAAATGGGAAATGAGTTTTGTTTGGAGAAGGGCATTCAGTTTCTGGGGTATTATGATCCGTATATGTGTTTATAGCTTGGGAAAATGACGGCCCAGGACGTGTTTTGATAATTAATACCCGCCAAGGACATGCTGAGAACATTTGAGAACATTTGTTAATGCTGAAAATGTCCTTAGAGGGTATTAATTATCAAATACGTCCTTGGCCGTCATTTTCCCTTATAGCTTTAGCTGGCTTGAAGAAAGTAAAGAATTCTGGGATTAGAATAAAAACAAATTGCCGGTTTGATTCCTGCAATTGACAACAACCTTCGCTTGTTCGTGAACTTGCGAATCATCAACATTGTGCAGCCCTTGTGGTTAGCCACTGGCTGACTCGGTAATCTACCCTCTTCACGATAGTTAAGAGCATTAGCTATCTGACCCACTTGAGTCGACTCTAACTTGGCGATGGATTGAGACCGGGAGTGAAGTAACTAGGAATCGGCTCTCAGCTCGGCCATGCCTTTCAACATCTGATCGTCGATAGATGGTGTCCTTTGAGAGGAGCATGATGCAAGTGTTAGGCGTCCTTCGGCTAAAGAAAAGCCATTTGGCTTTTCTTTTTTTTGTCCTTATTATTTTTTTTTTTGCATTTTGTTAGTTTTTTGTCAAATTTTTGAGGATTATTATTTCGTCATGATGAGAGGAATCTAAAAACTAAAAAATTACAATCGAAATCCTTTTTTTTTTTTGAATAAAGATGAAAAAATTGGCTTATTTTCTTCTTTTAAAAAAAAAAAAAGGATTTCGGTTGTATATTTTTTTACTTTTTAGATTTCTCTCTTCATAATAAAACAATAATTCTCAAAAAATTGACAAAAAATCAAAAAATGTAAAAAAAAATTAAATAAAAATAAAAAAATTAGCCAAATGACTTTTTTAGCAAAATGATCCCTTATTGTTGGGGTGGGGGTGGTCGTAGTAGGCCTGTGGGCTGAAAGCATTGATTAGGGAACGAAGGCCTCAACGATATCATGGATACCTTCAAAATTATAGGCTCGAAACAGAATAAATAAATAATTTATTTCTTTTTTACCACTGTTAAATTTATCACATGGCTATTTCATAAAGCGATACGTCACCCACCAAATCCACTACCCCACAGAGTTGGTGTTAGATTTATGGCAATGAATATACTCGGTTATACCTCTAAAAATGGTGGGTTATAATTTAGTGATTTTACTCACTTTCTTGTAAATGTAGTCTAAAATTTATTTTTAGTGCTCGAGTTGTGTGTAACTTTAATGAAGTACCAAAAGACAAATTTCGGAGTGCATTATAAAAGATGGAGTGCAAAAATCATTGCCTTTCTAGTTCTGGATAATGAATTTTGCACTACACATTCTTCAGAATGTTCTTCAAAATTTCTCATTTAATACTTAAAGATTTTACACAATAATTTCCGAAGTACCAAATAAAAAGTAATAATTTTACATAATTCAAGTGGTATTTAAAAGACAAAATTTTGAGTTCATTTACAGTAATACAAGGTCAAAAATCACTTTCCTTTGTTTTTTCATTTTTAACGCTCAAGTTGTGTGTAACTTTATTCAAGCATCAAAAGACAAATTTTAGAGTAATTTATAAAAAGATAGAATACAAAAATCATTACCCTTTTTGTTTTGAAATTTTTTTTTGCACATCACATTCTTAAATATGCACTTCAAAATTTCTCCTCTATTACTTAAAATTTTACACAATTCAAGTAGTATTAGGGGTGTTTCCACGAAGAATTTGAGGTAAAAACATAGGTGATGGTAACGTTTTTACCATCTCGTTCACATTAATTAATAAATTTTGACATTTTAACTTGTTATTCATACAAATTAACAACTTTTTTCTCAACAATTTATTCAGTCACATATTCAACTACGACTTAGCTACATTTGGCTCCCTTTTTGGAAAAAAAAAATTCAGCTCAAAGAATACTTATTATCCTTACTTCCGATCATTACTCTCTACTCATTACCCATATTTGCAATCATTATTCCCATTTATCTATCTATCTCTCTTCACTCATTACTCCTACTTTTAATCATTACTCTCATAAAAAAATTCTCAAAAACTCATCTAAACACAGCATAAATTCACTACAGAAAAACACCTAATAATTTGATTACAACAAATTTTGTTCGAAACTTATTCACTACCGAAAACACTCAAAATAATAAAGGATGTGATTTTGACACTATATTTTTAGCCAATGACATTTCTCTTTTAATTTTATTTTTTCACATGATCAACATTAAAAGTAGAATGTCAATGATTAAAACTAGAGTGACAAAATCAATTTCGAATAATACTCTAGAGGTCATATTTACGAGTAAGTCGGTGGGGGTCGTCAAAAGTCAATTTCCTTCTGTTTTCCTTTTTCCTTTATGCTCATCATATATGTCCTCTTTTTATATCCTCAGACGCTGTGCGAACACCTTTCTCTCTAGTCATTCCCCGTCTCCTCTCTCTCTCTCTCTCCTCTTCTCTCTGTCTCTCTCTCTCTCCAATGGCGCGAGTCCTCTCACAAACCCTAACACGACTATCCTCCACCTCTCCAAAATTCCCAAACCCAACCACCCTCTCCTATAGCCCACCTTCTCCCCTCTCGCCTCGGATCCTGACCCAGCGCAACCGCTCCAACCAGTCCGGCAAGGCCCAGCTCCTTGAGGTCGATCTCGACTCTTCCTCCTCCTCGTCCTCCGACGGCGCCTCCGCCGGAGGAGAGGTCGAGGTCATGGGCGTTCGAAGGCTCGAGGACGTCATCCACGGCATCATCGTCCGTCGATCGGCTCCCGATTGGCTCCCCTTCGTCCCCGGGTCGTCCTACTGGGTCCCGCCCCGACGCCGGGCTCCCGGGATCGTCGAATTCGTCGGGAAGCTGACGAATCCGCTGTCCGATGAGGAGAACATGTCGTTTGCGACCGAGCGCGGGTGGCCCTCCACCGCCTACTTTATTGACGGTACTCCCTCCATCAATTTGGTCTTTTTTGGGTGTTTGTGTCACTTTTGAATGATTGTTGGTCTTTTTGGGGTTCGAGTCATATTAAATGGTTGTTGGTTTTTTTGGAGTTCATGTCACTTTTTAATTATTCATGGCTTTTAATTTTTAGCAGCCCTTTGGATTGAGAGATTTGATGAGGAGGAAAAGAGAGGATTAGAGTTTCTTGCCGAATAACTCATTTCAATTGCGTATGTTGGTGAGAAATGGAGCGAAAAGTACAAAATTTGCATTCTGTAGAGTTTCTTGCCGAATCCTCATTTGTATTGGGTATTTTGGTGAGAAGTGGAGTAAATGTAGAGTTTTTTGCCAAATAACTCATTTGGATAGAGTATTTTGGTGAGAAATGGGGTGGAAATTAAAAAGTTGCATTTTTTTTTTTTGAGAGAGTTCCTTGCCAAATAAGTCATTTCAATTGAGTATTTTGGTGAGAAATGGAGCGAAAAGTACAAAAGTTGTATTTTTTGATTGACACTTCCCGTTTCTCACCAAATCTCACCGTGAGGAAGGGCTCACTTTCTTAGCACACCCTTCTTCACAGTAAATACAAAAGGCCTGTTAAGGTTTTACGTGATTTTGAAAACTTTGTTTAATGGATAGAAATTGAGAAACAAGATACATATTACATATAAGAAGTTTTGTAAGGGACATACAAATTGGGACGGAGTGTAAATTTTCCATCCCTTAAGTTTTTGGTTGGTTAAAACTAGGTTAGGGTTTGATTCTTTTGAGTAAAGTGGACCTTGATGTGTTTGTGTTTCTGAGGAACCACGACAACGAATTTCATGGACCTTAGCTTGGGAATTAGGGGAATTTTTTAAAGGGTAGCAAAATTTCAGTGACTGATGGACAAATATTCTTGTCCACATCAAAATGTCGATTGCTTGTTGAACCTGTGAAATTTGTGGAAAATTCAACCCTGTGAACATAGCGGAAAATTCCCCACTGCTGTCTCATTTTTTTATTGACCCAAACGTGGGTCTCCCCCTCACTTATGTTATACTAAATAGGTGTATTAGGGTCGACCAATGAGGGAATGTTTGATTTTGTGTGATAAAACGAGACAACAGTGAGTGTTTTGGTGGTAACTACCTCATGGTTAGAATATTGGAGAACATTCTGTAAAATTTTGATGTTGCGATAATTTTTGTAATTGGACGGGATGCTACTGAGGTTAACAGAGTGATAGATACGCACCTACCTGAGAAACAAAGAACGTGCTTAAGCTGGGATTTTACTATTTTACAGAACCCAGAAATTGCCTTTGACTAGTTCGGAAAAACCTGAAGAAATTTGTCTCCTATACTATGCTAAAAAGCTCTAAAAATGCATTTCTATCCACCGTATCCTAACCATACCGGTCAAATGTTCTAAAAATTGCTAGGCACTAGTTGGAAGGAAAGAGGGTGCCTAGCAGCTAGGTGCCAACTAGTTGGCTGCCAAATCTAGGCATTTTATTTTTATTTTTTTTATTACAGATTTTCTCTTATTGCTATATCCGTATTGTATCGTGTCCGTATCCCACATAAGTATTCAATATCCATGCTTCATAGAGTATTGTCCTTCAGTGGAATGAAGGTTTCCATCGAGTAGATTTTTCCTAAAGCACCTCATCCGCTTGACATGGTAAATTGATTGCCCTCCACCGAGCTAATAGGTGAATGTTTGATGGAGCTCATCAAATTTGAGGATCCATTGTGGTCAAATTACTGCATCAGCTTCGAATTGAGTGTCAACTAATCATTAGAAGAAGTGAGACTTTGAAGGATGGGCGAGCACCATCTTTGAGCGACATGTACACCCATTTTAGGAGGCGAGACATTGTGGATTACAAGGATGTTAACTCAAGGAGTAAGTGCATTGAACGTTCAACTCATGGAGGAAAGCATATAAACAGAGGTTTGAACAAGCAACAAGTGGATACGAATAGAGCTCCACCACCATTGTACTATTACAATGCATGCCTATAACATTCTACCAGTGAATAAAAGGATGGAATTTCCTTACCCGGTACTATTGTATAAGAATGTTGTCAAGCTCTTGCTCGTGCTCTGCATAATTGTGACTTATGTTTTAGGCTTAGTGGTGGCTTCATTAACCTTTTACTTTTTTACTCAATGAAATAATTCTGGGAAAAGAAAATTGAAAAATGTCATAAGGGATTCAGCCATTCAGGTACTTCGTTTGTTGTTGTGTTGTAGGCTTTAGATCACCTCAAACCATAAATTGAGGATGCTGCAATTGCTTAAAATGTATGTCGGGGTGAGGGTTTTCCGTGCACAAACATGTCTCGTGCGTTTAGAAACATCATATTTTTCTTTAGTAAAATGGCAGGATGTTGAAAGCCATGAAAATAGTGTTTTCTTGGTTTTCTCTTTTCATATTAGATTTCTTCTTCATCCTTATTGCAACACTCAAATTCGGCTTCTCATGTTTTATTGAGTCTTTATCGAGTCATGCCCATACCACATACCTAGAGCAACACCATGTTCATTTGAAATGGTTACTGTTAGCTTCGAGTCTCTATCGGGGTAGATAATTGCAAGTGAAATACGTTTCCTCTCAGTTGTAACCATTCTACCTCAGTACCTCTAGTTGAGTTTGTGTAATGTTTGTTGTTGAATCCCATTCATGAACCTCAGTATCGCTGGAGCATCAAGCCCGAAGAATATTGGGGTCTGTTCATTTGCGGGAAAGGAAGGGCAAGGAAATTATAAGAATATCATATATGAAGGGCAAGGGAAGTATTAGAATGTCATATATTCGTTAAATTTTTGGTTGTAAAGTTAGCAGAAAACTTGTAGGACCCTTGTCATTAACTTTCTCACAAGGATTAGTTTCCCCAGGATTTTAAGAAGCCTTAGGTGCACCAAGGCGACATGGTTCCGTTGAGCCTAGGAGTGAGGGAAGGTGCCCGAGGCACAAGATGACATAGCACAGTCTAAGAAACAAATTGTGGGAAAAAACAACTTGAGCATACGCATGGTAAAACAAACAAAGTTGGAAAAGAAAAACAACTGAATCTTGACTAAGCTTGCTTGAAAAAAAAAGTGAGAGAATAAAGAAGTATTGCACAATGAGCACTCTTTTCCACAGTTTGCCATTTGAGTTCGTTTTCACAGATAGGACGAACTATCTGAGCCCTTTTAAGTTGAAGGATTTTATTTCTTGTTTCCCAACTTATTATCCCTTGTGAATCAATGGATGAGATGAGATATTGAGCAAATCCAGAAAGAGTCATTGAGGCTCATGCCCGATGTTCCTTGCGCTAAGGAGCGAGGCACTGTTAGATTTCTTAGAGAGTTCCAACCTAAAACCAATTGGCAATAGGTGGAGTAGTCTCTAGAATTTATTAACCAAGTTTGGGTGGCTTAGATGAGCGTTGTGGGACAAGTCTAACACTCCCCCTCACGTGCAGCCCGGATGCACGTGAAGGTGACAGACCAGGAGCTGACTGACTGACTCGGGCGACAGAGATGACAGAGACTTTCCCACGAAAGGTGAGGCCACCCAAGACCTAGCTCTGATACCATGTTAGATTTCTTGGAGGGTTCCAACCTAAAACCAATTGGCAATAGGTGGAGTAGCCTCTAGAATTTATTAACCAAGTTTGGATGGCTTAGATGAGCGATGTGGGACAAGTCTAACAGTCACATGTGCCCATATGAAATGTGCCTCGCCTCAAGGTGGCTGATACACAATGGGTATGCCTCACCTCACCTCAGCACCTAGGCACGTGCCTAGCAAGACATTGGTTTTCCCTTAAATATGTCCTACAAAACTACAAGATTCTGTAGTAATCTTATTTTAATCTAGATCCGTAACCCAATTAAACTTCTATAGCACTGTATCCTCTTTTTTTTAAAAATCCTGTTATCAAATGAACACATACAAGAGAATATTCTTTTGTTCGCTAAACAATTATCTGAAATGATTTTCCTTCATGAAAAAAATCCTTAAAAAAATCAGCATGTAAAGTTGGAGGTGTGACTGATGCTCAAGTGCATGTCAGCTATTGAGTTCTTTGTCAGGGGTGGCTTAACACGTGGGAACCACTTTGGAATTAATAGCCAACCAACAATACTCAATCGTAGGTCAGGTGGGTGTGCTCTACCAGTACAACTATGAAATGGTGATGTAATTCATTTTGACCTATTTCGGCCGTTGTACTTGCTACCCTGACTGTGAAATTCATCTTAGATATACCCTTGCGGCGGGGAGTGCTTTAATTGTGTGGCTTCATCCAATGCCTCTCACACTTGTTAGTCACATGCAACTGATTAGAAGCTGGCAACCTTTGTTTCATTGATTGTGTATAACAATTTCTTTGCAATTCTTGTGGTTGAGTTGGAATCTTAGTTTCATATCTATTTTGGAGCTTAAAACTAGATTTGTGGAGTATTATGATCTTAGAATGTCTTGGATGTTTATGACTGACATCCCTGGGAAAATAACCTTTTTGATTTGGTGTGGGTCTTATGACTGAGACTGCCACAATATTATTGATTGCCTAGACCTTCAGTTGGAACATCCAGAGGCAAATTCCTGGAAACATTTTGGTAGTGTTCTTGTTCTTGCAAGCAAAACGTCTGCAGTTTCCATTTCCATTTTTTGATTTTGTCCCTCTTCCGTTTCTCTAAGTTGCAGTTCTTTCGCCATTTGTATCAGCCCTATGTAGTTACATGCTTCATCATCATAATAGTAGTTTGTATGGTGGAAATGTTGTTCGTAGTGAGTCTTAATAGGCTTATGCTGCTGATTATGTCAAATGATTTTATTTCAGAGCATTACTTCTGAAAGAACCTACTATGTTTCTGTTCAAATATGTTCAGTGCTTGTTTTAGAAGTACTGAAAAACAGTTGAGAGTTTTCGGTTGTCACAAATTTTTTACTGCAGGTGCTGCCGCACATCCTGTCCCACTGGAGCTGCAGGTGAAGGTGGAGGTGAAAGTGGAGGACAACACAGACAATGAATCTCAATCCGAGGATGCGGAGGGTTGAAGGGAATCTCTATGGAGAACTAATTGCTGGGGTGAGTGAGCTCCCTTAACGGCAAGCACGGTGTTTTTATGTTTAATCTTGAACTCTAGTTGTATAGAACTGAGTTATCTAAAAGATGGACCTACCTTTTTTTTCTCGAGTCTAGGCTGTTGATTAGAGTGATGACCCTGATTTTTTATTTAACGGACATGTCTGAAAGTTATTGCACTAGTTAATATTGATAATACTATCACATTCTCATGTAGTATTGACTTTGTTACTGATATTTATTTTGTGGCTGACTTGTACGTTGCACAAACGCCGTTCATTTTCTGGACAACAGTGAAAACTTGTTTGGAAAATAGTTTTGAGGAAAAGAAAACGACTCATTTTCTTAGTGCAGACCAAAAGACGTTTTGAACCTTCAACTTTTGTTATCTGTCAAATACGAATGACCTAGGTCGATGTGTTTTCTAATTCTTCTTTTTCTTTTGTGTTTCCGATAGCTTGAAAACGAAAACAATAGCATGTAGGTAAGTATACAAGTCAGTACTATTACCATTTACCGCGTGTGTATGCCTGTATCAGAATCTCTATACCGGTTTCAATATGTAGGTAATAGGTATGTTACAGAAAATATTATATAGCATTCTTAGAAATTTCAAAAACATAATGATCAGATAAATATCTGTTCTATATGGATCTGCAACGTGTGATGAGTAGTGGCAATAAAGGGTATTCTCTCTAACTGTTAATTGCTTGGAATTTGCAGGGTCGGTCACCTTTGTACATATCAGAAACTGCAGAGGGTATTCTCTCTAACTGTTAATTGCTTGGAATTTGCAGGGTCGGTCACCTTTGTACATATCAGAAACTGCAGAAACGAAGAAGCTAGAAGTGAAGGTGGGGCAGAAAAAAGCCGAGCAAGCATTCGATTGTTTGTACAGAAACCTCTGGTAATGTGAGGCTGGGAGTTCAATAAGAGTTGCTGCTTCTGTTGCCGTCAACCTCACCCCAGTTCTACCAAAAGCCATAGAGCCCTTCTGTTGTGTTGTTTTACGTAACCATGAAAATATATGCTATTTTATGCTTTGTTGGATATTTATAATCTGAATGAGCATTGTTATCGCTTCTGATCATTTCCCAACCGTTAGTGTTCTTGGCTGCATTCATTTTGCAGAAGTACTCCCCCTGCTGAATTTATGCGTAGACGTTAATGATTCTGCGCTCTTTGCTATAAAATATGCTTCTGGAATCTTAATTGAACTTTTTTCGTTTTAGGGGTTGTCAAAAAATTACCAAAGGTTGTTTCACCGCGATCTTTCTCATTCTGAAGGTTTGTTGTTAAGCCTCCTTTTCTCTATCCAGAAATAAGACTTGCCTAACGGAGTTTTTGAATCGCCGTTGCGACTTATCTCATTTTTTTATTCAAAAAATAAAAAAAGCTTACTATATACTCGTAGAGTGGATCCTATCTGCAATAGAAACGCATTAGCGTATGACAAGAAAATGAAGGAATGAAGGAAAAAAAACACCATCTTCAATACAACACGTAGTAGTAGTAATAATAATGATAATAATTTATGATACTGGTGATTTGAAGAGTACCAGAAACAATTATACGACTTTGAGTAATTATTTTGGAGTGCGGACAATTCAAATGTGAAAACTCAAATATGTGGTGGAGAAAGAATTTGGGACACCATGACGGGGCACGTAATAAATTTTCCACAACTTTGGTGCTATTGAACTCTTCGATGTTTATAGCAAGTCAAGTGGATTACGTAGTTGTAGTTCAGTGAGTTAAAGGCCCATTTAGCTCTTGGGAATATGGGCCAATTACCTGGATTGGCTTGTAATTCATCTTTTAGCTTCCGTTGTGAAAATTATCCACGATTCGATCTTGTAAATTATCACTAGATCTAATTTTATTCTTAACTGCTCCCTCCGTCTCAAATTATTGGTCATGATTCACTTTTTGTGTCACTCAAACAATTGTCTATATGTCACAATTTATAATATATATTTTTTTGTTTTCGAAAACTTTGCTTAATAAAATCAATGGAAATTTATCAAATAAGATCCACGTTGGACATAAAAGACATTATAAATTAAAAGATATAACCAACTTTTTTAGAGATCCCAAATCGTAAACATGACCAAATAATTTGGGACAAATGGAATAATATTTTAAGCAAATTTCATGAGATAAAAAGATTTGGTTCACTTAGTAATTCCTTGAAGAATTGATCCTTTCCAGAAACCTGCATAGCTAGAGGACTTTTCGTAGACCCTTTTTTAATTCACTTAAATGAATCCACTTAGATGGTTGGAATAGTTTACTTTAGAGTTTGTTGAGTACATCAAATGAAGTAAAAACTATATCGATCTAGATATTATTAGAGCATCTCCAACCCATGGCTTCAAATTGGAGATGCCAAATTTTTTTGAAGGCATGAATACTTATGTGGTATATCTAAATTTAACATCAACAAACCCCATCTTCCAATCTTGATGTCAAATTCTAAATCTAGATTAACATTTAGGGTGAGGGCTTTTTAGTCATTTGATGAAGAAACTAAGGTTAGTCTTGTCCATTGCCATGCAATAGGTATGAAAGAAAAAGGATAGGCAGCTTTTTTTTTTTTTTTGGGGGGGGTGTAAGGGTTGGGTTGTGTGCATTGAATCATTTTATTTCTATATATCCACTATGTTCAACTGACTCCAGTGATTACACACTGGCGTCGCCTCTGCAGCGAATTAAAGACATTTTAAAATTCGTCCAAAATGGGGATAGTAAAAGAAATATCTATATTTGGTAATTTAGGTAATGTGCTAGGAAAATTCTGGAGCAGAAAATCAGAGATAATATTATTATCTGTCAACGCTGCAGGTGAAATATATATATAGAGGACATGTTACATAACAAAACCGAGAAATTGATTTAAATGAATTCATTTCCAGCATCAATCAAGCATACTTCATACTATATATACCACCGAACTAGAATGAACCTAGAGATTCAGAGAAAGAAGGGTAGAAATTATCCACTTTGGATCGATCCCTGAAGTTCTAGCTAGGAAATATTGAAAGTAGGTGAAAAAGAGAAGTTGAGAAGAGATGATGGCTGTGGTGGCCTATGAGCTTGATCGGAGGGCAATAGATGGATCCTTGTAGTAGCTTGAGGGTCCCTTGTGATAGTGTGAACCCGAATTTTAAGTCTCGTGTTAAGTGCATAGAGTTCACCAAAAAAAAAAAAAAAGTTTCACAACACAAATCTCTCTCTCTCTCTCTCTCTCTCTCTCATGCCACCCTGTTCCAAAAATAATAGAGAAAAAAAATATAGGCCTACGCAAAAATTCTTCTCAGCAGATAATAATTGTATTCTCTCTCTCAATCCAATTCAATAGAAAAATCATTCTTTTCAAAAAAAACAAAAAGGAAAATTTGAAGTTTAGTTTAGAATGACTTTGGATGATTTAAAAAGAACATCAAGTTTCATTTTGATAGATCATTAAAGTACTTCTGTCTAAATGACGGATGATTAAACTATGAAAATGTGTCTGGTATTATGAGTGATTAATTTAGAATACTATACCATTTTAAATAGTAAGCATGTTAATATCTTTAGGCCCTGTTTGATAGCCCACTTAGGCCATGGGATGGGATAACGAAAGTGGTCTGGATCAAGAATAATGTGTTTGGTTTGATTTTGTTGGGGTGGATTAGGTATCCCATGGGATTAGCAATCCCCCCAATTGATGGGATTAGCCAACCCGGGGGGGGGTGTTGGGACCAATTCTATCCCCATGGGATTGGTGATGACAAAACTTAAAATCTCACCTCAATCTCAATCCCAATTCTAATTCTAGCCAAAACAAACAAATTATTTACAATTCCACCTCATTTCCAATCCGAATCTCAATCCTAATCCTAGCCAAAACAAACATGTTATTTACAATCTCACCTCATTCCCAATCCGAATCCCAATTCTAATCCTATGCAAAACAAACATGAATGAATAATTCATTCCCTCATTAATAATCCCACATCATTCTTAATCTCAATCCTAATCCTACCTCTTTACGAATCCCCCAAAACAAAATCTGCAATCAAACACGTCCTCAGGGGTCACCTCCGGTTGTGAAATCTTGGCTCCGCCAGTTCCGAGTGGGGGAGTTGTTGAAGGGGCATAGGAAACGCATGGGTGTGTGTAACTGTGCAAGAGGAAACGCCTGGAGTCCTGTACCTGATTTTGACATGCTCGTTAGGAACACATGGCCGGAATGTCGGGGTTCAGCGTGCAAAACTTAACTGCCGACAATTTGGTGATGCATGTTAATTTTTTTCTATTAGTGTGGTCTACTAGCCTCCACGTTTTGTACATATGGAATTACACTATCAGATAAACCAATGAAATGATATGGTTCGTTACGATAACTAATTAGAATTATAGATTAAAGAAAACTCTTGATAATTAAAAAGCATGGATTAGGTGTCTTTTAATAATTATCTTTAGGGCCCCCTTCTCTCCACTATAAAAGGTTGAATCTTGTTATAAACTGCGTTACAACTCCGTTAGTGTTCTAATTAACGAAAAATTATCCTTACCAAGCCGCATGCCTAAGGGTCTACGTCAAGGGGACCCTCTGTCCCCGTATCTTTTTATTATAGCTATGAATTACTTCATCCGTTCAGTACTCGAGGCTACCATATGCCCTAAGAACAAAATATTAGCCTTGCGTGCGTCTCGATGTGGGCCTCATATTCCCATATTATGCTTTGCTGATGACTGCCTTATTCTTCCCCAAGCTTCTAAGACAGAGTCTTTGTATGAGCTTAGTAAACTGATGCAAGAATTTTCAGGCTTTTCAGGACAAACAATCAATTGGTCCAAGTCCTCTGTTATTTTCTCTCCAGATTTCCAAGGAGCCACTCGTAGGACGCTAGCAAACATCATTAATATTAGTCTTGCTCATTCTTCTAAAAATACATATCTTGGGCTTCCACTTATTACGCGGCAGGTGTCGAAACAAACATTTGCAGACCTCATTGATAAGACCCTGAAAGCGAATACAACTTTGGTATTCACGCTTTCTTTCCTATGTGGGTCGGGCGACCTTAGTCAAACATGTTTTAGACTCGTTACTGGTTTACACGCTCTTAAATTTAGCTTTGCCTGAATCTAACACTTTACAAAATCTTTCCATGTGACGGGCACATCGGTAGCACATGGGAATTGAGAGCACATAGGTAGCCATGTGACGGGCTATATCTCTCTTATTTCGTTTACACAAAATCTTTCCACATGTTCTAGTTTTTTCCAAAACAAATGCGTTTCTTATCACACACAAATATCGGATCAAGATAAATGGGTTTCCTACTTGACGAGACGGAGAAAATGAACAATTTAGATCAAATAGCAGGGTAGACCAGGTAATGAACTCACAACATGTGTGTTGTGCCCAAGTGCACAGCCCCTCCCCTTCCTAGCTAGGTATTTCCTCATACATTATGGGTGCAACTACTTTTTCCCTGTGCGTTCATGTTGTTCCAACAATTTAATGTTTTCACGGTGAGATTGAGGAACCAATTAGTACTTCACTTCGTGGAAGTAATCGTTCTCTGCTATGTTATCCATATCCAAATTCAAACACAGGTGTTGTAAATGTGAGATTGGCACGTTCTAGAGCCAGAGGTGTGTCCGCGTATTTCCTACAGGGTTAATCAAGGAGTATGGAATATGACTTGACTAGTAGTTAGCATTGTTAGAGCATCTCCAACCTTGACTCATTTTAAGATCCAAATTTAAAATTTACGCAAAATTTACAAAAAAAAATCATCTTCAATCTTTGACCCAAATCTTTCCCTAAATTTGAGACAACCCAGCCTCTCTCCATTTTTTTTTCCAATATTCCATTGGCTCTTTTCTCTTTTCAACGGCTTATTCCATGCCATTTTGAGAGCATGGATACCTGTAACTCTCTCTCTCCCTCCTTGGACATCTGAATGTTAAAGTGTCGACGATATCTCCCTGTTCTCTGTGGAAGAATCCAGAAACTGGTTGTAGAATAAGAATCGCGTCGTTGAAAAGAGATGTGTTACTCTTTAGGCCGATATCGTTGGGAGAAACAAAATGGAGGAAAATAGTCTTGAAAACATAAAATAAAAAAAAAATTTGAATAAGAGATCATTTTACCATCAGAATAAGTTTGACCCAAAATGAACTTTGACCCAAATTTGTTTAAAAAGGCCGGAGATGATCTCAGTGCTTCATGGTTCGTGGCTTCGTGCAATCGTCTTTGTTACTATGGTCGATGTTGTGCCGTTTGTTCGAAGTGCTTTACACAGGTTGCGACTTGCGAGTTGAGTGCCACACTGCCACTAGTACGGCACATACCCGACCAAGGTTTAAATTATACTTAGGGAAAATTTCACTTAGGCACCCGACCTTTCACACAAATCACACATAAACACCTGACCTTTCTTAAATTTCATATAAACACCTGAGCTTTCTAAAAACTCATCAATTCAACACCTGACCTTTCTTAAATTTCATATAAACACCTGAGCTTTCTAAAAACTCATCAATTCAACACCTGACATCACCCCTTCGTCTAAAACCAAACGGAAAAAAAGTTAAGTGCTCCAATTTTTTATTTATTTGAACCTGTGCGAAGATCTTATTTTTCTGATCATTTTATCCTAAAGAATCATAATTAATTTTTGACTCTAAAGTTCTCGTTAGTCAGCCCTAAGAAAGTCGTAGAATCAAATATCTCTTAGGGCTAATTAACGAGAGCCTTAGAATAAAAAATTAATTATGATTTTTTAGGATAAAATAATTAGAGAAATAAGATCTTCATACCGGTTTAAATGGATTGAAAATTAGAGCACTTAATTTTTTAACCTTATTTTTTAATATATAAACGATCTATACATAGTTGAAAAATTAATTGCTTCAATTTTTAATTCGTTTGAACCGATGTGAAGATCTTATTTCTCTGATCATTTTATTCTAAAGGGTAATAATTAATTTTTAACTCTAAGGCTTTCGTTAGTTAGCCCTAAGAGATATTTGATTCTACGACTTTCTTAGGGCTGACTAACGAGAACTTTAGAGTCAAAAATTAATAATGATTAGAAAAATAAGATCTTAGCACTGGTTCAAACAAATAAAAAATTGGAGTACTTAATTTTTTTTCCGTTTTGTTTTAGACGGAGGACAGGTGTTGAATTGATGAGTTTTTAGAAAGCTCAGGTGTTTATATGAAATTTAAGAAAGGTCAGGTGTTGAATTAATGAGTTTTTAGAAAGTTCAAGTGTCTATATGAAATTTAAGAAAGGTCAGGTGTTGAATTGATGAGTTTTTAGAAAGCTCAGGTGTTTATATGAAATTTAAGAAAGGTCAGGTGTTTATGTGTGATTTGTGTGAAAGGTCAGGTGCCTACGTGAAATTTTCCCTTACACTTATCGAGAATTCAGTAGAGGTGAGCAAAATAACCATGAAATTGTGAATTCAGTCCAAACCAATTCAAACCGAATAGTTTTGTTTGATTTTTTAATGATGTGGTTAGGTCTCGGTTTAAAAAAAATAGAAACCGTGTTAAATGGTTTGATTTATGAATTTACGTTAATAGTTCTGGTTCCAAACCAATCCGAACCGTGTGATACACACATATAGTATATAATTTGTTTAGATATACTTAATAAACTTAATTTCCTTATCTAATACTCTATTCCACTCTATTATTTTCTTTCATTTTCAATATTAATTTTCTAAATTTCCTATTCCTATTCCTACAATTTCATTACGTTAAACATACATGGTTTGGGCTTAGTAAAGTGATTTCCTACTCTTTTATCTCGGTAACTTATTTTCTAATGTATTCTATTTTTATTAGTTGATTGATGTTAGTGAGTTTTGATGATTTTAATATATTAATTTCAATATAACTTTTAGTTTAAGTTTTTTTGCAATTTTAAGTACTTAAAATAGTTTATAGTAATGATATCTCAATTTTAAACGAACCGTGGTTTAAAACCGAAATCAAACTGCCTTTGAATGGTTTGAATTGGTTTGGTTTTATGAATTTTATGAATTGATTTAGTTCTCTAAATTCATAATCCGTAGGTAGTGGTTTAGTTATTGGATTACTATAAAACCAGACCAATCCATTCTCAACACTAGAATTCAGTACATTTCTCTCTCTCTCTCATCTTCCATAATTCTGAACCTGAAATCCCGAAAACCCTAATTCCAGATGGAGACACGGAGAAAACTGAGGCAGAGAGTGAAGGGAAGAGAAATGCCAGATTTCCCGTTAGAATTGATCGTCGACATACTCTTGCGGCTTCCCGTGAAACCGCTTTTGCGTTTCAGGTGCGTTTCTAAACCTTTTTGTGCTCTCATAGACAGTCCCGATTTCGTCAAATCGCATCTCAAGCGATCAACCCAAACCACAAACCATCTCACCCTCATACTCTGGGATTATGATAATAGAGTCTCATCTTCCGTGAACTTCGATTCGCTGGATAATGCCGTCGAACTCGACCACCCTTTGGGGTCTAGTCATTGGCCCACTCGAATTGTGGGTTCTTGTCATGGATTGATTGGTTTGCGTAACCGTGAAGATGTTATTCTTGCTATTTGGAACCCATCGACCCGAAGGTGCCAAGAGTTACCATTTACAATGACTCATTCCCCTATCTATCATGTCTATGCCCAGCGTGAGATGCACGGTTTTGGGTATGACTCCATTACTGATGATTATAAGATGGTGAGGTTTATTCAGTTTTTTGAATTTGGTACAGACAATTTTGTCTCCTCAGTTAAGGTCTACACCATGAAGTCTAATTCATGGCGAAAGATTCGGGATTTCCCTTATTGTCTTTATTATGGGCAAGGTTGTGCTGTGCTTGTTGGAAGTGCTTTACACTGGGTAGCGCGTCAATTGCCCTCGGATGCTGCTAAATTTGTTGCTGCTCTTGATCTAACAACTGAGGACTATAGAGTGGTGCCGCAACCTGAATTTTCTGATAATGCCTTTGACATGAATGTAGCAGAGTTGGGAGGGTGTCTATGCATACTTTGCGATTATGACCAAGTTCGGGTTGATGTGTGGTTGATGAAAGATTGTGGAGTGAAGGAATCGTGGAGCAAACTGTTTTCTGTAGCACAACCGGAAGTGATTCCTTCGTTTAAATCTGTGATTCCTGTGGCTTATTCAAAGAGTGGTTGTGAAGTCCTACTAGTTCAAGACAATACAAAGCTTGTTTGGTATGATCTCGAGCATAAAACAATTAAAAAGATCAAGACTCGTGGTCGTATAACGGATGGTTTTGAGTCATTTGTCTGTGTGGAAAGCCTTGTTCCACTTAATGGACGATGTGTTGTACCCAATGAAGGTGGTGAAACTTATGCCACAGATTAGCACGATTAAAAGGAGAGAATACGCCAAATAAGAAGGGTAACCAGAGGTAAATAACACAAGTCATTTTTGTTTTCCAACGATATCTTTAATGTCGCTTGATTGATGGTAGTAGTGAAATTGGAAATTATTTCAGTTGATATTTGGAAATCTCTGTTTTGCTTTAGTTGATTAAACTTCTAATGTGTATATGTGCTAGTGTGTTATCAATGTATCAGGAGAATATTTCTTTGCTTCGTGTTTCCTGATATATGTAGATACACATATAATAGTTCTTTGCTTCTTGCTTCATCCCAACTAATGCAAAATGAGACTATTGTTGTTTAATATGATGTCAATCAACACATCTTACGATTCTTATCAAGGAAAGCTCTTGAGTTACATGTGGGCCACGGGCATTTTTTTTGGAACCAAGCAATTTTATAAAGGGGACAGAAGCCCATCAAACGAGCAGGGGGAAAATCTGCAAACGGAATACAACCAAACCTAGGCTACAAAGCTAGGCAAAAGAAAACCAAGAGGACCACCCTAGAGACACCCAAAGGAACTGAAACTACAAAAAAATAGAATCTGGGATCCCCCAGTACATGCAAGTATGGAGGTTATCCACTGTCCTGGGAACACTCCGCCATGAGCAAGCACAGGCCTTGACTTATTCTAGAATTTGGTGCATCACTA